>CM077150.1:29046126-29603940 GCA_039583875.1 Platanthera guangdongensis | reverse complement strand
CGCTTTGATACCAAAATTTTGATGTAGGCTTCTACCGCGGACACTAAATGGGTTACGGGAATGAAACGAACGCCACACTCAATCCCAATCTCTCCGCACTAGATTCAACCGCAGCGCACTCGCAAACGTTTTACCACAGTTCACAACGTACAGGTAGCCACTCCGCGGAAGGTCAAACGAAGGCTATAGGCCGACGTTCTCCCAAAGCTAAAAGGACCAATGTTGGGTCCGACCGAGCGAAAGTTGTACCAAAGGAGGTCTACCCAAAATGCGATCGAAAAATGGTAGTAGATCTCCCCCAACAAAAATACGGAGTTCGCAAAACCCTTTCGGAAATATCGCGATTTAGGTTGATGCAATCCAAATGGAAAACCACGAAGAATCTAACGATTCAAACCCACGCAAAAATCTTTCCGACCACTAGAATATCAAGAGGGAATCACACGTGAGTGGAGAGGATCGTACCCAAGTCGGGAATAGATGATTCCGACTACCTTTGAAGGGTCGCTCTTCCACGGATACACCAGAGTCGCGCCGGATGGAGAGATAGATCGTCCGCCTTGGCCGCTTCACACCAAAGTTCAGATTTTCGCCGTAGGAGGCCTTTCCGGTCAAAGCTTCACGTGGGAGGGGGCTGCCGGGTTCTCTTCAAAGGGGCTGCTCGGTGGAGGAGGTAGGTGGCCGGCCGGTTATGGAGGGTGGAGGTCGGGTTAATGAGGGTATGAGGTGGTGGTGTCTTGGATGAGGGAGATGAGTGGGCTGGCCGAAAATTTCTAGAGGGAGAGTGGGAGAGGAGGTGGCGGCTTGTGGAAGAGGGGGAAGAAAAGGTTGCTGGCCGAATTTTTAGAGAGAGAGAGAGGGGAAGTGGGAGGGGGGGGTGGCGGCTAGGAGATGTAGAGAGAGAGGGAGAGAAGGCTTAGAAAGGAAAAAAACTTAGGGTTTTTTTTTTCTCATTCAACTTGAGTTAAACAAAACATACATGCCTATATATAGGCTTAAAAATAGTCTTGGCTATATGTAGCCCAAAATAAAAATAAACAACACACAAAATGGCTACATGCAGCCCTCAATACAATATCTCAAATAAAATAGCATACTGAAAATAAGATAAATTAAAGATAAATTTAACTATATTTTTGTCTTGCGCCGAGGGGAAATTGTAGTGCCGCTCCATACGAACACCTCAGCGACGCGAAGTCCTTTGTGGAGAGACGAAGGAGGGTCTTCCGTTAGCGTGCCGTCATCAACAACTTGTGGGCCGTCGTCAACTTGGGGGCCGTCGTCGCCACCAGGGTAGCAATCCTCGGGGCACGATTTATTTAACAGAGAAAAATCAATACACATGCGCCATTTCCCCCCCCCCCCTTTTCACCATTACCATGTTGGAGACCCAGCTTAGATACTGGATCTCCGAGATGAAGCTGGCCTACAGAAGCTTCTTGACATCCTCGCGGATTGGCTCTTCCAGCTTGGTCGCGATGGTCCTCATCTTCTGGCGTATGGGGCGCATCTTGGGATCCAGGTTCAGGCGGTGGCAGGCCACATCCGCATCGATGCCCGACATGTATGCCGCACTCCAAGCGAAGATGTCGACGTTGCTCTGGATGCAAGCCTGCACTCACTCCTGGTCCTCAGGGTTCAGACCCCCGTTGATTACCGTACTTCTGTACTTGGCCGGCGCAGGTGAAGACTTCCATCTCCACCACCTCCTCAGCCGGCTCCAGCCGCGACTGCTCCCAGCCGGCCCTTGCCTCCTCTTCCTCCCCCAACTCATCTTCTCCTCCTGCTCCCTCAACTTCCATTGCCTCCTTTAGGTTCTCACTCTGCCGCTGCTCAATCTCCACGCCTCTCTGGGCTTCCCTCTCGGCTCCTTCTTCCACCTCCACCTGCCGACCCTCTTGTGGCTCCAACTCTTCATCCCTCTGGACCTCCTGCACATCTCCTCCCCGCTACTCCTCCTCAATCTCCTCCCCTCCGACTTCCTCTTCAGCTTCCTCTCTCGCCTCCTCTAGGCTCATCTCCTCCTCTCCGATAACCTCTTCATGCGCCGCCATTTCCTTCTCCAACTCCTCCGCCTCTGTCATCCATGAAATGGTGTTGACTGCCGTAACGTAGCACTGTCTTGCCACCTTCAGGTCCCCTCTGACCCTGACCTGCACCCCCATTGTTGAACTTGAGACACTGATGAAACGAGGAGGGGATGCAGCGAAAGGCGCTGATGAGGGGGCACCCAAAGATGGCGCTATAGCTGCTCGGGGCGTCCAATATCACGAACCTGCAGTTCCGTGACACGCCCCCCAACTTCACGTGCAGCCCTGCTCCTCCTTCTACTTCCTTCCTCTCTCCCGAGAAACCGAACAACGGTCCGTCCGAAGCTAGTACTCTCTTGCCCTCAACCTGCATCTCATCAAAGGCCTTTTTGAAGATCACATTTACGGAGCTCCCGTTGTCCACTAGGATCTTGGAGACCGTGAAGTTTTCTATCGCCGTCTGGATCACCAAGGCGTCGCAGAACGGGTCTTCATAATCCGGCATATCCTCTGAAGAAAAGGTAATTTTTTCTTTCGGGGGCGGAGCCTGGGAGGTCGAGGCTATGCCCCTTCGGTACATGGTCTGGAGGCTACCCTTACGAGCAGCCTCGATCCCAACTCCTCCGTGGATCACCCCGATCCCTCCCCGGGTTCCTACATCCACCCGGTCCTCGCATCTATCCTCAGTTTCCCCCTGTTGCACTTCCACAATCCTCACCGGCGGCTCCTGCCTCCTCACCCCCCTGACTTCTCTTACTTCTAAGAACTCTGGGCAGGTGGCCGTTGCGTGACCCTCCTCCTGATGGAAGTCACAAAAAGGCAACGCCACCCTGCCCCTTCTTCCTTCTCCCCCATCTCTCCTTCCAACTCCTCCCCGAGATCCTCTCCTTCCTCCTCTACCTCTACCAATCTTCATTGCTTCTTGCTGATGCTGGAAGCGATCCCTCGGCCCCTGCCTCCATGTCGGCTGATCGTACCTCCTTGGCTCGCGGAAGTTATCTCTTCCCTGAAAGCCTCCTCCTAGCTCCTAGGGGCGACCCTCCTGCGGCCTCCAACCTATCCGGTTGTTCGGCTCCAGGGCCCCCGTCCTTGATGTTGTCCCTGCTGCCCCTGTCCTCGGGGCTCCTCCCTCCTTCTCTCTTCTCTCTGCTCCCTCCGTCTTCCTGCTTCTGACTCCTTCACATCATCCTCTGCCAACCTGGCCAGCTTCCTTGCGAACGCCGGATTGGCCCTCTCAAAGTCTGTCTCCATTGCCGCCCTCTCCATGAGCTCCTCAAAGGAGCGGGGGGGGGGGGGGGGGGGCACTCTCTTCAACTCCATACTAAAGAAACCTGACCTCAGTCCCAGAGTAAACACGAGCATCAGCGTATACCCTGGAACTTCCTGCACCAGGAGGACCTCTTCCTGAAACTGATCCACATAATGTCCCAACGTATCGTCCTGCTTCTGCCTCACCGCAAACAGGCACTCCGCCTCCTTCTTGCGCTTCTTCGATGTTGAGAACCTCAATAGGATACTTCTTCGCAGATCTTTGAAACAGTAGATTGAACTTGCTGGCAACTGGTGGAACCAGTCCCGAGCCTTCTCTTTCAACGTGATGGAAAACAGCCGACACTTGAAGACATCCGTCATCTGTCTTATCGGAACGACATCTTCAAACCACTACACGTATTGTTCAGGGTCATCCTTCCCCGAGTAGTAGGACATGTCGGGCTCCCGGAGCCCCTCCGGCACCGGAGCCGAGATGATGAGCTCACTGAATGGGCTCTCGCCGCCTGCCTGCCGAGAGGGCACGTCTCGCGGCCTCGGCTGGCTGGCCCTATCCGCGAGACCATACCCAGGGAAGAGCTCTCGCACAGCTGCCTCCCGCTCTCCAACTTCTGCTGGAATCTCCTTCCCGAGACACTGGCCTGGGAAGAGCTCTCGCGCCGCCACGTCCCTCTCGCCAGCCTCCGCCGAGACCTCCTTCCCCGGGCGCTGCCTAGGGGCGTACTCTCCCAAGAGCGGGACCTCCTCTATTGGGACCTGAGGTGTGGCCCACTCGCTTCTGGCCGAGAAGGCCAAGCTGATGGTCTGCAGGACCTCTTGCCTGAAATCCTCCAGCATCTTCCTCGTCGTCTCTTCTCCCCGGGAGGGGGAACCTCCTGAACCAGATCCTTCACCTTCACCTCCTGCCATCAGACTAAACTCAAGCTTTTCTTGTATCAGCTACCTTCCACGCTCGCCGCACCAAAACTGTTGAAGCCAAAATCTGACTTCGACAAAAGTTCGAAAAATAGGGGCGTAGCCAACACCTACTCGTCCCAAGCTCTGACCTCCGACTGGTCGTGAAAGACTAGAAACTGACCCAAAGCCTCAGCAGGGAGGTCCCACCGCTTACCTGGAAGATCTCTGAGAGCTTCCCCTCTAAAGCCAAAAGCTGGGCTTGGAGCTCCTTAGAAAGCACAGACAAATTCTCTCAAGTCCCAGGCCAAAGTCCGTGTGTGTGTCTGTCTTTCTGAAGAACCCCTCTGGGTCTATTTATAGTTTTCTGAATTGGATCTGCAAATAACCATACTGGACTGACCTGAAAATACCAGAATACCCCTGGTTGGGTCTGCCAACAGCCAAACTCCGCTGTTCTGAGGAGCTATACGCAGACCACTAAGGGAAAAAAAGGTAAAATTACCCGGGTAGAAGAGTAAAAACCCCCTTGGGTATGGATCTGTCAAAATGACCTTTCTTCTGTATGGCGAGTGGGGGAGAAACTATCGGCGAGACGAACCTTCCTCCTGTCTCGCCAACTTTAGACGCCGTGAGTCCTTCTCGCGCTGGAGGCCTTCTCGCGCCAAAGGCCTTCTCGCGCCCCCAGGAGGGGCGTCTCGCCTACTGCAAAGACTTATTATCTTGCCAACTGTGAGTGGACCACATGGTCCCACTCGCCCGTCAATTCCACTCGCCCTGTCTCGTCTATCTCGCGCTTTGAAGACCTCTCGCGAGCCCGAGGTTGTATAGGCCGCTAGCGAGCTAAGGAGGCATAAATCCTGGTCTACCGAAAGCCCCGAACGGACCGCAACACTAGAGTTGAACATTGCAATTGACCAATTACTAAGAGAATGATTGACACAATTTACTAATCAACAAAATAACTTATACAACCAATAAAATCCTCTTTTAGAAGGAAAACATCGACACTTTAAAGGAAAATTTTCGGTCCGCCACTCGGACCGTTTTATTGTCCGAGAATAAATATGCCCTCCTTAAAAGCGCTGGGCCTCACTCCCATTTTTTAAAATTTGGTGTTTTTCCCTTCCTCAACTCTATTTTCTTTACATTTCCCTCCAACCTTCGCTGAGCAGGTGGATGTCTGCCAAAATTTTTTTTGGAAGGACGGCCTTCAGCTCGCTTTGATCTCCAACCTTCAGCTCTACTTACTCTACTCAATTCCTTTCTATTGTCGAGAAGCGCAACACCCTGTCGGATATTCTCACCACCTTCTTCGAAACGATCTCCACCCGCTTCTCTCTTCCGTCGAGAAGTGCAGCCCACCACCGACTGTTCTCCCCCTCTTTTTCTATCGAAATACTTAACAGAACTGCTGCTCCTGACAAATGTTGCACTTCAACCGCCTTCATGGAAAAATCTGGAGCAACCCTAGTCAACCTTTCTGCAGTTAAAGTCCACTACATGGCTCTTTGTTTTTTTTGTTATAGGAGTGATTACGATTTTTGTGCAAACCAATTCTGTGAATTATATTTTTTTTGTTGTATGAGTTACATACGGTCAGATTTTGTTTACTTGTAGGCTAATTGGGCTATCCACTGGTCGGATTGTACTCAGAGTTTTCTACGGCCAGAATTTTTTTGGTCATCTGAGTTATATTCTGGTTGGATGTCGTTTATTCATTGCCAGGTGGTTTTGTGCTAACTTCACTTCCTGATAAATTGAAAACATATTTTGTGCCTAGCTTAACTGCTTCCATTCATATACTATTGCTCAGGCTTGATAAATAGTGTTTTTGTTTATTCATCCCTTCATATATAGCAATTTTGTTAAAATCTAGTGCAAATATTGGGAAAGAAATAATTATCGTGCAATAGATGAGCAACTATATAATCTTTATTCACTAAGAGGAGAAGTGCAGAGCAAGCCTATTTCACAACTATCTACATTTTATTCACTAAGAGGAGAAGAGCAAAGTGGGCTAGGCCCAATAATATCTCTACGTGTGATTCGTTGGAACACAAACTTTTTGATCTCTTTTGTAGAAAATAAATCAAAATGAATTTAGATTTAAATACAATAGAAATCTAATTCAATCTGTAAATATGAAAATAAAATAATATAAGAAAAAAATCTTCTCCTCTATAATTTATGGGGATGATATCCTTTATTTACAATTATCTCAACAAGATCACTTTTATTTTTGTGTGGAAATCTTGAATGGTACATATTTTGTTCTTGTGGGAGTGGAGCACATTTAATAGTTGCTAACTGGATAAACTTAAATGCACACATACCTTTTCTTGATTTCATAATGTGGAAAAGAGATCAAGAGAGAGAAAAAACTCATTGATTTTAGTAATTTCTTAAAAATTTTTCATACTAGTAATACAAGTATTTGTACACTTAATTAAGAGAGGAAAGAAGATAGAAGATTCTATCCTACAATGTGGGACTAAACAAGAGATGGGACCAAACATGGGCCTTAATATTGGTCTTTTACAATTTTCTTCAACACTCCCTTATGCTGAAGCATACAAATCGTAGGCACCAAGCTTTGACAAAAACAGATAGTATAATGGTCTTGGTAGGGCCTTTGTGAGAATATCAACAACATGCCATGTAGAAGGAACATGATGTAACTCCAATTTATTCGATTGAACCTTCTCCTGAATAAAATGACAGTCAACCTCAATATATTTAGTTCGCTCATGAAACACAAGATTATTATCAATATGTATAGCAACTTGACTATCACATAATAGAGTTGCTGGTGAGTGAAAATTGACCCCTAAATTACGGAGGAGACTTTCTAGCCAGGTGGGCTCCAATAAAATAGTGATCATAGCCCAATACCCGGCCTCATCAAACGAACGCACAACAAATGATTGCCTCTTGATATGCCAGGTAATAAGATGCCCTCCAAAGTAAGTACAAAAACTGTTGAAATTTGTGAAGTGGAAGTGGTTGACGGAACAGGCCGGGCGGCCTGGGCGGACAGCTTTGGCGGACTAGGCGGACTGGGCGGACTGTGATGTGTGGCCTGGTGGAAGGTCTAGTGGAAAGCCGGCTGTCTTCTGAGCGGGTTGTTGCATGGAGTCCGCGGACTATGCGGCCTGGTTTCTGCGGATAGGGTGTGCTGATTGGCTGTGCCAAGGAGCGGCCTGAGTGGATGGAGGCTTGCGGACTGGTGCATTGCTCAGTGGCCGCGGGTGCAAGCTTGTGCTGATAGGTGGGTTGGCTCATGTTCGCGGAAGCTTGCGGACTGGGTTTAGAGCTTGGCTGAGGCCTTGTCGAGCTCTGGTGGCACAGCAGGTGCTTTGCTGTGGAGATCGATTTGGCAGACTGGTTTTGGAGTCCAGGGATGGCTGCTGCGTTGGATAGGAGTGCGAGGAGCTTGCGGACTGATGGCGGTCTGTGCTAGGGTGTTTGGCGGATGGGAGTTTGTGTCTACCATGCACGCATTGGCCTTTGATGGTTTTGGACTTGGTCACACTCTGTGCCAAGACCATGGTGTCCGCCGTATCCGTCAAGTCCGCTGTGACCGGGCGGACTGTTGTTGTCTGCCTTTGGTCGTGGACTTGTGGCGGATTGAGGTGTGAGTCTTGCGGACTGCCTCGGGTTGGTACGGACAACCATTGAAGGGGGTTGCTGTCCTGCAGTAGTCGGAAGCTTTGCGAGCTGATGTCTCATCCGCATCGCTTGGGCGGACTGGAGAGGGTTCGTCAATGTTTGCCTTGCTCCTGGAGGTTTTCCTTGGTATCCGGCTAAGTCCTTGCGGACTCGGCGGATGGTGTTTTGCTATCGCGCGGGCTGGGGCGGTGTCTCTATCTCTAGGGCGGTGACCACACTCCTCACCTCGCCTATAAATAGGACCCCCCTGGCAGGTCTACAGTAACTTGAGTGAACAGTAAGTTGGGTTGGGCAAGGAGCTGCGGTCTGAGTTTGTCTGTCCGCGCGGATTGTTTCAGTGCTGACATTTGCTGTGTGCAGGTCGCGCGGGTTGCTTCAAGGAGCCAGGAGTTTGGCTGTGACTTCGGTCAAGTACTTGGAAGTGTGCGGTTTCTGCGGACTCAGCAGGAGGTCGCTCTGCGGCTTGTCAGTTTTGTTTCATCTTTGCCAGCTTCAATAACCTGTCCGCCGACTTCAGGCGGGTAGGGGGTGTTCCTCAGTTCAGCTTCAGCAGGAGACGAATAATGGTGTGTCCGCGCGGCCTCGCGGCTTCGGCGGACTCCGTGCTATTCGGCGGATTGCAGCTAAGTTCGGGCGATCTCAGCGGACTCGGCGACCTCGGCGACCTCAGCGGTCTCGGCGGACTCCGGTGCTGTCCGCCCGACTTGTTTTTTGGTGCTTTATGTTTACAGCTGTTATACTAGCGAAATCATGTCTCGCTATGTATGCCTCGTATTGTAAAGAAGTGTATGAATAAAAAACCTGCTTGTGCTTCCATTGTTTGTTGGAATTAACCTTTGTTCCTTGGTTTCCGCTGGTTCTACGTGAGAACTGGGTAGTTCCGAAGATATTAATTTGGCGTTTGGGCTATCTTGCTGACCACGTTGAGAAAATTTAGCATGGTATCAGAGCGAGGTTCAGTTGCATGAGTGGAAGTCAGCCAGTGTTGTTACTCAGTGATTGAGTGGTGATCAACCTGTGTTGTTGCTCGGAGCTTCTGAAAGGTTGCCAACAGGTGTTGCAATGGAAGGGAGCTTTGCAAGAGGTCTGGGCATTGAACTCTTAACGCCGACTAACTTCAAGAAGTGGAAGTCGTGCATGAAGAGTTATCTTCTTGGCGAGGAGCTGTGGGAAGTCGTCGGTGGTGAAGACAGGCAGGAAGTCACTGCTGCTTTCGGTACTGCTGAGCAGGTTAGGATCTGGAGAAGAACAAATGCTAAGGCGGAGTTCATTCTGAAGAGAGCCGTATCTCCGGAACTGTTTGATCACATCGTTGGATGTGAGTCGGCTGCTGATATTTGGACAACCATTGATGAGTTGTTCAATAGGAAGAATGTGGCGAGACTTCAATTCTTGGAGAATGAGTTGGCCAGGGCAACTCAGGGAGACCTTTCCATCTCCAAGTACTTCTTAAAGATGAAGAGCTTGTGTGATGAGCTGTCAGCACTGGATCCTGATGAGCCTATCTCTGAGGCAAAGATGAAAAGGCACATTATCCGCGGCTTGCGGAAGGAGTATGTGGCCTTTGTGACATCTGTTCAAGGGTGAGCTACTGAGCCGTCATTGCTGGAGCTGGAGAATTTTCTTGCCTCGCAGGAGAGCTTAGCATGGCAGATGGCTGGAGTGAACCTGAATCAGGAAGGTAGCGAAGCTCTCTTCTTAGGCAAGAAGAAAGGATGAGAAGGGAAGAAGAAGAAGGTGCAGGCCCCTGGTGAGAAGGAGACTTCAACTTCATATCCACCAGAGAGGAGCAATGCTCCTAAGGACTGGAAGAAGAACTTGAAGTGCTACCGGTGTCATCAGCGAGGACACTTCAAGCGGGACTGCAAGGTCAAACTGCAGCCTGAGCATGCTGCGGGAAAGGAGGAAGCTTGCTCGAGAAGTGAAGAAGCAGAGTGGGGCGGAGCTTTTATGACGAGCACTTGTGTCCGGGCCTTGTATGCTGAGGACTTCAACAGCGAGTGGATCGTGGACTCCGGGTGTGGTCATCACCTCACCAGAGACAAATCTAAGTTCACCTCCATGCAGACTTACTCAGGTAATGAAGCTATTATCACTGCTGATAATACTGTTTATGCAGTAGAGAAAGAGGGGGTCGTGTCTTTGGGTAGTGATTAGGGGCCACTCACGTTAAGGAGTGTGTATCACGTGCCAGGCATGAAGAAAAACCTCTTCTCGGTGACCAATGCGGTGGACGCTGGTTATCAAGTTCTGTTTGGGCCAGCAGACGTGAGGTTCCTTCGCAACGTATCAGCGGTGAAGGCTGATGTTGCTCATGTAGGGAGGAGGGTGAAGAACTTATTTGTTCTTGCCACCAATTCTTACGTTGATAGAATGAGGGCCAATGATAGCGTTGCTATCTGGCATGAGAGGCTGGTGCATGTTGACATGGACAAGCTGAAGGCGATGGCGAGTAGAAGTCTGGTGAAGGGTTGCCTAAGTTGTCCTCCTTTGGTGATGGGCATTTTTGCGCGGGCTGTCAATACGGTAAGGCACATCGCCTTCCGTTTGATAAATAACAAACAAGGAGCAAGAAACCATTGGAGTGTATTCATGGCGACCTGATGGGACCGACGGTTACTGTCAGTCTTGGTGGAAGCAGATACATGCTTGTCTTGGTTGATGACTACTCAAGGTATACTTGGGTGTACTTCTTAAAGGAGAAGTCGGAAGCCTTCCGTTTGTTTGTGGAGTTCAAGGAGTTGGTAGAAGGCCGGCTTGGCTTGCGGATTAAGAAGCTTAGAACTGATAACGGGGGTGAGTTTGTCTCCTCCGAGTTTTCTAACTTCTGCAGGAAGCACGGGATCCAACGGAAGCTTACTTATGCTCACACTCCACAAAAAAATGGGGTAGCGGAGCGGAAGATCCGTCATCTGACGGAGACCTGCAAATGCTGGCTTCATGCGAAAGATATCCCAAGGTCCTTTTGGGCGAAGGGGATGTCTTGTGCTGCTTATGTCATCAACCGGATGCCACTCAGCCCTATCAACATGAAGACTCCTATTGAGCTGTTGCTGAAGGAGAAGCCGAGTGTGGGACACCTTTGGGTATTCGGTTCAACTTGCTACGTGCATGTCCCGGATGCTTCACGGACAAAGCTGGATGCGAAGGCAAGGAAGCTTGTCTTTGTTGGCTACGATGAGCGGAAGAAGGGATGGAAATGCATAGACCCTGTGACGAAGAAGTTCGTGGTATCAAGAGACGTTGTCTTTGATGAGCTGACGGCATATGGAGGTGGCTCGGTTGAGCTAACCGAAAGTAGCAAGGTTGATGAAGCACCGGTGGTGGCCGCTGAAGGCTTGGAAGAGGAGCTCGCTGTTTCACCAGCAGCTCCTGTTGTTTCTAACTCCGAGGCTGAGCCTTCTGGCTCAGGAAGCAGGGGGAGCACTGCTCAATGCTTGCCCCAGGTAGGAGTGGAGCCCGAAGAAGCAACGGAGGCAGTGAGCAAGGAGCCGATTCTTCGGAGATCGAAGAGGGTGGTTAAGCCACCGGCTCGGTACTGTGATGGAAATGTAGTGAGCTTTGTCTCTTGCTTCTTTGCAGGTCCTCTAGATGAGCGAGAGCCTGCAAACTTCAACGAGGCCACTGGAGTGAAGAAGTGGGAAGGTGCCATGAAAGAAGAGATTGATGCTCTGAAGAAGAATGAAACCTGGGACCTTGTGCCCAAGGTTGATGGCATTACTCCGGTTACTTGCAAGTGGGTGTACAAGTTGAAGAAGAAGGCTGATGGGAGCATTGATAGGTTCAAGACTCGCCTGGTAGCTAGAGGATTCTCACAGCAGTATGGAGAAGACTATGAGGAGACATTCAGTCCAGTTGCAAAGATGACTTCAGTAAGAGTGGTGATCGCCTTGGCTGCTAGCAAGGGATGGAGGTCGTGGCAACTCGATGTGAAGAATGCCTTTCTTTACGGAGAGATTGACAAGGATATCTTCATGGATCAGCCGCTTGGTTTTGTCTCTGAAAAGCATCCGGACTATGTCTGTAAACTTAGGAAGGCTCTCTATGGGTTGCAGCAAGCTCCTAGAGCTTGGTATGGGAAGATTGCAGAGTACTTGCAATTCTGTGGATACCTTGCTTCTAACTCGGATTCAAGCTTGTTCGTTAAGAAGAAGGGGGAGATATAAGTCTTGGTCCTGCTGTATGTGGATGACATGATCATCACAGGGAACTTGGAGGGGGAAGTAGCAAGGCTCAGGGCTGAGCTTGCTATACGCTTCGAGATGAAAGACTTGGGAGAGTTGCATCACTTTCTCGGTCTTGAAGTGGAGAGGAAGGAGTGTGGGGTTCTCATTTGCCAGAAAGGGTATGCTGATCGCATTGTGAAGCGGTTCGGCATGGGTGAAGGGAAGAAGTGCTCTACTCCACTGGAACCTGGGCTGAAGCTTCGACGAGATGAGGGAAGGGTTCTCCTTGATCCCTTGGTGTTCAGGGCTCTTGTTGGGAGCTTGATTTACCTGACGATTACAAGGCCAGACATTACTTATGCTGTTGGCCGAGTAAGTCGGTATATGGCTGAACCAAGACAATCTCATCTAGTGGCGGCAAAGGGTATTCTGAAGTATGTCAAGGCTTCTTCTGACATGGGACTCCTCTATAGAAGGGACTCGGAGTTTGCGTTGCTCGGGTACACGGATGCTGACTATGGCGGTGATTCGGATGATCGGAGGTCTACTTCAGGTTATGTGTTCACCTGCGGTTCAGCTAGCATCTCGTGGTGTAGCAAGAAGCAGGACTCGGTGTCGGTTTCAACCACGGAGGCTAAGTATAAGGCTTCGGCCTTGGCTGCTCAGGAAGCCGTTTGGTTGAGGAGGCTTATAGAGGATGTTCATGAACAAGTACAAGGGCCTACTTTACTCCGGGGTGACAATGGGAGTGCTCTCAAACTGGTAAACAATCCAGTGTGTCACGCCAGGACCAAGCATATAAAGATTGATCACCATTTCATCAGGGAGAAGGTGTTGGAAGGATCTCTGCTGGTCGGGCATGTTCGGAGTGAAGATAATCTTGCTGACATCTTCACGAAGCCACTGTCGAAGGGGCCCTTTGAGCGCTTGCGCAGCTTGCTGGGCTTGGTCACCACTTCCCACTTCAAGGGGGAGTGTTGAAATTTGTGAAGTGGAAGTGGTTGACGGAACAGGCCGGGCGGCCTGGGCGGACAGCTTTGGCGGACTAGGCGGACTGGGCGGACTGTGATGTGCGGCCTGGTGGAAGGTCTAGTGGAAAGCCAGATGTCTTCTGAGCGGGTTGTTGCATGGAGTCCGCGGACTATGCGGCCTGGTTTCTGCGGATAGGGTGTGCTGATTGGCTATGCCAAGGAGCGGCCTGAGCGGATGGAGGCTTGCGGACTGGTGCATTGCTCAGTGGCCGCGGGTGCAAGCTTGTGCTGATAGGCGGGTTGACTCATGTTCGCGGAAGCTTGCAGACTGGGTTTAGAGCTTGGCTGAGGCCTTGTCGAGCTCTGGTGGCACAGCAGGTGCTTTGCTGTGGAGATCGATTTGACGGACTGGTTTTGGAGTCCGAGGATGGCTGCTGCGTTGGACAGGAGTGCGAGGAGCTCGCGGACTGATGGCAATCTGTGCTGGGGTGTTCGGTGGACGGGAGTTTGTGTCCGCCATGCTCGTATTGGCCTTTGATGGTTTTGTACTTGGTCACACTCTGTGCCAAGACCATGGTGTCCGCCGTATCCGTCAAGTCCGCTGTGACCGGGCGGACTGTTATTGTCTGCCTTTGGTCGTGGACTTGTGGCGGATTGAGGTGTGAGTCTTGCGGACTGCCTCGGGCTGGTACGGACAGCCATTGAAGGGGGTTGCTGTCCTGCAGTGGTCGGAAGCTTTGCAGGCTGATGTCTCGTCCGCATCGCTTGGGCGGACTGGAGAGGGTTCGCCAATGTTTGCCTTGCTCCTGGCGGTTTTCCTTGGTATCCGGCTAAGTCCTTGCGGACTCGGCGGACGGTGTTTTGCTATCGCGCGGGCTGGGGCGGTGTCTCTATCTCTAGGGCGGTGACCACACTCCTCACCTCGCCTATAAATAGGACCCCCCTGGCAGGTCTACAGTAACTTGAGTGAACAGTAAGTTGGGTTGGGCAAGGAGCTGCGGTCTGAGTTTGTCTGTCCGCGCGGATTGTTTCGGTGCTGACATTTGTTGTGTGCAAGTCGCGCGGGTTGCTTCAAGGAGCCAGGAGTTTGGCTGTGACTTCGGTCAAGTACTTGGAAGTGTGCGGTTTCTGCGGACTCAGCAGGAGGTCGCTCTGCGGCTTGTCAGTTTTGTTTCATCTTTGCTAGCTTCAATAACCTGTCCGCCGGCTTCAGGCGGGTAGGGGGTGTTCCTCAGTTCAGCTTCAGCAGGAGACGAATAACGGTGTGTCCGCGCGGCCTCGCGGCTTCAGCGGACTCCATGCTATTCGGCGGATTGCAACTAAGTTTGGGCGATCTAAGCGGACTCGGCGACCTCGGCGACCTCGGCGGTCTCGGCGGACTCCGGTGCTGTCCGCCCGGCTTGTTTTTTGGTGCTTTCTGTTTACAGCTGTTATACTAGCGAAATCATGTCTCGCTATGTATGCCTCGTATTGTAAAGAAGTGTATGAATAAAAGACCTGCTTGTGCTTCCATTGTTTGTTGGAATTAACCTTTGTTCCTTGGTTTCCGCTGGTTCAACGTGAGAACTGGGTAGTTCCGAAGATATTAATTTGGCGTTTGGGCTATCTTGCTGACCACATTGAGAAAATTTAACAAAAACTAGTTGTGGAGCGTCGATCATAGAACGAACCAACATAATCAGCATCAGAGTGGCCAATCAGTGATATAGCGGAAGAAGAAGATAGTTTGTCCTCAATTCTGGATCTGGAAGGGGATGACAATGTGGGGAAGGAAGAAGTTCGAGGAAGTGGGGGAGGAGATGGGGCGTCTGGAGAAGCCTCGTCGTCGGTCTGGAGAAGCCTCATCATCAAGCAACGCGAAGGACAAGCCTCGTTGTCATCGTCGGGGAGGACAACGTTAGAAGGGGAGAGCAGCGCAAATGAGAAGCCTTGGGAGGAATATTTGGGAGGAATTGCTGTGCAGATGCACGACTTTGTTGTCGGACGGGAGGGGGAAGTCGCGGTTGGAGTTAGACCTATAGACAGCTTATTTTAAAAACGCCTTTTTGTCCATCCGCCCAACCAGACACAGCTTTTGTCCAAACCTTCATTTTGGAGTTGCCGCACTGGAGGCCATCATCTCTCCCAAACGCTACCTTAGTCCTCCCCTGAAGATCATAATCTGATGTCCCTCCCTTTCTGATCCATTGATCTCGTGAATCCGCACATTGACCTGTGGAAGACTGCCTTTTTCCTTCTTAACTCTGAATCAAAGGCTAGGGTTGTTTCTGTGAAATTTTCTCAACGTGGTCAGCAAGATAGCCCAAACGCCAAATTAATATCTTCGGAACTACCCAGTTCGCACGTTGAACCAGCGGAAACCAAGGACTAGAGGTACAAAGGTTAATCCCAACAAACAATGGAGGCACAAGCAGGTCTTTTATACATTTACTTCTTTACAATGCAAGGCATACATAGCGAGACATGATTTCGCTAGTATCACAGCTGCAAACAGAAAGCACCAAAAACAAGCCGGGCGGACAGCACCAGAGTAAGCCGAGACCGCGAGGTCGCCGAGACCGCTGAGCTCGCCCAAGCTATGCTGCAATCCGCCGAATAGACACGGAGTCCGCCGAAGCTGCGAGGCCGCGCGGACACACCGTTATTCGCCTCCTGCTGAACTTGAACTGAGGAACACCCCTACCCGCCTGAAGCCGGCGGACATGTTATTGAAGCTGGCAAAGTTGAAACAGAACTGACAAGCCACAGAGCGACCTCCTGCTGAGTCCGCAGAGACCGCACACTTCCAAGCACTTGACCGAAGTCACAGCCAAACTCCTGGCTCCTTGAAGCTATCCGCGCAACCTACACACAGCAAACCGTCAGCCTGAAACAATCTGCGCGGACTGACAAACACAGACCGCAGCTCCTTGCACACCCCAACTTAATGTTCACTCAAGTTACTGTAGATGTGCCAGGGGGGTCCTATTTATAGGTGAGGTGAGGAGTGTGGTCACCGCCCTAGAGATAGCGTCACCACCCCAGCCCGCGCGATAGCAAAAACACCGTCCGCCGAGTCCGCATGGACTTACCCGGATACCAAGGAAAACCGCCAGGAGCAAGCCAGACATTGGCGGACCTTCTTCAGTCCGCCCAAGCTTATGCGGACAAGGCATCAGCCCGCAAAGCTTCGACCACTGCCAGACAGCAACCCCCTTCAATGGCAGTCCGCACCAACCCGAGGCAGTCCGCAAGACTCACACCACAATCCGCCACAAGTCCACGACCAAAGGAAGACAGCAACAGTCCGCCCGGTCACAGCAGACTTGGCGGAAACCGCGGACACCATGGTCTTGGCACAAAGTGTGACCAAGTCCAAAACCATCAAGGGCCAATGCGAGCATGGCAGACCCAAATTCCCGTCCGCCAAATACTTTAACACAGAACGCCAGTAGTCCGCGAGCTCCTCGCACTTCTGTCCAAAACAGCAGCCAACCCCGGACTCCAAACCCAGTCCGCCAAACGATCTCCACAGCAAATCGCCTGCTGTGCCACCAGAGCTCGACAAGGCCTCAGCCAAGCACTTAGCTCAGTCTGCAACAGCTCACACCGCGGACACTCCAGTCCGCAAGCTTCCCGCGGACACGAGCCAACCCGCCTATCAGCACAAGCTTGCACCCGCGGCCACTGAGCAATGCACTAGTCCGCAAGCCTTTATCCGCTCAGGCCGCTCCTTGGCAAAGCCAATCAGCAAACACCCTATCCGCAGAAACCAAGCCGCATAGTCTGCGGACTCAACCCGTGCAAACCGCCCAGAACAACTGGCTTCTCACTAGACCTTCCACCAGGCCCCACATCTCAGTCCGCCCAGTCCGCCTAGTCCGCCAAAGCTGTCCGCCCCAGGCCGCCCGGCCTGTCCCGTCACCCACTTCCACTTCACAAATTTCAACACTCCCCCTTGAAGTGGGAAGTGGTGACCAAGCCCAGCAAGCTGCGCAAGCATTCAAAGGGCCCCTTCGACAGTGGCTTTGTGAAGATGTCAGCAAGATTATCTTCACTCCGAACATGCCCGACCAGCAGAGATCCTTCCAACACCTTCTCCCTGATGAAGTGGTGATCAATCTCTATATGCTTGGTCCTGGCGTGACACACTGGATTGTTAACCAGTTTGAGAGCACTCTCATTGTCACCCCGGAGTAAAGTAGGCCCTTGCACTTCTTCATGAACATCCTCTATAAGCCTCCTCAACCAAACGGATTCCCGAGCAGCCAAGGCCGAAGCCTTATACTCCGCCTCCGTGGTTGAAACCGACACCGAGTCCTGCTTCTTGATACACCACGAGATGCTAGCTGAACCGCAAGTGAACACATAACCTGAAGTAGACCTTTGATCATCCGAATCACCGCCATAATCAGCATCCGTGTACCCGAGCAACGCAACCTCCGCGTCCCTTTTATAGAGGAGTCCCATGTCCGAAGAAGCCTTGACATACTTCAGAATTCCCTTCGCCGCCACTAGATGAGATTGCCTTGGTTCAGCCATATACCGACTTACTCGGCCAACAGCATAAGCAATATCCGGCCTTGTAATCGTCAGGTAAATCAAGCTCCCAACAAGAGCCCTGAACACCAAGGGATCATGAAGAACCCTTCCCTCATCTCGTCGAAGCTTTAGCCCTGATTCTAGTGGAGTAGAGCACTTCTTCCCTTCGCCCATGCCAAACCGCTTCACAATGCGATCAGCATACCCTTTCTGGCTAATGAGAACCCCGCACTCCTTCCTCTCCACTTCCAGACCGAGAAAGTGATGCAACTCTCCCAAGTCTTTCATCTCGAAGCGTATAGCAAGCTCAGCCCTGAGCCTTGCTACTTCCCCCTCTGAGTTCCCTGTGATGATCATGTCATCCACATACAGCAGGACCAAGACTCGTAGATCTCCCTTCTTCTTGACGAACAAGCTTGAATCCGAGTTAGAAGCAAGGTATCCACAGAATTGCAAGTACTCTGCAATCTTCCCATACCAAGCTCTAGGAGCTTGCTTCAACCCATAGAGAGCCTTCCTGAGTTTGCAGACATAGTCCGGATGCTTCTCAGAGACAAACCCGAGCGGCTGATCCATGAAGATGTCCTTGTCAATCTCTCCGTAAAGAAAGGCATTCTTCACATCGAGTTGCCACAACCTCCATCCCTTGCTAGCAGCTAAGGCGATCACCACTCTTACAGAAGTCATCTTCGCAACTGGACTAAATGTCTCCTCATAGTCTTCTCCATACTGCTGTGAGAATCCTCTAGCGACCAGGCGAGCCTTTAACCGATCAATGCTCCCATCAGCCTTCTTCTTCAACTTATACACCCACTTGCAAGTAACCGGAGTAATGTCATCAACCTTGGGCACAACGTCACAGGTTTCATTCTTCTTCAGAGCATCAATCTCTTCTTTCATAGCATCATCCCACTCCTTTACTCCAGTGGCCTCGTTGAAGTTTGCAGGCTCTCGCTCATCCAGAGGACCTGCAAAGAAGCAGGAGACAAAGCTCACTGCATTCCCATCACAGTACCGAGTCGGTGGCTTAACCACCCTCTTCGATCTCCGAAGAACTGGCTCCTTGCTCACGGCTTCCGTTGCTTCTTCGGGCTCCACTCCTACCTGGGGCAAGCATTGAGCAGTACTACCCCTGCTTCCTGAGCCAGAAGGCTCAGCCTCGGAGTTCGAAGCAACATGAGTTGCTGGTGAAACAGCAAGCTCCTCTTCCAAGCCTTCAGCAGCCTCCACCGGTGCTTCATCAACCTTGCTACTTCCGGTTAGCTCCACCGAGCCACCTCCATATGACGTCAGCTCGTCAAAGACAACGTCTCTTGACACCACGAACTTCTTCGTCACAGGGTCCATGCATTTCCATCCCTTCTTCCGCTCATCATAGCCTACAAAGATAAGTTTCCTTGCCTGCGCATCCAGCTTTGTCCGTGAAGCATCCGGGACATGCACGTAGCAAGTTGAACCGAACACCCTAAGGTGTCCAACACTCGGCTTCTCCTTCAGCAACAGCTCAATGGGAGTCTTCATGTTGATGGGGCTGAGTGGCATCCGGTTGATAACATAAGCAGCACAAGACATTCCCTCCGCCCAAAAGGACCTTGGGATATCTTTCGCATGAAGCCATCATTTGCAGGTTTCCGTCAAATGACGGATCTTCCGCTCCGCTACCCCATTTTGTTGTGGAGTGTGAGCACAAGTAAGCTCCCGTTGGATCCCGTGCTTCCTGCAGAAGTTAGAAAATTCGGAGGAGACAAATTCACCCCCGTTATCAGTTCTAAACTTCTTAATCCGCAAGCCAAGCCGGCCTTCTACCAACTCCTTGAACTCCACGAACAAACGGAAGGCTTCTGACTTCTCCTTTAAGAAGTACACCCAAGTATACCTTGAGTAGTCATCAACCAAGACAAGCATAAACCTGCTTCCGCCAAGGCTGGCAGTAACCGTTGGTCCCATCAGGTCGCCATGAATACACTCCAGTGGCTTCTTGCTCCTTGTTTGTGATTTATCAAACGGAAGGCGATGTGCCTTACCGTATTGACAACCAGCACAAACATGCCCATCACCAAAGGAGGACAACTTCGGCAACCCCCTCACCAAACTTCTACTCGCCATTGCCTTCAGCTTGTCCATGCCAACATGCCCCAGCCTCTCATGCCAGATAGCAGCGCTATCATTGGCCCTCATCTTATCAACATAAGCATTGGTGGAAAGAACAAACAAGTTCTTCACCCTCCTCCCAACATGAGAAACATCAGCCTTTACCGCTGATACGTTGTGAAGGAACCTCACGTCTGTTGGCCCAAACAGAACGTGATACCCAGCGTCCACCGCATTGGTCACCGAGAAGAGGTTTTTCTTCATGCCCGGTACGTGATACACACTCCTTAACGTGAGTGGCCCCTGATCACTACCTAATAACACGACCCCCTCTTTCTCTACTGCATAAACAGTATTATCAGCAGTGATAATAGCTTCATTACCTGAGTAAGGCTGCATGGAGGTGAACTTCGATTTGTCTCTGGTGAGGTGATGACCACACCCGGAGTCCACGATCCACTCGCTGTTGAAGTCCTCAGCAGACAAGGCCCGGACACTAGTGCCCGTCATGAAAGCTCCGCCCCATTCTGCTTCTTCACTTCTTGAGCAAGCTTCCTCCTTTCCCGCAGCATGCCCAGGCTGCAGTTTGACCTTGCAGTCCCGCTTGAAGTGCCCTCGCTGATGACACCGGTAGCACTTCAGATTCTTCTTCCAGTCCTTAGGAGCATTGCTCCTCTCCGATGGATATGAAGTTGAAGTCTCCTTCTCACCAGCGGCCTGCACCTTCTTCTTCTTCTTCCCTTCCCATCCCTTCTTCTTGCCTGAGAAGAGAGCTTCGCTGCCTTCCTGATTCAGATTCACTCCAGCCATCTTCCTTGCTAAGCTTTCCTGCGAGGCAAGCAGATTCTCCAGCTCCAGCAATGATGGCTGAGTAGCCCACCCTTGAACAGATGTAACAAAGGCCACATACTCCTTCCGCAAGCCGCGGATAATGTGCCTTTTCATCTTTGCCTCAGAGATAGGCTCATCAGGATCCAGTGCCGACAGCTCAGTACACAAGCTCTTCATCTTTAAGAAGTATTTGGATATGGAAAGGTCTCCCTGAGTTTCCCTTGCCAACTCATTCTCCAGGAACTGAAGCCGCGCCACATTCTTCCTATTGAACAACTCATCAATGGTTGTCCAAATATCAGCAGCCGACTCACATCCAATGATGTGATCAAACAGTTCCGGAGACACGGCTCTCTTCAGAATGAACTCCGCCTTAGCATTTGTTCTTCTCCAGAGCCTCACCTGCTCAGCAGTACCGAACGCAGCAGTGACTTCCTGCCTGTCGTCTCCACCGACGACTTTCCACAGCTCCTCGCCAAGAAGATAACTCTTCATGCACGACTTCCACTTTTTGAAGTTAGTCGGCGTTAAGAGTTCAATGCCCAGACCCCTTGCAAAACTCCCTTCCATTGCAACACCTGTTGGCAACCTTTCAGCAGCTCCGAGCAACAACACAGGTTGATCACCACTCAATCACTGAGTAACAACACTGGCTGACTTCCGCTCACGCAGCTGAACCTCAGAAACCTCCCTCTGATACCATGTTAAATTTTCTCAACGTGGTCAGCAAGATAGCCCAAACGTCAAATTAATATCTTCGGAACTACCCAGTTCGCACGTTGAACCAGCGGAAACCAAGGACTAGAGGTACAAAGGTTAATCCCAACAAACAATGGAGGCACAAGCAGGTCTTTTATACATTTACTTCTTTACAATGCAAGGCATACATAGCGAGACATGATTTCGCTAGTATCACAGCTGTAAATAGAAAGCACCAAAAACAAGCCGGGCGGACAGCACCGGAGTCCGCCGAGACCGCGAGGTCGCCGAGGTCGCCGAGACCGCTGAGCTCGCCCAAGCTATGCTGCAATCTGCCGAATAGACACGGAGTCCGCCGAAGCCGCGAGGCCGCGCGGACACACCGTTATTCGCCTCCTGCTAAACTTGAATTGAGGAACACCCCTACCCGCCTGAAGCCGGCGGACATGTTATTGAAGCTGGCAAAGTTGAAACAGAACTGACAAGCCGCAGAGCGACCTCCTGCTGAGTCCGCAGAGACCGCACACTTCCAAGCACTTGACCGAAGTCACAGCCAAACTCCTGGCTCCTTGAAGCTATCCGCGCGACCTGCACACAGCAAACCGTCAGCCTGAAACAATTCGCGCGGACTGACAAACACAGACCGCAACTCCTTGCACACCCCAACTTACTGTTCACTCAAGTTACTGTAGATGTGCCAGGGGGGTCCTATTTATAGGTGAGGTGAGGAGTGTGGTCACCGCCCTAGAGATAGCGCCACCACCCCAGCCCGCGCGATAGCAAAAACACCGTCCGCCGAGTCTGCATGGACTTAGCCGGATACCAAAGAAAACCGCCAGGAGCAAGCCAGACATTGGCGGACCTTCTCCAGTCCGCCCAAGCTTATGCGGACAAGGCATCAGCCCGCAAAGCTTCAACCACTGCCAGACAGCAACCCCCTTCAATGGCAGTCCGCACCAACCCGAGGCAGTCCGCAAGACTCACACCTCAATCCGCCACAAGTCCACGACCAAAGGAAGACAGCAACAGTCCGCCCGGTCACAGCGGACTTGACAGAAACCGCGGACACCATGGCCTTGGCACAAAGTGTGACCAAGTCCAAAACCATCAAGGGCCAATGCGAGCATGGCGGACCCAAATTCCCGTCCGCAAAATACTTTAACACAGACCGCCAGCAGTCCGCGAGCTCCTCGCACTTCTGTCCAAAACATCAGCCAACCCCGGACTCCAAACCCAGTCCGCCAAATGATCTCCACAGCAAATCGCCTGCTGTGCCACCAGAGCTCGACAAGGCCTCAGCCAAGCTCTTAGCTCAGTCCGCAACAGCTCACACCGCGGACACTCCAGTCCGCAAGCTTCCCGCGGACACGAGCCAACCCGCCTATCAGCACAAGCTTGCACCAGCGGCCACTGAGCAATGCACCAGTCCGCAAGCCTTTATCCGCTCAGGCCGCTCCTTGGCAAAGCCAATCAGCAAACACCCTATCAGCAGAAACCAGGCCGCATAGTCCGCGGACTCAACCTGTGCAAACCGCCCAGAACAACTGGCTTCTCACTAGACCTTCCACCAGGCCGCACATCTCAGTCCGCCCAGTCCGCCTAGTCCGCCAAAGCTGTCCGCCCCAGGCCGCCCGACCTGTCCCGTCACCCACTTCCACTTCACAAATTTCAACAGTCCCCCTTGAAGTGGGAAGTGGTGACCAAGCCTAGCAAGCTGCGCAAGCGTTCAAAGGGCCCCTTCGACAGTGGCTTTGTGAAGATGTCAGCAAGATTATCTTCACTCCGAACATGCCCGACCAGCAGAGATCCTTCCAACACCTTCTCCCTGATGAAGTGGTGATCAATCTCTATATGCTTGGTCCTGGCGTGACACACTGGATTGTTAACCAGTTTGAGAGCACTCTCATTGTCACCCCGGAGTAAAGTAGGCCCTTGCACTTCTTCATGAACATCCTCTATAAGCCTCCTCAACCAAACGGCTTCCCGAGCAGCCAAGGCCGAAGCCTTATACTCTGCCTCCGTGGTTGAAACCGACACCGAGTCCTGCTTCTTGCTACACCACGAGATGCTAGCTGAACCGCAAGTGAACCCATAACCTGAAGTAGACCTTCGATCATCCGAATCACCGACATAGTCAGCATCCGTGTACCCGAGCAACGCAACCTCCGCGTCCCTTTTATAGAGGAGTCCCATGTCCGAAGAAGCCTTGACATACTTCAGAATTCCCTTCGCCGCCACTAGATGAGATTGCCTTGGTTCAGCCATATACCGACTTACTCGGACAACAGCATAAGCAATATCCGGCCTTGTAATCGTCAGGTAAATCAAGCTCCCAACAAGAGACCTGAACACCAAGGGATCATGAAGAACCCTTCCCTCATCTCGTCGAAGCTTTAGCCCAGATTCCAGTGGAGTAGAGCACTTCTTCCCTTCGCCCATGCCAAACCGCTTCACAATGCGATCAGCATACCCTTTCTGGCTAATGAGAACCCCGCACTCCTTCCTCTCCACTTCCAGACCGAGAAAGTGATGCAACTCTCCCAAGTCTTTCATCTCGAAGCATATAGCAAGCTCAGCCCTGAGCCTTGCTACTTCCCCCTCCGAGTTCCCTGTGATGATCATGTCATCCATATACAGCAGGACCAAGACTCGTAGCTCTCCCTTCTTCTTGACGAACAAGCTTGAATCCGAGTTAGAAGCAAGGTATCCACAGAATTGCAAGTACTCTGCAATCTTCCCATACCAAGCTCTAGGAGCTTGCTTCAACCCATAGAGAGCCTTCCTGAGTTTGCAGACATAGTCCGGATGCTTCTCAGAGACAAACCCGAGCGGCTGATCCATGAAGATGTCCTTGTCAATCTCTCCGTATAGAAAGACATTCTTCACATCGAGTTGCCACAACCTCCATCCCTTGCTAGCAGCTAAGGCGATCACCACTCTTACAGAAGTCATCTTCGCAACTGGACTAAATGTCTCCTCATAGTCTTCTCCATACTGCTGTGAGAATCCTCTAGAGACCAGGCTAGCATTGAACCGATCAATGCTCCCATCAGCCTTCTTCTTCAACTTATACACCCACTTGCAAGTAACCGGAGTAATGTCATCAACCTTGGGCACAAGGTCCCAGGTTTCATTCTTCTTCAGAGCATCAATCTCTTCTTTCATAGCATCATCCCACTCCTTTACTCCATTGGCCTCGTTGAAGTTTGCAGGCTCTCGCTCATCCAGAGGACCTGCAAAGAAGCAGGAGACAAAGCTCACTGCATTCCCATCACAGTACCGAGCCGGTGGCTTAACCACCCTCTTCGATCTCCGAAGAACTGGCTCCTTGCTCACGGCTTCCGTTGCTTCTTCGGGCTCCACTCCTACCTGGGGCAAGCATTGAGCAGTGATCCCGCTGCTTCCTGAGCCAGAAGGCTCAGCCTCGGAGTTCGAAGCAACAGGAGCTGCTGGTGAAACAGCAAGCTCCTCTTCCAAGCCTTCAGCAGCCTCCACCGGTGCTTCATCAACCTTGCTACTTCTGGTTAACTCCACCGAGCCACCTCCATATGACGTCAGCTCGTCAAAGACAACGTCTCTTGACACCACAAACTTCTTCGTCACAGGGTCCATGCATTTCCATCCCTTCTTCCGCTCATCATAGCCTACAAAGACAAGTTTCCTTGCCTTCGCATCCAGCTTTGTCCGTGAAGCATCCGGGACATGCACGTAGCAAGTTGAACCGAACACCCTAAGGTGTCCAACACTCGGCTTCTCCTTCAGCAACAGCTCAATGGGAGTCTTCATGTTGATAGGGCTGAATGGCATCCGGTTGATAACATAAGCAGCACAAGACATTCCCTCCGCCCAAAAGGACCTTGGGATATTTTCGCATGAAGCCAGCATTTGCAGGTTTCCGTCAAATCACGGATCTTCCGCTCCGCTACCCCATTTTGTTGTGGAGTGTAAGCACAAGTAAGCTCCCGTTGGATCCCGTGCTTCCTGTAGAAGTTAGAAAATTTGGAGGAGACAAATTCACCCCCGTTATCAGTTCTAAACTTCTTAATCCGCAAGCCAAGCCGGCCTTCTACCAACTCCTTGAACTCCACGAACAAACGGAAGGCTTCCGACTTCTCCTTTAAGAAGTACACCCAAGTATACCTTGAGTAGTCATCAACCAAGACAAGCATAAACCTGCTTCCGCCAAGGCTGGCAGTAACCGTTGGTCCCATCAGGTCGCCATGAATGCACTCCAGTGGCTTCTTGCTCCTTGTTTGTGATTTATCAAACGGAAGGCGATGTGCCTTACCGTATTGACAACCAGCACAAACATGCCCATCACCAAAGGAGGACAACTTCGGCAACCCCCTCACCAAACTTCTACTCGCCATTGCCTTCAGCTTGTCCATGCCAACATGCCCCAGCCTCTCATGCCAGATAGCACCGCTATCATTGGCCCTCATCTTATCAACATAAGCATTGGTGAAAAGAACAAACAAGTTCTTCACCCTCCTCCCAATATGAGCATCATCAGCCTTTACCGCTGATACGTTGCGAAGGAACCTCACGTCTGTTGGCCCAAACAGAACGTGATACCCAGCGTCCACCGCATTGGTCACCGAGAAGAGGTTTTTCTTCATGCCCGGTACGTGATACACACTCCTTAACGTGAGTGGCCCCTGATCACTATCCAATAACACGACCCCCTCTTTCTCTACTGCATAAACAGTATTATCAGCAATGATAATAGCTTTATTACCTGAGTAAGGCTGCATGGAGGTGAACTTCGATTTGTCTCCGGTGAGGTGATGACCACACCCGGAGTCCACGATCCACTCGCAGTTGAAGTCCTCAGCAGACAAGGCCCGGACACTAGTGCCCGTCATGAAAGCTCCGCCCCATTCTGCTTCTTCACTTCTTGAGCAAGCTTCCTCCTTTCCCGCAGCATGCCCAGGCTGCAGTTTGACCTTGCAGTCCCGCTTGAAGTGCCCCCACTGATGACACCGGTAGCACTTCAGATTCTTCTTCCAGTCCTTAGGAGCATTGCTCCTCTCCGGTGGATATGAAGTTGAAGTCTCCTTCTCACCAGCGGCCTGCACCTTCTTCTTCTTCTTCCCTTCCCATCCCTTCTTCTTGCCTGAGAAGAGAGCTTCGCTGCCTTCCTGATTCAGATTCACTCCAGCCATCTTCCTTGCTAAGCTTTCCTGCGAGGCAAGCAGATTCTCCAGCTCCAGCAATGATGGTTGAGTAGCCCACCCTTGAACAGATATAACAAAGGCCACATACTCCTTCCGCAAGCCGCGGATAATGTGCCTTTTCATCTTTGCCTCAGAGATAGGCTCATCAGGATCCAGTGCCGACAGCTCAGCACACAAGCTCTTCATCTTTAAGAAGTATTTGGAGATGGAAAGGTCTCCCTGAGTTGCCCTGACCAACTCATTCTCCAGGAACTGAAGCCGCGCCACATTCTTCCTATTGAACAACTCATCAATGGTTGTCCAAATATCAGCAGCCGACTCACATCCAATGATGTGATCAAATAGTTCCGGAGACACGGCTCTCTTCAGAATGAACTCCGCCTTAGCATTTGTTCTTCTCCAGAGCCTCACCTGCTCAGCAGTACCGAACGCAGCAGTGACTTCCTGCCTGTCGTCTCCACCGACGACTTCCCACAGCTCCTCGCCATGAAGATAACTCTTCATGCACGACTTCCACTTTTTGAAGTTAGTCGGCGTTAAGAGTTCAATGCCCAGACCCCTTGCAAAACTCCCTTCCATTGCAACACCTGTTGGCAACCTTTTAGCAGCTCCGAGCAACAACACAGGATGATCATCACTCAATCACTGAGTAACAACACTGGCTGACTTCCGCTCACGCAGCTGAACCTCAGAAACCTCCCTCTGATACCATGTTAAATTTTCTCAACGTGGTCAGCAAGATAGCCCAAACGCCAAATTAATATCTTCGGAACTACCCAGTTCGCACGTTGAACCAACGAAAACCAAGGACTAGAGGTACAAAGGTTAATCCCAACAAACAATGGAGGCACAAGCAGGTCTTTTATACATTTACTTCTTTACAATGCAAGGCATACATAGCGAGACATGATTTCGCTAGTATCACAGCTGTAAATAGAAAGCACCAAAAACAAGCCGGGCGGACAGCACCGGAGCCCGCCAAGACCGCGAGGTCGCCGAGGTCGCCGAGACCGCTGAGCTCGCCCAAGCTATGCTGCAATCCGCCGAATAGACAATGAATCCGCCGAAGCCGCGAGGCCGCGCGGACACACCGTTATTCGCCTCCTGCTAAACTTGAACTGAGGAACACCCTTACCCGCCTGAAGCCGGCGGACAGGTTATTGAAGCTGGCAAAGTTGAAACAGAACTGACAAGCCGCAGAGCGACCTACTGCTGAGTCCGCAGAGACCGCACACTTCCAAGCACTTGACCGAAGTCACAACCAAAGTCCTGGCTCCTTGAAGCTATCCGCGCGACCTGCACACAGCAAACCGTCAGCCTGAAACAATCCGCGCGGACTGACAAACACAGACCGCAGCTCCTTGCACACCCCAACTTACTGTTCACTCAAGTTACTGTAGATGTGCCAGGGGGGTCCTATTTATAGGTGAGGTGAGGAGTGTGGTCACCGCCCTAGAGATAGCGTCACCACCCCAGCCCGCGCGATAGCAAAATCACCGTCCGCCGAGTCCGCATGGACTTAGCCGGATACCAAGGAAAACCGCCAGGAGCAAGCCAGACATTGGTGGACCTTCTCCAGTCCGCCCAAGCTTATGCGGACAAGGCATCAGCCCGCAAAGCTTCAACCACTGCCAGATAGCAACCCCCTTCAATGGCAGTCCGCACCAACCCGAGGCAGTCCGCAAGACTCACACCTCAATCCGCCACAAGTCCACGACTAAAGGAAGACAGCAACAGTCCGCCCGGTCACAGCGGACTTGGCGGAAACCGCGGACACCATGGCCTTGGCACAAAGTGTGACCAAGTCCAAAACCATCAAGGGCCAATGCGAGCATGGCGGACCCAAATTCCCGTCCGCCAAATACTTTAACACAGACCGCCAGCAGTCCGTGAGCTCCTCACACTTCTGTCCAAAACAGCAGCCAACCCCGGACTCCAAACCCAGTCCGCCAAACGATCTCCACAGCAAATCGCCTGCTGTGCCACCAGAGCTCGACAAGGCCTCAGCCAAGCTCTTAGCTCAGTCCGCAACAGCTCACACCGCGGACACTCCAGTCTGCAAGCTTCCCGCGGACACGAGCCAACCCGCCTATCAGCACAAGCTTGCACCCGCGGCCACTGAGCAATGCACCAGTCCGCAAGCCTTTATCCGCTCAGGCCGCTCCTTGGCAAAGCCAATCAACAAACACCCTATCCGCAGAAACCAGGCCGCATAGTCCGCGGACTCAACCCGTGCAAACCGCCCAGAACAACTGGCTTCTCACTAGACCTTCCACCAGGCCGCACATCTCAGTCCGCCCAGTCCGCCTAGTCCGCCAAAGCTGTCCGCCCCAGGCCGCCCGGCCTGTCCCGTCACCCACTTCCACTACACAAATTTCAACAGTTTTTGATGTTTCTTCTGGTTTAAAAACCCCCCCCCCCCCCCCAACCCCGGACTCCAAACCCAGTCCGCCAAACGATCTCCACAGCAAATCGCCTGCTGTGCCACCAGAGCTCGACAAGGCCTCAGCAAGCTCTTAGCTCAGTCCGCAACAGCTCACACCGCGGACACTCCAGTCCGCAAGCTTCCCGCGGACACGAGCCAACCCGCCTATCAGCACAAGCTTGCACCCGCGGCCACTGAGCAATGCACCAGTCCGCAAGCCTTTATCCGCTCAGGCCGCTCCTTGGCAAAGCCAATCAACAAACACCCTATCCGCAGAAACCAGGCCGCATAGTCCGCGGACTCAACCCGTGCAAACCGCCCAGAACAACTGGCTTCTCACTAGACCTTCCACCAGGCCGCACATCTCAGTCCGCCCAGTCCGCCTAGTCCGCCAAAGCTGTCCGCCCCAGGCCGCCCGGCCTGTCCCGTCACCCACTTCCACCGTCCGCCGAGTCCGCATGGACTTAGCCGGATACCAAGGAAAACCGCCAGGAGCAAGCCAGACATTGGCGGACCTTCTCCAGTCCGCCCAAGCTTATGCGGACAAGGCATCAGCCCGCAAAGCTTCAACCACTGCCAGATAGCAACCCCCTTCAATGGCAGTCCGCACCAACCCGAGGCAGTCCGCAAGACTCACACCTCAATCCGCCACAAGTCCACGACCAAAGGAAGACAGCAACAGTCCGCCCGGTCACAGCGGATTTGGCGGAAACCGCGGACACCATGGCCTTGGCACAAAGTGTGACCAAGTCCAAAACCATCAAGGGCCAATGCGAGCATGGCGGACCCAAATTCCCGTCCGCCAAATACTTTAACACAGACCGCCAGCAGTCCGCGAGCTCCTCACACTTCTGTCCAAAACAGCAGCCAACCCCGGACTCCAAACCCAGTCCGCCAAACGATCTCCACAGCAAATCGCCTGCTGTGCCACCAGAGCTCGACAAGGCCTCAGCCAAGCTCTTAGCTCAGTCCGCAACAGCTCACACCGCGGACACTCCAGTCCGCAAGCTTCCCGCGGACACGAGCCAACCCGCCTATCAGCACAAGCTTGCACCCGCGGCCACTGAGCAATGCACCAGTCCGCAAGCCTTTATCCGCTCAGGCCGCTCCTTGGCAAAGCCAATCAACAAACACCCTATCCGCAGAAACCAGGCCGCATAGTCCGCGGACTCAACCCGTGCAAACCGCCCAGAACAACTGGCTTCTCACTAGACCTTCCACCAGGCCGCACATCTCAGTCCGCCCAGTCCGCCTAGTCCGCCTAAGCTGTCCGCCCCAGGCCGCCCGGCCTGTCCCGTCACCCACTTCCACTACACAAATTTCAACAGTTTTGATGTTTCTTCTGGTTTAACCCCCCCCCCCCCCCCCCCCCCCCCCCCCCCCCACACACACACACACACACCAAATGACTCTGCTATCCTATGACATCCTGCTATACTAGAAGACTAACATTCCACCCTTACAAGTGGCAACGTATATGGCTCATCGTTTAGATTCTCTATTCCGTTGGTATTGATACAAATCATGAAAATTTGATTTTACGTTTGTCGCAATCCAGACTAACTCGTGCTGATTGTATCCCTGTGAATTTTTGTTTTTCCTTCAATACAATTTCCCTCGCTTGGCCTTTGGACAAGGTTGATTGTTCAGGGCAAATATATTGATATTTATATGCTTTCACGAACGATACATCACATGCATTTCTTAAGAATGCCCCTCCTGACTACACTAGAATTCAAAACTATCTCTCCAATCTTATCTTTTATAGTATTTTTAATTAAATATTTTTATTTATGTGTTTTTCCTATTTAGTGGCATAATGGTAATTGTATAAGGAAGGGTATATTAAGTCTTAGATTATCTTGGAAGCTCTAATTTGGATAGAAATTCTTAGAGGGAATCAACCCTTATAGCGGTTTAGCATACAGTCAGTTTGCACACATTTTCATATATTAATGCAATCTCTCATTCAATTCATATTACTGCTCCGTCACTTTATTTGTCGGGCTATATTTCTAATACAATACTCTCTCTATTACCTTTTGAAATACAACACACATACGCCTAATATCCATTACTTGATTCATTTTCGTTACTAAATTGTCACTCAAGTTTCATGTGTTCACATCTTTATATTCTATCATCATATCTAGTAATGGTTACGAAGCCCAACATCTTGGATGGAATAAAACTATGAACCTTGAGACCGATGTACAACCCCGTGTTCGCCGAGTGTGACCACCAGGCTAGGAGAGCGAGCCAGAACGACTGGCCACCATCGGTACAATAGGCGGGTGAATCGAGATGGCCGGCTCGCTCTCGACAAGGCTAGGCGAGCGAGTCGTGCGAGGCAGACCCAGGCCGCACCTGCCTAGGCAACCTCGTCTCCAGCTCGCCTCCGTGAAGGGCAGGCGAGCCATGGCAGCCCGGCTCGCGCTCGCCTAAAATTAGAAGGCGAGCTGCGCGGGCCAGGTCGTGCTTGCCCTGAAGAAGGGGGAGCTTCTCCTCCGTTCCTTGACATTCGCCGAGTAGGATCCAAGCGCCTGGGATCCAGATTCGAGTGAACTTCAAGCTAAGCGGGTCATGCGAGTGGAATGAATAGGTGGGAGGCCCTCAGAGTTGGTGTTGAGTGATGCTTTTCCACTCAACGCTGTGTCTCTTGGCCCTTGACGTTGAGTGATGCCCATCCACTCAATGCCACAATTCTTGGCGTTGAGTGATGCTTCTCCATTCAACGTCGCAGCCCATGGTGTCGAGTGATGCTTCTCCACTCAATGCCATAGTGGTCCAGAGGTAAAATTACCTTGAAACCCTTAGAGGCCTGCATTTAACTTCTCAGGACAGCGGAGTTAAGCTGTCGGCAAGCCATTTTTGGCTGCATATAGCCGTTCCAAACAACGGAGGTTGTCTAGTGCAGGTTGTTCTCAGAAAACTATAAATAGACTCAAGGGGGTATCTCAGAAGGCATGCTCACTTGTGCCCGGGTCTTCTTGCGCTTTCTGAGGTATCCTTAGCTCGACATTTGGCTAAGGAGGGGAAGCGCTCTAAGATCTTCTGGGTGTATGGTGAGACCTCCACCCTGAGCCCTTGGGTTTGTCCCCTGTTCTTTTTCCTTAGTTGTTTAGCTCGCGGGAGAGAAGTAAGTGTGCAATCAACCCTTCCCCAAGGGTGAACTCCACAGAGACCGAGTTTTCGGTTTCAACATTTTTGATGCGGTGAGCGTGGAGAGTGGTCAGCACAGAAAATCTTCAGCAGGCTAGATGGCTGGAAGAGAAGGGCAAGGTTCGGGTAGGGCCAGATGCCTTCTCTCCTTGATCAACATCAGGCTATGACAATAACCATGCAGAGGAGGAGAGGTCAGCAGAGGAAGAGAAGGGAGGTCATGGTGGTGTTACCCTACTGTGACTTCCACTAGGAGGAGGGGCACGCTACAGCCACATGCCCAGAGTTCCTCGAGGAGAGAGGAAACAGGGAGAAGCAGCAGCAGCGGGATTGTTAGGAGGTGCAGATCGAAGAAGTCCTACCTCGGGCAGAGGAGGATAGGTGGGAGGACCGGGCCGATGTGGGGGCCCGAGGAGGGATCAGAGTGATCCATGGGGGTGAGGGTCGAGGCTTCCCGGAAGGCAAGTCTCCATACCATGTATCGAAGGAGTGTTGGCTCCTTATCCCAGACCCCAGCCCTATAGGAGAGGATCACCTTCTCTAGGAGTGACATGCCAGATCATGAGGACCCTTTCTATGACCGTTGGTCATCCAAACCGCGGTAGAGAACTTCACCGTCTCCTGAATCCTCATCGATAACGGGAGTTCCGTCAACGTCTTATTAAAGAAGGCGTTTGACGCGATGAAGGTGGAGGCCAAGAGGGTGTTGGCCTCGGATGGGCCTCTGTTTGGATTCTCGTGTGAAAGAAAGAAAGTGGAAGGAGGAGTTGGGCTCCATGTCACTCGGGGGGGGGGGGGGGGGGTCCCGAAACTACACGTTTGTAATCGTGGACGCCCCTAGCCGTTATAACACCATCTTCAGACATCCTCTCATCAGCGCCTTCCGCTGCGTCCCCTCATCCTTCAACCAATGCTTGGATTTCAACACCGAAGGGATCCAAGTCCGGGTCCGAGGTGACCCTAAGGTGGCGAGGGAGTGCTACGTCACCTTGTGAACTCCATATCTTGGCAGGAGGGAGCTGAGGAGATGGATCAGATGGAGGAGGCAGAGCAGGAGGTAGGTGGAGTGTAGATGGAGGTGGAGGAGAGCCGCACCCAGATGGAGGTGGAGGGAGGAGTTTTGAAAGAGCCGGCCGAGGTGATGGCCATGGAGGAAGCGGTGGAGGTCCTTATCCCAAGGGAGGGGATGCTGGAGAATGGGGGAGTAGTCCCGATTGGAGGCTGCTGAGGAGGTGGTGGAAATGGAAGTTCTCACCCTTGGAGGTAGGGTTGAGAGGGTGCTCACAAGCGGGGGGCTGACCCCGGTGGTCTAAGAGAATATGCTGGCATGCATCCAGAAGAACGTGAACATCTTCGCTTGGAGCGCAGCGGAGATGCTAGGGATCGATGCAGACGTTGCCTGCCATCACCACAACCTGGACCCAGAAGCTCGTCCCATCCAGCAGAAGAAGAGGTCCATCGCGGACAAGCTGGCCGAGCTCATCAGGGAGGAGGTGTTCAAGCTCCTAAAGGCTGGCTTTTTATCTGAAATTCAATACCCCGGCTGGGTCTCCAATGAGGTCTTGGTAAAAAAGGAGACAACTGATGGAGAATATGTGTTGATTTTTCTTTACTTAATAAATCATGCCCTAAAGATTGTTAACCCTTGCCCCGAATCGACGCAATGGTTGACTCAGCCGTCGATTTTCCTGTAATGAGTTTTTTAGATGCATTTTCAGGTTATCATCAGATCAGGATGCACCCCCGATGTTAAAGATGTCTCCTTCATCGCAGGTGATGGGTGCTACTGCTACAAGATGTCTTTAGGGTTGAAAAATGTAGGGGAAACATACGAAAAGATGATGGATCGGATCTTCCAGTAGTAGAAGGGGAGAAATATCGAGGTGTATGTGGATGACCTGATGATCAAGAGCTGAGGGGTGGACTCCCACCTCCAGGATCTAGAGGAGACCTTCGGCACCTTGCCCAAATACAAGATGAGGCTGAATCCCTTGAAGTGTGTTTTCGAGGCCAACAGGGGGAAGTTCTTGGGCCACCTTCTCACCCCTGCAGGGGTGGATCCAAATCTCGACAAGGTCAAGGAGATCATGGAGTTGGGGTAGCCTCAGAATGTTAAGGAGGTGTCATCAGTATGTTCCAGACCTTCTCCATCTGACATGTACCGCGGGAGGAGAATGAGCATGTTGATCAGCTGGCCAAGCATGGTCCCTGGGTGGTGGGGGGGGGGGGGTACCATCACTGACCCGTTTCGCCCATCCATCAAGAAGGGGAGCTGATGGAGGTGGACCAACACCCCTCGTGGATGGATCCTTTCGCAACGTTCCTATCCACATGGGAGTTCCCAGAAGGGATGGATAAGAAGAAGTTCAAGCATAAGTCGACATATTACCTCATGCACGACAGACAGTTGTATAGGAAGACTCTCTCAGGGATGTTGGCACGTTGTGTGGCTGATAGGGAGGTTCAGAGGGTCTTGGAAGAAGTCCACTCAGGAGAGTCTGGAAGCCACTCGGGGAGCAGAACCTTGGAGGGGAGAATAGTCCGGCAAGGGTACTTTTGGCCGACCCTAAGCCGGATGTCGCAGAATTCACAAGGAAATGCCAAAAGTGTCAACTGTTTGCTCCCCTCCAACTTCAACCAGCTCAGCGGCTCAGGAGTATCACAGCCCCCTGGCCCTTCGTCATTTGAGGGATGGATTTGGTAGGACCTTTCCCACAGGCCAGTGGGCAGAGGAGGTTCCTGTTAGTAATGATAGATTATTTTTCTAAGTGTCTGGAAGTGAAGGCGCTAGCCAAGGTGACCTCCCAGGTTATCAAGAACTTTGTTTGGGAGAAGATCATATGCCGACACGGGTTGCTGCAGGCCATCGTCACAGATAGTGGGCCTCAATTTGCTAGCACCGAGTTCATTAGTTTTTACGGATAGCTTGGGATAGACCTCAGGTTTGCCTCAGTCCACCATCCCAGGAGCAATAGGTAGATGGAGGTGGCAAACAAGATCATCGTGAACCTTCTTAAGAAAAAAGTGGAAAATTTGAAGGGCAGCTGGGTAGAGCAGCTTCCTTCAGTTCTTTGGGCCCTTAGAACCACTCCCAACACAGCCACAAGGGAGACCCCCTTCAATCTCTCTCATGGATGTGAGGCAGTGCTTCCAATAGAGTTCGAGGTCTGGACGCCTCGGGTGGTTGAGGCAGAGGAAGGCAGGGAAGAATGGCAGGCTGAAAATGAGGAGGAGTTATGGCTCTCCCTTGACATGGTGGAGGAGCTGCATGATCTCTCCGCCATCCGACAGGAAGAGGTGAAAAGAAGAATGACTAAGTACTTTGACAAACATGTCAGGGTCAAACAGTTCGCAGAAGGGGACTTGGTCTTGAAAAAGGTAGATACGACAGGGAGATCAGTGGCAGTGAGGAAGCTTAATCCTAACTGGGAGGGTTCGTACATTGTCCAAGAAGCACTAAGGTCGGGGGGGGGGGGGGGGGGGGGGTTCGCCTCCGAGATGTAGAGAGCGAAACCCTAAGTCACACCTGGAGTGGTGATGACTTGAAATGTTTCTATCTGTAAGAGCATGTATGTACTCTCCTTTGATGAATAAAATCCTTTGATGCTCCAACTCTTTTGCAGATCAAGTTTGTGGCAAATATTTATCAAGCCAAGTCATGAAATGCCCCCACTTCCAGGCTCCCACCTAGCTGGTCGGGCCGGTGGTAGCGCCCGAAGGTTGATTGATAGAAAGTTTTTCTCGCTCTGGGGTTACGTCCCGAGATGCTCCCGCTGCCAGGCTTCCACCTAGTTGGCAGGGACTGGATCCTCGAGTGACGTCGTTATGACCTAGGAGGGCTAAGCCCGGTTGATACTCAACACCTGCCATCAGGCTCCCACCTAGCTAATCGGGCCGGTGGTAGTGCCCAGAGGTTGATTGATAAAAAAGTTTTCTCTCTCTAGGGTTAGGTACCGAGATGCTCTCGCTGTCAGGCTTCCACCAAGCTGGCAGGGCCGGGATCCTCGAGTGACGTCATTATGATCTTGGAGGGGTGAGCCCGGTTGATGCTCAACACCCATTGTCAGGCTCCCACCCAGCTCATCGGGCCGGTGGTAGCGCCCAAAGGTTGATTAATAAAATGTTTTTCTCGCTCTGGGGTTAGGTCTCGAGAAGATCACACTGCCCGGTTGATGCTCAACACCCGCAGTTAGGCTCTCACATAGCTGATCGGGCCGGTGGTAGCGCCCAGAGGTTTATTGATGGCAAGTATTCTCGCTCTAGGGTTAGGTCCCGAGATGCTCCTAATGTCACGCTTGCACCTAGCTGGGAGGGTCGGGATCCTCAAGTGACATCGTTATGACCCTGGAGGGCTGAGTTCAGTTGATGCTCAACACCCACCGTCAGGCTCTCACCTTGCTGATTGGGCCGATGGTAGTGCCTTGAGGTTGATTGATGGAAAGTATTCTCGCTCTGGGGTTAGGTCCCGAGATGCTCCCGCTATCAGGCTTCCACCTAGCTGGCAGGGTCGGGATCCTCGAGTGACGTCGTTATGACCCTGGAGGCCTGAGCCTGGTTGATGCTCAACACCCACCGTCAGGCTCTCACCTAGCTGATCGGGCTGGTGGTAGTGCCCGGAGGTTGATTGATGGCAAGTATTCTCGCTCTGGGGTTAGGTCCCGAGATACTCCCGATGTGAGGCTTCCACCCAGCTGGCAGGGCTGGGATCCTCGAGTGACGTCGTTATGACCCTGGAGGCTGAGCCCGGTTGATGCTCATCACCCGCCGTCAGGCTCTCACCTAGTTGATCGGGTCAGTGGTAGCACCCGGAGACTGATTGATAGAAAGTTTTCTCGCTCTGGGGTTAGGTCCAGAGATGCTCTTGCTATCAGGCTTCCACCTAGCTGACAATGCCGGGATCCTCGAGTGACGTCATTATGACCAGGGAGGGCTGAGCTCGGTTGATGCTCAACACCCGCCGTCAGGCTCTCACCTAGCTGAATGTGCCGATGGAAACACCCAATGCTCGGTCGAAGCAAAAGATCGATTAACACTCATCTCACATCGTCATGTTACTACCGACTGACAGAAGGGGGAAGAATTATATGTCCCTAGCAGTGTCGCCCACCTCCTGAAAAGCGACCAAGGTCACGAGAACTCAAGCCACGTCGCGACTTCACAGGGCCCAGCTCTCGCGAAGCCAAGTGGCTTGGGCGCGAGTCAGTTCGCCCCCTTTATCTCGCAAGCGGCGTGAAGTCTCTGGACCAGGGAGATGAGTTGCCACTCGCGAGTCGGCTACTTAGGCCCCCTATGTCTCCTAAGCTGCCCCAATGAAACATGCGATCTCACCAACGAAATGTGAGCCTGAAGGCAGCGAGCAGGAGGATCGAGCTAGATCGCGAGTACGCAAAGAAACAAAAGAAATGAACAGTTCAAAGAAGCGACATCGCAAGCAACATTTCAGAAAACATGTCTTATTAAATTAGGGGAGTTACAAGAAGGGGACTCATCCCGCGTTTACATTGCAGAAATAAAAATACATGTTACAAAAAAATGCGGTGTGGGGTGTTCGGCGAGGCGAGCTCTCGGGCGGCGAGTCCCCTTAAATAGGTTGGTAGGACTTTTCTCCCTACTCTGGTACCGGAAGGAATAATTCCGGTACCACCTCGCTCGCTGAAAGACCCACACCTTTGCTCATCATGAGTCCCTCCCGCTGTAGGGTCTAGAGAGTGTACTTCGCGGCATTGACAACATTATTCCACATCATCTTCTCCAGCTCATATTCGGTATAATGCGCGAGCTGTCAGCTGCTGCTGGAGGGCGGCGGAGGAGCCGCTGCGGCTTCCAGTTCCCGCACCCACTCTTGTAACGCCTCCTTCTCCAGAGTGGCGATCTGGAAACCTGGGCGCTTAGCCGTCTCCGCATCCTGCGAGAAGGGGTAAAAAGAGCTTTGGAAAAACAGGAGCAATCTTAAAGCGATTAGTGCGAGTCATGGAACTCACCACCCCTCCCAGGTATCTGGCAAGGACGGCATCGGCCGTGTCCGCCCACTTCTTCTGGTGCTTTGCTTCCTCCTGAGCGAGATGGTGGGCCTTCTCCTTCTCATCAACATGTTTCTGGAGCGAGGGGGTGTTCCGCTCCAACTGCGTGCATCGCCTACCCACCATGTGGGCTAGCTCCAGGCTGCAGAGTTTGGCCTGCGCGCTCTCGTGTACGAGGAATCGCATGGCCTCCTCGTCATAGATCGCGACGTCTTCTCGCGTATAGAGACTAAACGAGAAGGCATAGGTCTCCCCGCTGATGGTCTCCTACTCCAGCCAGCTCAGCAGCAGGGTGGAGATGGAGGCCCGATTCACCACCTTGTCCCACTGAAGGAGGGGAACGCTGAGCTCGTCCAAAGACCGCTCGACGAAGCCGAAGTTGTGATGCACCCTCGACACCGGCGTAACGGTGGGCTCATGCCCTTATGACCTGGAGGTGCCGGCCACTTCGCCAGGGGAGCCGCCGGTCGAGGCGGTCACGGGGTGGGATCTTCAGTTGGCTGGTCCGCCGGAGCCTTGCCTTTCCTCTGGGTAGCGGGAGGTGCGCCGCCCACGGTCTTCGGCTTCTTGGGCGGCGGTGGCAGAGGATGTTCGCGGTTGGGCCGCTTCTGGGCATCAGGGTTTGGGGTTCCGCGATGTGCGGCGGCCGCTACCTCGGCACGGGCGAGCTCGCCAAAAGCGGCTCGCGCACTCTCATAAGGAGGGTGCATGGGAATTTCTCGCTCGCCTACAGAGAGAGTTATAACAAAAAAATAATGGGCCAAGTAAAAAAGAGAAGTGTGAGTAGCTTACCTCCTCCGAGCGCAACGAGGGTGAGACTGTCCACATTCATATGGAGGAACGTGACTTCGAAGTTCTTCCCTTGGAAGAACCCGCACAGCTCGGCTTCATGCCCCCCAGGCTACAGGGCGGTAGCTCGCCTTGCTAAGCTGGGTCGGCGAGAATGGGATGTTGCCGAAGTCGCCCTTGACAAAGATGAATTTCTTTATCCAGTTATGGCTCTTATTTTCTGTCTCCTGCACCTTGACGTGATTGATGGAGAAGTAGCGGTTTCATCCTTATTCGCCCGGAAGGAGAACAGCTTGCGAAAAACCGAGAGGCTGAACTCGATCCTTTATTCCCGTAGGAAGCAGGCGAACCCTCCACAATAGCGACTGAGTTGGGGGTTATCTGACCGGGAACGTCCCCAAAATACTTCAGGATCAGGCGGACCTCGGGCCATAGGGGAAGCCGGAGGCCCGCATTAAAGTGCGCTATGGGGATGGCGAGCTCCCCTTCCGCGAGGTTGTTGATCTTCTCCTCCTCCCCGGGCCGCCTCGCCACAAAGCCAGGCGGGACGAAGTTGCCAATTGCGTCGAGGAATTTGCCTTCAGTGATGGTGGCGTAGGATAAAGAGTGTTCGAAGAAGGTCCAGGCGCACTTGCTTTGCCCATCAGTATCACCGCTACTGCCGCCAATCTTGCAGTCAGATCGCCGAGCGGGATGATATAATTCTCGCAAAAAGCGGATGGGCCGGGAGTTGTAGGAAATAGAGAAGGAACGGAAGTCTTAAATGCGGTAGGTAAGAAAGGGCGACATAGCCTATTTATAGGAAGAGAAAAGGCGGGAAAAAGTCTCATCGGCGGAATAGTGAAGATAACAAAAACATGACTTGACACTTTGACTTCCGGGCTCACCGCGGGTCCCTAACGAGCTCGCCACTACGCAATAAAAGTTATTCGGCAGCGAGCTGCGCTGACTTGCACCCGCCCAAGAGGCGGATGAGCCGCGACTCGTGCTCACCAGATGAGGTAGGCGAGCCACGCTGACTCGCGTCCGGCAGATGGCCGGCTCGCTCCCGCCAAGGCTAGGCATGCGAGCCGGGCAAGCCGGTTCAACAACCTCATGCCCGCTTGAAGAAGGGGTAAGCGAGCAAGGACATCTCATCCGCACTCGCCTAAAGAGAGCTAAGCAATAACAAGCCATGAAAACAACACACAACAAGCATAACCCCATAAGTGGGCAAGGATCTCAAATAATTACAAACAAGAATTCAATGTTCCGAGAAACGTTGAATGAAATTTTGTGGCTCTATCACGCGAGCTGATCCAAGAAGCAGGCGAGACCCATGCTAGGCTTTTGGTAGCGAGGAAGGGGCGGGTGGCTCAGTACTGGATCCATTTCCACCTGCCCCGCCCCCACATCCCGGATCGGGGCGGCACGCGAGGGTAGAAGTATTCGCAAACCGCCGTTAATTCCTGCTGGGCCAGGTCAACCTCCTCCGTGGTGTGACTGAGCCGCTCCTCCGCTCGCGTGATGTGCACCCTTGGAGAAGTAGTCTCATCCCCGTAAGCTGGGCGCCTCATGCCCTCCAGTACCGTGAACCGCTCCTCCGCCTCGGCCTTATCCTCATCCACCTTGTCGCAAACCTCCTATAGTAGCAGAGCTTGTTTTTGAAATAACCGCGTCATACACCTCTTAATCCCGTCTGCGTCCTGCGGGTTGCCCAGGTATTCCAAGATTTGATCCGTAGAAGAGGGAGGCGAATAACCCTCGTTGATGTCAGCATCGGAGGCGGAGATCGCTTGGAAACCTACAGAAGTAGGAGAGATCAGAAAAAGCAGGCGGTCATAAGCAAGCAAGTGTACAAAATCACCGGGGATCAGCACGTCCCCCGCGCCAGCAGATGCCCGGGAGGTACCGGGTCGGCCTTGGAATAGCTCCCATTCAAGAGCTCCGAAAGATTTCCCTTGCCCAGGGGCAATTAGCGACAGGGAAATCACAGGAGGGGCATGCCCCTGGGCCGAAGGGCTGGGGGCCCGCTAAGTTATCAGTGGGGTGGAATGCCTCAGTTCCCTTCTATCGCCTACATCTTCGCGAGGCGTCTCCTGTAGAAAAAGAAATCAGGGGCGGAGTGACGAATCATACAGGAGTTTCGCATACCTCATGGGCGACCTCGACACCGGCCGCAGAGCTGGACCCAGGGGCGTCGTTCGCAGGAGACCGCCTGACTATCTTCCCTTTCTTTGGCCTAAAGAGGGGCCGGGCGATCCACGCTCTAGCCACGGGGCGACATCAAGAACCTGATCTCGCGTCACCTCCCTTGCGACCGCTAGGCACGCTCGCATCTCTTCGGACACATGCATCGTTCAGCTACAGTTCGCAAGGTAGGTTAAAGAAAGGCGAGATTTTTCCCGAAAGCTCGGTGGCATATTTATAACATGCTGGTGGGACCCACCAAAAGATTCCCTCTAGCTCAACAAAGCACTCATCGAACAGATGAGGTTGGATGATTCTTTCCGAGCTTTGCCAAGCTCAAAAAGAGTCGGGATTGTTTACAACCTCGTGTTCGCCGAGTGGGACCACCGGGCTAGGCGAGCGAACCAGAACGATCGGCCCGCATCAGTACAGTAGGCGGGTGAATCGAGATGGCAAACTCGCTCTCGGAAATGCTAGGTGAGCGCGTCGTGCGAGCCAGACCCAGCCCGTACCTGACTCGGCGACCTCGTCGCCGGCTCGCCTCCGTGAAGGGCAGGCGAGCCATGACAGCCCGGCTTGCGCTCGCCTAGAGTTAGAAGGCGAGCTGCGCGAGCCCGGTCGCGCCTGCCCTGAAGAAGGGAGAGCTTCTCCTCCGTTCCTTGACATTTGTTGAGTAGGATCCAAGGGCCTGAGATCCAGATTTGAGTGAATTTCAAGCTAAGCGGGTCATGCGAGTTGAATGAATAGGATGGAGGCCCTTATAGTTGGAGTTGAGTGATGATTTTCCACTCAACGCCGTGGCCCTTGGCCCTTGGCGTTGAGTGATGCCCCTCCACTCAACGCCACAATTCTTGGCATTGAGTGATGCTTCTCCACTCCACGTCGCAGCCCCTATCGTCGAGTGATGCTTCTCCACTCAACGTCATAGTGGTGCAGAGGTAAAATTACCTGGATACCCTTAGAGGTCTGAATTTAGCTTCTCAAGACAGCGGAGTTACGCTGTCGGCAACCCATTTTTGGCTGCATATAGCCATTACAAACAGCGGAGGTTGGCTAGTGGCAGACCGTTCTCAGAAAACTATAAATAGACGCAAGGGGGTACCTCAGAAGGCATGCTCACTTTTGCTCTAATCTTCTTGCGCTTTCTGAGGTATCCTTAGCTCGACATTTGGCTAAGGAGGGGAAACACTCTAAGATCTTTCGGGTGTGTGGTGGGACCTCAATGCAGAGCCCTTGGATTTGTCCCCTGTTCTTTTTTCCTTAATTGTTTAGCTTGCAGGAGAGAAGTAAGTGTGCGATCACCCCTTCCCCAAGGGTGAACTCCATAGTGTCCGAGTTTTCGGTTTCAACAATCGAACTCGTCAACAGAAAAACACCCGGAAGTAAGTTACTTTCTTACCTTATTGCAAAGTTATTGGTTGCTATTGAGTTTTTACAGTGAAGCAGAACTCAAATGGTACATTTGAACGTTTGTTAGATCGCATTGTGACTAAAACAAGAGTAGATTGTTGACTAGAAGAGGGATGACCTCACAAGAGCAGATTGATCTCCTGGGTATACTCGCGCTAGATCAGTCTCGGGGCGAGATGAGTAGAAAAGACCAAATGGTCTCACGCAAGGAAAAGGCGAGAGGAAGACTAACGACTCGCGCCCTAAATCGATTCTTAAGCGAGACCATTGGGAACTCTACCTCGCGAGTAGAAACAGAGCAGAGGGTTATCCACAATGAATAAAGTAAAATGAAAAAAAATAAAGAAAATAGCCCATGGGCGAGACGTGGCAAAAATTCTTTTGTTCATTACAAAAAAGTGGGGAGGCTCTCCCATTAGAGAACATTTTGAGGCTTTCAAAAAATACATATACAAGTACAAGTAAAATAAACAAAGAAGGGGGGGGGGGAGAAGTCACAGGACAGACGGACGCCCATTCACTCCTCTTCACTAGAAGAAGAATCGCCATTCGTCTCGCCGTAAAGTTGGGGGACTAGGTCGCGGGCGGTGACCATCTCAGCATCTTCTTTGACAACACCCAGCTCTTTCATCATCTTCTAGACGAGCTCGGCCGTCTTGATATTGCCATCTCGGCAGAGGTCGTCGACCTCATCCAAAGAGTAATGAGTGCGTGGGGGTGCTTGGAGGGGATCTAGATGAGAGTGAAGTAGGGTGCTGTCCAAAAGGCGGACATTCTGGGCCTTTAATTCTTTGTTCTCCTCCTCCAGAGCCGCTATACGCGAATGCATTCGAGTGACTGTCTGGGCATCCTACGGAAGGTCATCAGTCAACAAAAATATACACAAAATTGAAACTGGTAGACAGTTAAAAGGCCTACCACGCCACCCTGGCTTTTGGCGAGAAGACTCTCAGCAACCGCCCGCCTTTTTTGAGGTCATCCGACTTCTCGCGCTCTGCAGCAAGGTCGGCCTCGACATCCTTCCACTTCTTGTTGTTGAAAACGAGGTGGCGCGAGACTCTGTGCGAGAGCTCCAGGGCGTGAAATTGGGCATGGACGGTCTTCAAGACGAGGTCTCGCGATGACTCGTTGTCAAAAGGCTCAGTCCCAAGGCCACCATAGAGACCATACCAGAGGGAGAAGGCATAACTGGTGGGAGGGTCCTCCTCCTTCCAGGAGGGAAGGAGGGTGGACACCGACACTCGGTTTGAGTCCTTCTCCCACAGAATAACTGGCTCGCCGACGACGTCATTCACCACAGGCCCCATATTGTAATTCTTATGCAAGGGGGGCTGGGCGGCTGGAGGAGCCAATTTTGCGACGAGGAAGCTCGACAGATTGAGCGGAGGGGGTGGCGGTTAGGTCGGGTGGGTCCGTCTCGCAAGAAGGCAAGACAGCTTGACGACGATGTGATTGTGATTCTTCCACGAAGATGGAGGTCAGAGATCCTGACATCTCTTTCCTTTCCTTGGGAGCAGTTCCCTTTTTCTCTTTCGGCTGCGACACCACCTTCTTGATCTTCTTTTTGGGGCTGTGCCGAGGAGCAACAACATCATCCCCAGCTCTTTTCTTAGGGGCAGGGGTCAACGATTCCTTCGCCGCCTCTGCCGCCATAATGGTGAGGGCGAGACCTTTGGATGGACCTACACTGCTCAGATGGGTGGATGGACGGGAATAGTTCTCTCTCCTAAACAAGAAAACGGTTAGAACAGAGCAAAGGAATGGTGAACATTGACTAAGGGGGCGCGAGTATACCTTCACCGGGGAAGACGAGAATGAGTGAGTCGATATCTCGTCGTAGGTAGTTAACTTCAAAATTTTTCCCTGCGAAGAAATCGCAGAGAGCCTTTTCCACACCCCGACCATGGAGGTCTCGTAATATATCACGACGGGCGATACCGGGGCGAGTGGGACGCCTCCCAGATTCCTGCGAATGAAGATGAAGCAGTGAGCCTGTGGTGGTTTTTGTTGGGGGTCTCGCACACCTTTAGGCCCTGGCCGGTGAAGTACGAGACGCCGTCATCTTGGCATGGTAGATGAATAGTTTGCGGAAGACAGCGAGACTAAATTCGATGCGCTCGCGACGCATGTAGCTAGTGAATTCAACCAACACCGAGATGACATTCGGGTTGAGCTGCGCGGGGACAACGCCGAAATATTTCAAAACTTGTTTTACCTCTGGCCACAGGGGGACTCTTAGCCCCGCCTCAAAGTGCGAGATGGGGAAGGCGAGTTTGATAGGGTAGAAGGTATTAATCGACTCACCGACCTTTGGTGGGCGAGACTCATACCCATCTGCCAGGAACTCGCTGGTGAAGCGGCTATAATCCTCCTCTGAGATCTTGCCAGGGGGAAAGTCGTGGTCAATGAATCTCCTGCCGCAACGGCTGCGGCTCTCGTCCTCTTCAGCTTTCTTCTTTCCCATGGCAGGGGAGACGATAGGAGAAGAGATAGGAAGAAAATGTGGAGGCGAGAGCGAGACACGAAAAGAAGCAGGCGAGGGGAAGCAGACGAGAACTCCGAATCTCAGAAGTAGCAGGAAGCGACAACAGAGGCATAAAACATCTAGATCCGGGGGGAGGTATTTATAGCGGATGGAGAGAGAAGAAAAAATGGGCGGGAAAATGTGAATTGGGAAGTCGAAGGGGCAACCCGACGGTTCATTTTCCCTCTCTCTCCTGACCTCGAAGCGTGGCGTTCCGCGGTGATTTTTCCAATGAGCCAAATCAAAAAGGAAAAAGTAGCAATTTACGCAGCTATAATAACAAGCCCAGCATGAGAGATATCATCATACATTATTTCATCTCGCATGAGGCGGGCAGCATATCCATAGGGGTTTCAAAAAACAAATTATTCTTAAACAAACAGACGACAGATTAATAAAAATAACAGTTACAAGGCATAGTTGAACAGGCGAGACGAGACGGAGGTCCCTCAGTTCTTGTGCCATCTCCAACGACCACCTCGAGATCTCGAGCATGGAGGTTGTCTAGGGATGTGAAAGGCGCGAACGACATCCAGACCGCGGTGCGCGGGACAAAGCTGCTGGTCGATCTCACTATTGATGGCATGGGGGTCGGTCTCGTCTATTTCAACCCCAGCGTCAATCTCGAAGGAGAGGCGGGCGCACTCAATTTCCAGCCAGTTAATGCGCCGGTCGGTGGCTTGCTTCTCCCGTTCCATCCCGCGGATGATGTGTGTATATTTCCGAAGCATCCCAGACGTCCTTCATTTCATCTCCAGCAGATCCGTAGGATCGCCTATATAGTCTTCAATCTCATCTGGGTGAGGAAGAGGCGAGAGGATGAGCGGCCTGGAGAAGTCCTCAGCGGCCGAGTCAATTTGGATGCCTGCACAAAAAAGGTTGAAGGTCAGAATATATGAGGGTCTCGCAAGAAGGCTTGGAGGCCGTGAGATGCGCGGATGAAAGGACAAGGTTAGTTCATTTAATGGGGATGCGAGGGTTCCCCACAAGCCGCGAGATGTTGTCATTCTTCATGGTAAGGGGAGAGGACTGCTGAGGTGAGTCGGAGTCTTGGTATTGTTTGTCGGTAGCATCAGAGGGATTCACATGCATGGGGGGATTTATATGGTCTCCCTGAAAAAACTTGGTCAATAAGCGAGACAATAAAAGAAGAGGGAATAGACAAAGGCGAGAGGAGGAGTCGAGAATCACCTGTCTCTCCCCAAAGGGTGTGAGAGGAAGTGCATCGGCTCCTGAGGGTGCCGAAGTAGTCACGCAGGCCGAGAATGGAGGGCCGGCGGTTTTTGCCTTCTTCAGGAGAGATGATGAAGGTGCATAAGCGGGGGTGCGGACCAGAGCTGGGGCCATGACATCCATATTGGCCTTATTTTGCTTCCGGACCATCGCGAGATGCTCACAGAAACTCTGGATGTGGGACATGTTGACAGTAGAAGAGAGGAGGAAACAAAAGAGGGGGCACTCCATGATGAGATGGGGTCTCATATTTATAGGATCCAGGGGGAGGGCCCGCCATAGATTCTCATAAATGAATCCCAACGCCGCGAGCCTTGGTTGGACTTTCTTTCCGAGCTTAGGGCAACCTCGAAAAGAGCGGGGATTGTGTACAACCTTGGGCTCGCGGGAGGCGGCTCAAGTAGTAGAGTGGAGAAGGTGGCGAGAGGAACTGAAGAGGCGAGTGGGACCATGCGGTCCACTAGTCGGAGGCGAGACGGGGCTCGACTGGGTAGGCGAGACGTCTCTCGCGATGTGGGCTGGCCCTTGTGGGCGAGATGGCTCTCGTAAGGCGGGAGACCTGCGAGACGAGTAGGTGAGCTCGTCTCGCTCGCCGGTCATTTCTCCACTCACCATATAAGAAAAAGGTGTTTTTACCTTCTTACCCCCAAGGGGGATTTTACACTTCTACCCATGGTAATTTTACCCTTCTATCCTCGGTGGTCTGCGTATAACTCTTCAGAACAGCGGTGTTTAGCTGTTAGCAGACCCAACCCAGGGTATTTTGGTAATTTCAGGTCGGTTCAATATGGTTATTAGCAGATTAAACTCAGAGGCCTATAAATCGACCGATAAGGTGCCTTGAAGAGGTTGTTGAACCTTTCCATCTTCTTCCTTAGAGGTACCTAGCTCTGCATTGGCTAGGGAGGGGGAGAACTTCTGATTCTTCCGGGTAAGCGGTGGGACCTCCGAGCTGAGACCCTCAGTCTGTTTCTGGTCCTGTGACTCACTTTGAGAGGGTGGTTCAAGAAGAGTAGGTGTGTGCTGCAACTTCAGGTCTGAACTCTATGTGGAATCGGGTTACTGGTTTCAACAGCTATGTCATGCATGTTGTGCTGCACAATCTAATAAAGGCCTTAGTGCATGTTATGAGCGGCGTACATATGAAATATTATGCATCACATACTACATAATATTGCATGAAACGAAAAGAAAAATCCAATGTGCATACATGTGATGATTGTTATGCATCTCATACTACATAACAGTCACAGTTTGCTTCCTATGAAGATCCATATACAAACATATATTATGCATCCCATACTACATAATATGCCCGGTAAACTTCTTATCACGCTTATGAGTGTAGTGTTCATGCTTCAGCCAAGACGTACTGATGACACATCAGTGTGTGTATGAAATGAACCATGACAACTGAAATCTACACGAGATAGTTGCTCAACCAATTGCCAAACAACCAATCCCTCTGATTCCAACTGTCACAACTCGCATTTTCTTCGAATTTAAACCTATACCAGTGTAAGAGAAAACACACGATGTGATGCCACACCGCGCAGGCTATAACTGCAGATGTTCAGGCAAACTCCAGTCCTAACACAGTTTATGAAAATACCAAGTTATGATGTGAGAAAAATATGTTTCAAATTAAGTTTTGATGGCCATATCCCTCGTCTTAGTGGATCAACTAGTCCACGACTGAAAATATAAGTATACACTGCAGAAAATACCATGTTTATATTGATTGACATCCAACATGAGCAAAAACATTCATATAGGACAACTCATGATATGCATGACTAGATTTAGTATAAGTATGCAATTAGATTTTACGTTCATCGACCATAGTGACTTTAGTTTTGAAAGATGACATGTATGAGGTGATAGAACTAATACTTTTATAATTTAAAATATCTAACATGCAACCTAGGATAAAGCCTTCTCAGAGAGCAAGTAAATCCACACAATCATATAGAAAAAAAGGCTTAGCAGTTAGCAAGTACTTAATATTAAACAAAAATCTAGTGGGCATCAACAATCTAACACAAACCCACTAAAAGATATATATGTCTGAACTAAAGGAAAACAAACAACAACTACCTCACAGTCAGGGAGGAAAAGAGACAACTGCAGCCACTGCATAACACAAGCTATCACCAAACCCAAGCCGCTCAATCAGCTACTTCTCTAAACCTGAGGCATTCAAAGAGAGAACACCTCAACAAAAATGAAAATATAAGTGATGATCAAAGATCAAAATGTTAGCAATAAACCAAAAAGGAATAAAGGGTTATAAACCCTAATATGAGGAAGAAGCTGACAAACCTCAACAATTAAGCGAAAAATACTGAAACGAATAATTAACCTATAAAGTCCAAAATTACGGAATTTGCACCAAGTGTGATAAAGACCTTAGCCTTAAGGAACATGTAAATATATAACTGCAAGTATAAGGAATTAATTAGCCCATAACTTGGTGAACAAAAACACCGGCCATTCCGGCACCTACAGTGGTGGGAACCTACCCAACACACCAACAACAAAAACTTCACAAGGGTCCAAGGAAAGGTGATCTTATACCTGACAAACCCAGAACCGGGGAAAAATCGGCATCTGCGGTGGTGGGAAGTTACCCAACACACCAAGAATCACATACCCACACCGGGCAAACCCACTAAGGCAGTAATTCACCAGAAAAATATCAGGTTGGTGATCCATTATCCATTGCCAACCTAGACATAAACATACAACCAAAACATTGTCCACCATAGTCAAGCACAGACAAACCACCACCAAAACATTGGGCTTCTTCAATAATATATGGAGGAATAAATACTAGAAATTGACCTAAGGCCAAACCCAACAAATTAGATATAATTCGGCAACTAAAAACCAAGTCTATACTGATTTGTCAAATATATTCGACAAATACAGTAGGCACTCGACGATTATTACTTAGCAGAATAAGACCACTAGAGATATACGACAAATCGGCAAAAACCCTAAGTCTGCATAAAAGTGTCGAGTACACTCGACGCCGCGTGGAGTACACTCGACGCCGCGTTGAGTACACTCGACGCCGCGTGGAGTACACTCGACGCCGCGTGGACTACACTCGATGCCGCGTGGAGTACACTCGACGCCGCGTGGAGTACACTCGATGCCCTGTGGAGTACACTCGATTCCGCATGGAGTACACTCGACGCCGCGTTGAGTACACTCGACGCTAACCAGATTACTCAGCGAAAATACCTTCACTCAACGTCGCGTTGAGTCCACTGAATGCTTTTAACTTAGTCTCGAAGCTACTCAATGCAGATTCACTCAACGCCGTGTTAAGTGCATCCGGCGCACTCAACACTTTTGCCTTAACCTCACAGACCACTCAATTCCAAACAGGTGTTACTTGACGAATTTGTCGAGATTACTCGACGAATTTAACTTAGTCTAAACATCACTCAAAGCCAAGTGAACTTCACTCAACGCCGTGCCTGATATTCGTTGACTCGACTCCTAATACTTGACTAATACAACAACACTCAACGCCAAGTTTTATACTCAATGAACTCAATGTCTTATACTCGACGAATTGGACTTAATTCAATGTCAAGCATTACTCGCCGAATTTCAACGGATACTCGACGAACTCAATGCCTAATATTCGACGAATTTAACTTAGGCTAAGACTGATTTTCGACGGTTTTGACTTTTGTCAAAATCGGCTAATTTCACTAGACTAATCAGCAATATAAGACGAAATTAACTTAAGCTATCTGCTAAACCAGACGAAACCCACCCATTGTCATACACATCGAATTAATTTCGGGCTAACTAACCTATATTCAATGGATCTACACCTCGGTTTATCAGTCAAACCCGACAAAAAACACATCCCTCCGTGAAAATCTACAGTATGCAATAGGTAGGTCTTGGCCGAACCCTACCCTATTCCTAAATTCTAAGAAGAGAAAGGAAAATAACAGAGAATGCAAGAAATGAAAGCTTGGCAAGGGGAAGAAATCACCATTTGCCTCGATATTGGCGAAATCCGGTCACACCACCACTCCTATTCACGGATCTGGCAGCAAGAACACCTAAGCAATAATTCCTGAAACTTTTCAGTACGGAAGAGGGTCAAGACAAATTTCCTAACACCTCATATTTCAAGAAATGGGAAAAACTCACCGTAAAAATGTAGATCTTGATGAGAGCTATCAGGATCTACTCTCCGACGACGATTTCGTGCACCAGGGCTCCTACAATCGATGACTGAAGGCTTGCAACGACCTCCGCTCTCGCTCTTCCACAATACAGTCCGACGATTTTAGGAAAGACGATGAATATGATTTCCGTCTTATTGCAAGGCTATTTATAGGGGATAAATAATATAATATGTTATTATTTTAATTAAAACGTCCAAATGACCAAAACTCACACTAACTCGGATTTCTACGAAAATTGCACCATACCTAAATATTGACGCTATGAATCCAACGACGAAGTCGAAATCGAAATCCGACAAACTAAACTCAGGTAAACACTCCCCGAAGTCAAAATATCAAATATCCCAAAAACGCTGTGCCATGTTCTAAAACGAACCCCGGCTTGCAAGAGAATACCAAATCATAGGAGAAAGTGGCCAAACAAATACTCCAAAACCAAAACCTCGGATACCAACGAGAAAAATACACGCTCCAACAGTGGTACCCACCAACTACACGTCAACGTAATGTCCTGACATCAAAATACGTCACTAAAGGGATTTTAAATAAAACTTAGAAAATCAGGGGCATTACAATCGTTGTTGCGGTAGGCTACCTGCACTTGGAAAAACATTTCGAGTGGGAAATTACATGGAATCATTACTAAAGGTAACCTTTTTCAGGTCCAGATCCTACTATAGAGCCATCTCTCTATTGAGACACCTCTCTAGTTAAAGAGCTCATCACAAATCCAGATGATCCATCCAGTGAGTTCACAGCTCAGTTTCTCACGATGGTTACTTTCTTCAACATGAAGCTTGAGGCATCAATTGCATGTAAGCTGAATCACTGCCTGATCGGAGTTGAATCTCAGTTGGCCCTATGTAATGCTCTAGGTTTGCCAACATTGCAAAGCAACATGTTTTTGGTTGCTAGAATATCGCCCGATGATAAGTAGATATCATCAACGATAGTGGGCCAAGTGGTAAACAACCACGCGTTAGTTGGTCGTGTAGTGACCAATAAGTGGCACTAGCTCGGTCAAGGGGCCACCGCTTGAGATATTGTTAGCGATAGAACGATATCGCCGGCGATAACTCCAGAGACATAAGTATCAATTTAAATCATGGTTGTCCATTTCTATTTGATTTTGGATCTAAGAGCTTGGATTCACCCAGTGTGACTTAAGCCAGATGAATGGGGAGAATATCTCTCATTTCTTTTGCACACTCTCTCTCCAAAGTAAGAAATGAAAAGAAAGAGAAATGGGGGGAAGAAGAAGAGGGATGAATTCAGCCATTGGAGGAACCTCCAAGTTTGGAATCTTGAGCCGAGTTCAGATCCGCAGAGAGGAACATGAGGAGATCCTTCCCATCTGACTCAAATTCTAATTCATGGCGTCGAAGAAATCATCAAGGGTAACGATTCTTCTTCCTAATAATAGGACATGTTAGTCCTATGTTTGTTGCATAATTTCATGGAAGTGTCTCCACTAATTAATAGAAGGTGAGACTTTCAACAAGTTGATACAGATTATCCCAGGTAAAAATTTCATATAGAGTATGGATCGATGTACAAATGTAGACATACTGTGTGAAACTCATCTACGACAAGTTGGTCTATATTGGTGATATTTAATTTTGTGTGTCGGAGAAGACTCCATGTAAATTCAGGTGGTTTTTTGTTTTCTGGATACTGCAAATGCTGCAAGGAGAATTTGAGGTCAACTCTAGGAAATACTCGAAGTTGTAGCAAAGACGATTGTTCTGTTGATATTGCCTGATGATAGTGGATATCGTTGGAGATAGATCCCTACGGGAAATCAGTGAGCATTATTTGTGGTCGTGAAGCCTAAGTCCCAGGGATTATGTGCGTAGAGTCAGAAACTAAAGGGTCTGGTGTACCTAGCTTTAGTAGCCTCGTGTGCCCACTTTGTGTACAATAACTTTGGTTATCATATTAATAGGTTGAGGTTAAGTCGTACCTGCATCATGACAGGGTGATTTGGATGATTTAAGAACGAGAAAAGCTTATTCGAACCTGTCATATATGAAAGACTTGATTTCTAGACACATAGGGGGGGTGAATAAGTTCTAATTTTTCCTTCAAAATTTTAGGCAAATAGCAAATTTTAACTCATCACAAAAAAAATGTAAACCACCAAATAATGAACACATCACAGCATACACCAGATTTATAGTGGTTCCCCAAGGTCTGGGTACATCCACTTTCCCCCTTCGCCTATCTAGCAGTGTATTATATTCGGCCTAACTTCCTTCTTTCTTCTCAGATCCGCAGATCTTACAGCTCAGAACCAAGAATGGTTCCTACAACTCAGACTTATACACGTCCTACCTCAGATTCTTCCCCAAGAACCCTACCTCAGGACTCAGCCCTACCTCAGCCTATGTCACTAGGCTTACAACTTAGAGTGAAACCCCACTCCTACAACTCAAGCAAAAACCCTACCTCAGCCTTTATAGTTTCAGGCTTACAACTCAGATCTTACAATAGATCCTACCAGAAATTATTTTATTAAGAGATACAAAAATTTCACCAGATGAATCTCTTCACTGGTGTGCTTCTTGATCAGTTCTTGAATAGTCTGATCTTCAGATCCAACCTGACTTAGCCATTTCAAAGCTTCTTGATAGAACAAAATAAGGTTGATCTTCACTTGATGTAGAAGTTGATCTTCAGATAGCTTCCTCCTTGAATTCAGAATGTGATCTGAATCTTCCTTGCAGACTGATCTGAATCTGCCTTCATAAGGGTTTCCCCTTTTCTTGTTGTAGAAAACTCTCTCTGAAGGATTCACTTCTTAGTGTTGTATGTTCTCTTTTCCTTTTTTATTGTCGTCTTTATGTTGTATCGAACCAGTCCTTTATATAGAGTTTCCTACTGATTACCGGCTGATCCGGTTTATAACAGTCTTCTGACAGTTCTGACAAAGGTGTCAGACCGGTTGATTATGTCAGCTGATTCTTCAAAGACTTTCCAACTCAGCATGAACCACTCAGCAAATTGCTTCACATATGTCGACACAAATGGACTAAGTGTCGACACAAATCTTGATGATGTCGACACAACACTCCATGTGTCGACATATTCATTCTTCTGGTACTCGATACAGCATCTGTTAAATGTGTCGACACAAGCCCTCTGTGTCGACATAATTTTGCTTCCATTGTTGACAAAACTCCTGGGTGTCGACACAGCTTTTGCTTTCAGTGTCTACATAGCTCCTGGGTGTCGACACATCTTTTGCTTTCAGTGTCGACATAATTCCTGGCTCAGGTGTCAACTCAAGTCTGAGTGTCGACTCAGCTTCTTCTTTAGGTGTCGACACAATACTTCACAAGTGTCGACACAAGTCTGGGTGTAGATACAACTTCTTCTGTTGGTGTCGATAAAATACATGGGTGTCGACTCAACTTCTTCTTTAGGTGTCGACATAATTCTTCACAAGTGTCGACACTTGTACTTAGAAAATTTTATTCCAATGCTTAAACCTGCACAATGAAACTCAAACATACATCAAATACAAATTGGTGTATTTCATTGATTAAGATGAGGCTTCTCCAAATCTGGAACATATAAACAGTGTACCCAACAATCTCCCCCTATTTGGAGAAGTCATAACCTTTAGTCAAAGATATACATCACTCATAATAAAACACAAAAAAGAAATAGATGTACATGCATTTCACTGTAGGGTAACATATAAACATTGCAAACAACTGAAATGGATACTGAAACTGATTTCATTTACTTAGAAAGAAATGTTAAGTTTACACAGTTTTCTTTAGAACAAAATCCAAAAGGTTACATTGTTCTATACATAAGCCTAACTATCCTATAATTGATTAGGCTTCTTAATCACAATACCTTTTCCTGATTTGATCTGAGCTTGCACAGTAGGTTCAACATCATCAACATGTTTCTTTCCTTTCAGATCCTTCTTTTTTTGTTCTTCAACACTTATCCTTTGCCTTTCAAAATAATGAAAAGGCTTTGAGAAGTACTTGCTAGGCTCCAGAGCATTAGCAGGTAACTTCCCAGCTTTTGCTTTTCTTCTGTATTGAAGAATGGCTTCCTGTCTGGCTTGATACTTGTTCCAGTCTTGCTCAGTATACCATTTAACCCTTTCATGGGTCTTGTCCTTCACAGCTTTCTAGGCAGTCAATATAATGTTCCTGGAAGTAGGGCTCCATTGCTCAAAATCAGGTTTCAGCTCAGCCTGTTCTCTAAACCTTTTCTTGGACAGTTATGCTTCCTTCTGAGCTTCCTTGGCAGCCTCTGACATTTCCACCTTTTCAATAATAATATTTTTAGCCTCCTGTGGAGGGCTGTACATTGACTGAACTTCTTGGTGAACCATATCAAAATCAGCTGGAGGGTAAATGACTTGAGCAACTTCAGGTTGATCTCCCTCAATATAGGCAGGTTGCACTCCAGACTCAGCAACATTGTCATCATCACACAAGGGGGGATATCCAAGAGTTGCTCTGATGCTATTTGATATCCATTTAGCATGATCTAAGCTGGCTTTGACTAACACGCTCTCCCCCTTTATGACTTCTCTTACAATATGATCTCTCAGATCATCCTTCTGAAATCTGACTTGGTTAACAAGATAATCTGTGCCTTCTTTGTAATAATTCCTGAACTTCTGCAAGAAATCAAAAATATTCTTGTGAGATTTTGTAAAAGTGTCCTGAACAGCAGCTAGATCTTCTTTAATCTGCTAAGATACTTCAGCTTTGAGAGTAGTGGTTAGATTATCAATCCTGGTAAGAATAGCAAAGTGTAACTCTTTGAGGTTATCATTCATCCTGATTTGATTCTCAAGAACATATCCTTGCTTAACTGTAATATCATCCACTTTAGTAGTGAGTTCTTGTTGTTGCTTTGCCAAGTATACCACAACATTTCCTCCCTTGTGGAAGCAATCTGTCATTTCTTTCTTATTTTGATTTACTTCAAACCTGATTGATTTGATATCTTGAGCCAGATTGAATTGTAAATCTTTATGTGTATCATCCACATAGCTTTCTAAAGACTGCCTTTACTCATCCAATTTCACTTGTAATTGGACCAGTAGAGAACTGAAATCCATGCTTTAAGCAGATGGTGGTGTGACTGTTTGTAAGGCCTTTTTATAGCCTGAGCTCTGTTTTCTTAAGTCAGCTAGCTTCCTTTTCTTAGCCATTGAGGCTTCTTCATTATCAGAAGATTCTGAGGAACTTTGTATATTTACTGGTTCCTTATCAGTTGGGGCATGCTGAGACATCTCTCCCTCAGTACCTGGAAGTTCTTTTTTTATGATTTGCTGCTCCCCCTCAGTTTTTGCTGTTGGGTGTTCAGGGAATAGCTCTTCCATAGTTACCTCTTACTATAGCTGAACAGGAGGAATAAAATTTGTTTGGAAAACAGATGGTTCTCCCTGGACATCTAGATCTTTGTCCAGGTCATTCTCTATAAAGAAAATACTTATTTGAATATGTTGTGCAGTATCTTGTAGCTGCTCAGCTTGTTCTTCTCTCTCAGCATTTAGCAGTTCTTCATTGTTAATTTCTGATACTATATCCATAATAGTATCAGCAACATGCTCACTTTTTAGAGCAGCTTCAGTAATACCTCCCCCTTGGGCAGACAGCTCAAGTTGTACAGTGTCTTGTACTGCTGGTTCAGGATTTTCTCCCCCTGGAGTGGAGATTACCTGTTGCTCTTAAAGCATACTGCTCTCCACTTGATCCCGTGCTACCTTTTGTGGCCTGTCTTCATCTGAACTGAAGACCACTTCTTCTTCAGAATCACTGGAGGATTCTACTTGTGGAATAACCTTTTTCTGCTGTTTATATTTCTTAACAGCTTTCTGTGGAGTAGATACTTCCTTTGTCAAAACTCTATCCCATCTAGATAGAATTCTCACATCCATCCTCCTCATGTGGTTGATTTTGGTTCCGGGAAGTTGGTGCAAAACATCTGGTATTGAAGCAGATAGACATAAACTCAAAATTCTTCCCAGATTTGGTTTCTTTATTCCTTCTTGAAGCTTATCAAAAACTATTGATGCCCAGTCTATTTTTATGGTGAAAATAATCCTTGTCATCAAATTAAATATGTGGACTGAAATTCTATCATGTCCACCAGTCTTATAAAGAATTACCTTCCCAACTATTTCAGACAGAAACTTTCCTTGGGAAGTCATCCCTTTCCGGGCAATAGATGATCCAAACTTGATATTAGGATTTAGCCCGCACCAACTTAGTGCTTCTTTAGTTCTGGATGGAACAATTTCTTCATCATCCTTAATCATGGGAAGTTGGAGTGATTTCATGATAGTCTTTAGTGTTAGTCTAACTCGTGAATCCTGAACTATGGCTTTGATCTTCTTCCCTTCTGGGTCCACAGTAGCAGATGAATAGAATTCCATGACTTCTTTTTTCCAAATTTTTGTTGGTTCTGAAACCAAGAATTCTAATCCATTATCAAAAATTAGGGTAATGACACCCTGGATTTCTTGTGAAGCTGTCGTGAATCCTCCACGAACCAGCTCATATCCTTCATTCACCTTATCATCTTGGTGAGGCGCCATTGTCGAGAGAGATGGAAGAGAAAAGAAGATAAGGTCTTTGTCGACACAAGGTGCTGATCCTAGATTTCTAAGAGCATAGTCGACCAAATTTTGGCTTGACCTATTTATAGTGTTAGCGTAAAGGGCAGGTCAAAAGACGAGCCAAAGTCGACCAAATTGTACATGTGTCAACAGAAATGAACTAGGTCTCGACAAAACATATGTTTAGTCGACATGACTAGATGTCGACAGACATGTGTCAAAGTCGACACGGGCTGGTCATGTCTTGACATAGTTGTGTCAACACCAACTTTTGTGTGTCGACATGAAAAATCCTTTAGATATAAGGTCTCAACAAGGTTGTGTCGACACCTATTCTTCTGTCGACACAAATACTGTTTCTGTGTCGACACATCCTTATTCTTTGTCGACACAACATATTGAGTGTGTCGACACAATTGTGCTTGTGTCGACACAAACTTTGTACTTAGACAAATTTCCTGAGAAATTTTGTACTTATATATTCTTCGTAAGGAAGCTTGTGCTAACCTATTCTAGGTTCAACATACCTAATTCAATTTTAAAATAATTGAATTTAATTTCTTCCAGAGGTTTTGTAAATATATCAGCTATTTGATTATTTGTGTTCACAAACTCTAGACTAATATCTTTCTTCTCAATATGTTCTCTGATGAAATGAAATTTAATTTCTATATGCTTGGTTCTACTGTAAGATACATGATTCTTAACAATAGAAATAGCACTGTTAGAATCACAAAACAGTGGAATTCTACTTACCTTGATGTCATAATCTTCTAGTTGGTGCTTTATCCACAACAACTGTACACAACAACTACCTGCAGCTACATACTCAGACTCAGCTGTTGATATAGCTACACTTATTTGCTTCTTGCTGCACCATGACACCAGCCTTCCTCCTAGAAATTAACAGGTTCCTGTCGTACTCTTCCTGTCTTCTTTGCATCCTGCAAAGTATGCATCTGAGAAACCTGTTAGTAAGAAATCTCTATTCTTTGAGACCAAAGGCCTAGATTAGGTGAGCCCTTAAGATATCTCAAAATTCTTTTAACTGCAGTATAATGAGATTCCTTTGGGCAAGTTTGGTACCTAGCACAAACACATGTTGCATACATGATGTCAGGTCTACTAGTAGTCAAATAAAGTAGGGAGCCAATTATCCCTCTATACAAAGACTCATCAACAGGTTTCCCTGCCTCATCTTTGCCTATAGGCATACTTGTTCCCATAGGAGTTTTCATGGTGGATGTTGAGTCCATACCATATTTCTTAATCAACTACTTGATGAACTTAGACTGAGATATGGACAATCCATCATCAGTCTGTCTAACTTGAAGTCCCAAAAAGAACTTCAGCTCACCCATACTGCTCATCTCAAACTTCCCTTGCATAAGTTTAGCAAACTTCATACAAAGGTTGTTTTTAGTTGAACCAAATATAATGTCATCAACATATATCTGGACTAGGATTATCTTGCCTTTAGATTCCCTAAATAATAGAGTTTTGTCTATCTTTCCTCTAGAGAACTTATTCTCAATGAGAAAAGCAGACAAGGTTTCATACCAAGCCATTGGGGCTTGTTTTAAACCATATAGAGCTTTCCTACGCCTATATACATAATCAGGATAATGAGAGTCTACAAAACCTGAGGGTTGTTCAACATAGACTTCCTCTTTTAAGTCACCATTCAGGAATGCTAACTTTACATCCATTTGATATACCTTAAACCCTTGATAGACAACATATGCCAAGAACAATTTTATAGCCTCCAACCTTGCCACTAGGGCAGAAGTTTGATCAAAGTCAATCTCTTCCTCTTGCCTGTAACCTTTTGCTACCAATCTGGCCTTGTTCTTGATTATAGTGCCATTCTCATTAAGTTTGTTTATGTAGATCCACTTGATTCCTATGATGTTGTGATCCTTTGGTTTAGGAACTAGTTTCCATACACTACATCTTTTGAATTGAGTCAGCTCTTCTTGCAGAGCATCAATCCAGTTTGTGTCTAGCATTGCTTCTTCAAACTTTCTGGGTTCTATTTATGATAAGAAGCTAGAACATAGAACTGTGTTCATACTTTTGCTTCTTGTAAGAACACCTTGACTTGCATCACCAATAATTTGGTGTGCATGATGATCCTTCAAGTGTCTTCTTGCTGGAGGAAATCTGTCAACCTCATGGACTTCTTCATTTTCTTCAACCTGATTCTCCTCATTGTCTTCTTCATTCAGTGAGTCTTGTTCTCCCCCTGGACAGCAAGCATCTTTTTCCTCATTCAGCCTAGCAAGTACCTCTTCATTTATGGTCAGCTTGTCCAGCCTATCTGTTAGACCTGTAGAACTAACTGAAGAACTAGACAATTCACTGTTAATCAACTTAGATTCATCAAATACAACATGGACAGATTCCTCTACAACTTGGGTAGTTAAGTTATAGATTCTATATGCCCTACTATTATTACTGTACCCAACAAATATCCCTTATAGGGATTTGGCAGCAAACTTTGTTTGGTAGTTCTTTCCATTAACTAAAACATAACACTTACTACCAAAGATTCTAAAGTAGGAAATGTTTGGTTTTCTGCCTTTCAAAATCTGATAGGGGGTCATCTTATGTTTCTTATTGATGGAGGCTCTATTGAGAACATGACATGCAGTATTTACTGCCTCTGCCCAGAAGTACTTAGGGAGAGTAGTGTCACTAAGTAGTGTTCTACTTGTCTCAATTAGAGTCCTATTCTTTCTTTCAGTAACTCCATTTTTCTGAGGAGTTCTAGGTGAGGAGAATTCCTGATGAATCTCAAATTCATCACAGAACTTTGTCATACATTCAGACTGAAATTCAGTTCCATGGTCACTTCTGATTTTGACCACAGAACTGCTATATTCATTCTGAATTTGTCTAACAAAAGTCTGGAAAACAGTTGGGGTTTCAGATTTCTGCCTCAAGAAGAAAACCCATGTGTATCTAGAATAGTCATCCACAATAACTAATGTGTATACTTTCCTACCAAGACTGTGAACTTGCATAGGACCAAACAAATCCATATGCAAGAGATATAAACATCTCATTGAATCTTTGATATCAAGTGCATGGAAAGAGGACTTAGTCTATTTGCCCTTTTGGCAAGCAGAACACACACCCTCTTTAATGCACTTGACTTGAGGACCATTCCTCACTAACCCATTGCTAAACAGCTGTCCTATTGACTTATAGTTCAGATGGGCAAGCCTCTTGTGCCATTTGACACATAGTGAAGCTTTTTCTCCTGCAACTAGACAAATGGGTGAGTTGTCAAACTCATAATCTAGGTTAAGACAATATACATTCCCTTTCCTAGTGCCAGTCAAAATGATCTCTTGATCACTTGACCTTCTTATTTGGTACTCCCCTTTGAGAAAGGAGATGTCATAACCTAGATCACTAAGTTGACTTATGCTGATCAGGTTATGCTTTAGACCCTTCACATAAGCCACTTTAGTGATAGTAATTGAATCACTAAAAATGTTACCAAATCCTTTGATGATTTATTTTTCTGATCCACCAAAGATTACTTTGGGTCCATTCTCTATGGGTACATAGTACCTCAACATTCTCCTTGTTCTAGTCATGTGTCTGGAACATCCACTATCCAAGTATCATATAGGGGTATGGTCACTTGGATTCACCTACATCAAATACAAAATCACTAACCCTTAGAACCCAAATTGTTATTGGGTCCTAGGTCATTGTTAGGTTGAAATCCTGCAGCTGTTCTGACAGGTAGACTACTCTTGGTTTTAACACTTGTGTTGAACCAACAATCCCTGGCAAAATGGCCCACTTTGTCACAGCACCAACACTCAAACCTATTATATCTTCTCTTAGGTACAGACTTTACTACTTTGTTTCCAGCAGTTCGGTTGAGTGTAGATGCTGGAGCAGTAAACCCCAAGACTTCCTCTTGAACCTGATGGGCTTGCCTATAGTGTGATCTATGGGCATTTGCACCCTTGCCCATGAGATCTTCATCCTCACAGTGACCATGAGTACTATCATGATCATACCTGTTTGTTGGTTGCATCACTTTCCTAAAGAAAATAGGGGGCTTTGAAGCTAGTGGCTGTGCTGGGGCCTTACCTTTTCTATGAAAATTGGTGGCCCTAGTTCTACCCTTGAAACTTAAACCAGTCTTTCCTTGATGAGAAATGAAATTATCTATTAAGGGCAAGACTAATTTTGGTTTAGAGAATTTAGCCACTAACTCTCTTTCTTGCTGAAGTTTTGCCTCAAGTTTCTTGATGCGATTTTTCTTAAAAGAGATTGTGCCCATCTGAATAACAGTAATGCTTTTCAGTTTGGCAATCTCCTTCAGTTTTGAATCTATCAACATGGCTGAATCTGATGCAGCCTGCTTCAGAGACTCAATCTCCTTAGCCTGCTCCTTGACAAGAAACTTGCTCCTCTTCAGAGCTTGCAACAACCCACCATACTCATTAATGAGTTGATGCACATCCCCTTCTGATTCAGAACCATCCACATCTCTTGATGCAGAAGTTTCTGAATCTGATGCAGTGCAGTAATCTGAAGTTGAGGGAGGACTGTATACCTTACTAGGACCGGGCTGATCCTGTCACTAATCATTTTCTGATAGAGCCATCAGCCCTCTATAGCAATAATCTTCTACTCCATTTATGGAGTCCAGCATTTGTAGAAATTCTAGTTCCCTAGAATCCTCTTCAGTTGAGATTAGCCCAACATATGCTTCTGCATTATCTTCATCTCCTGATCCTGAAGATGAAGAGTCTGTCCAACTCTTCTGCTTTTGAGCAACAAGGGATTTCTCCTTCTTGCCTTTCACTTGATGCTTCTTCTTATCTTTAGATTCAGTCCTCTTGTCTGGACAGTCAGCCATGACATGTCCAGGCCTATTGCAACAATAACACATAATCTTAGTATTAATTTGTTTACTAGGTTTTGATGCGTACCTGTCCTCCTTGGGAGTCTTCTTTTTCTTGTAATACTCATCCTTAGAAAAAGATGTTGATGGCTTGGTTCTATATTTCTTCTTTTTCATAAACCTTTGGAATTGCCTTGTAAAGGCGGCAAAGTCCTCATCAGAGGTATGACTATCTGATGTGTTGTTGTCAAGATTTTCTTCTTCAGCCTTAGCACTTCTTCTGGGTGGAGAAGAAGACTTTTTCCAACCCTTTCTTGTGCCTTCAGCCTTGAAGGCTACAGACCTTTCTTTATATTCAAGCCTACTGTTTTTCTCCTCCTCTTTTCTGGCAGTGAGCTGCATTTCATATGATAGAAGCTTTCCAAATAAAGTGGGTGGAGGCGTATCAACAAGCTTGGATACTTCTCTGATGACACATATCTTTGTGTCCCAGTCCTTTGTTAGTGACCTGAGAAACTTGTCATTCAGTTCATATGTGCTGAAGACTCTTCCATAGGTCATCAGCTCATTGACAATCCTGAAGAACTACTTGTAACATTCAGCTATGCTGTCAGTCTTGGCTCGTCTACAACTCTCATACTCTTGATTCAGCATAGATTTCCTGTCCTCTCTGACTTCTTCTGTTCCCTCCATGTAGACAATCAGGGTGTCCCACATTTCCTTGGAGGTTTTACAGTGCACCAGATTTTGAAATGTGGCATCATCTATAGCACTTACTATAATGTTTTGTGCTCTTTTGTCTAATGTTGTCAGGATGATCTCATCCTTAGTTATTTCATAATAGCTCTGAGGGATTTTAACATTTGCATTCAGAACTGTTACCTTTATTGGAATGAAGGGACCCTCTTGTATTGTAATATAGATTCTTGGATCAGATGCTTCCATAAACAACCTTACCCTTTCTTTCCATATACCAAAACATTCTTTCCTGTAGATAGGCAGTTTCATAGATCCAAATTCCTTCTGATTCTCTATTGAATCCATTTTTGAAATCTGTTATTTGCCTTGGAGATCCACTCAGACTGTTAGGTCAATCTTTAAGTAACCTCCCTCTGATACCACTTGAAAGACTTGATTTCTAGACACCTAGAGGGGGGGGTGAATATGTTCTAATTTTTCCTTCAAAATTTTAGGCAGCAAATTTTAACTCAGCACATAAATAATGTAAACCACAGAATAATGAACACAGCACAACATACACCAGATTTATAGTGGTTCCGCAAGGTCTGGGTACATCCACTTTCCCCCTTTGCCTATCTAGTAGTGTACTAGATTTGGCCTAACTTCATTCTTTCTTCTCAGTTCTTCAGATCTTACAGCTCAGAACCAAGAATGGTTCGTACAACTCAGACTTATACAAGTTCTACCTCAGATTCTTCCCCAAGAACCCTACCTCAGGCCTCAGCCCTACCTCAGCCTATGTCACTAGGCTTACAACTCAGAGTGAAACCCCACTCCTACAACTCAGGCAAAAAGCCCTACCTCAGCCTTTATAATTACAGGCTTACAACTCAGATCTTGCAACATATCCTACCAGAAATTGTTTAATTAAGAGATACAAAAATTTCACCAGATGAATCTCTTCACTGGTGTGCTTCTTGATCAGTTCTTGAATAGTCTGATCTTTAGATCCAACCTGACTTAGTCGTTTCAAAGTTTCTTGATAGAACAAAATAAGGTTGATCTTCACTTGATGTAGAAGTTGATCTTCAGATAGCTTCCTCCTTGAATTCAGAATGTGATCTGAATCTTCCTTGCAGACTGATTTGAATCTGCCTTCATAAGGGTTTCCCCTTTTCTTGTTGTAGAAAACTCTCTCTGAAGAATTCACTTCTTAGTGTTGTATGTTCTCTTTTCCTTTTTTATTGTCGTCTTTATGTTGTATCGAATCAGTCCTTTATATAGAGTTTCCTCCTGATTACCGGCTGATCTGGTTTATAATAGTCTTCTGACAGTTCTGACAAAGGTGTCAGACCGGTTGATTATGTCAGCTGATTCTTCAAAGACTTTCCAACTCAGCATGAACCACTCAACAAACTGCTTCACATGTGTCGACACAAATGGACTAAGTGTCGACACAAATCTTGATGATGTCGACACAACACTCCATGTGTATACATAGTCATTCTTCAGGTACTCGATACAACATCTGTTAAATGTGTCGACACAATCCCTCTGTGGCGACATAATTTTGCTTCCATAGTCGACAAAACTCCTGGGTGTCGACACAGCTTCTGCTTTCAGTGTCGACATAGCTCCTGGGTGTCGACACAGCTTCTGCTTTCAGTGTCGACATAATTCCCTGCTCAGGTGTCTACTCAAGTCTGAGTGTCGACTCAGCTTCTTATTTAGGTGTCGACACAATACTTCACAAGTGTCGACACAAGTCTGGGTGTAGATACAGCTTCTTCTGTTGGTGTCGACAAAATACATGGGTGTCGACTCAACTTCTTCTTTAGGTGTCGACATAATTCTTCACAAGTGTCGACACTTGTACTTAGAAAATTTTCTTCCAATGCTTAAACCTGCACAATGAAACTCAAACATACATCAAATACAAATTGATGTATATCATTGATTAAGATGAGGCTTCTCCAAATCTGGTACATATAAACAGTGCACCCAATAATATGCTATTCAGTGAAGAGGTAGCTCCTTGGTGTACTGTTTGATCTTGGGGAAGTCCGTAAGGTAAAGTGTCCTTTGCCAGCAAAAGTTCAATAACCATTTAAGTCTAAGACTAAGGATAGAGGGGGTACTCAGGGAGTACACCAAAAGAGTTCCTTGAGAGCATAAAATGTATGGTTGTACCTGCCATCATTTGTGGTGATTGTGATTGATAGTGGGTATTTTTTATTATTCTGCTTGCTATAGGGAAGCAGTACCACAACTCCAGGAATGGGGTGGGGTAGATATATCATTATGGTCAGGTAAAGCTGACTGGTATTTTGTTTTGCCATGTCTATGTGGAATGTACTTGTGTAGGTGTTAGTGAGCCAAGCGGGATGTTGCGGGTTGAATCCCATCATTGTGCTAGCCCTATTAATATTTTTCATGTATTGTCGACCAATGTGTCAATATATGTAAACCATGTAGATGTTTATACACTTTTAAAAGCATGGATGACCTTAAGGCCAAGAATAGTTGTTATCTTTCATTCCTATAGTGTCATGGACATTCTAGATTGGTTTAATAAAATGCTTGTGAAAGATTGTAGGTAGTCTAAATCACCTAGAGGGGGGGGGGGTGATTAGGTTTTCTTATGGTTTTGGTCACTTTTAACTTTAAGCAAGATAAAACACAACAAACCAAACATAGATCACAACACATAGTTTTTATAGTGGTTCCCTAGTGCATGGGTACGTCCACTTTCCCTCACTGCATATCTAGCAGTGTGCTAGACTCAGCAAGCTCCTCCAAAACTCAGCTCCAAGAGCTTACAACACATATTTCTCGGAATCTCTCCTCAGGTCTTCACCTAGACCCTACCTTAGGCTGATTACACCCCTGCAACTCAGAGTTCTCCAACTCATACAACTCAGAGAGCCAATAGGGTTCCTACCTCAGATCTTCTCCATGATCCTACCTCAGACTTCCCAACAAGTCCTACCTCAGGCCTATAATAAGCCAAACACTCAGGGTGTCAATCCATCCCTACAACTCAGATCTCATAAGAGATCAGACAAATGATTGTTGATTATAGAAGATTACAACAAAATACTCAATAAAATAAGACCTTGAACTTTTAAGTCTTATATTGCTATGCTGTGAAAGCAGCCTTCTTGAAGTAGCCCCTGAATAGATATATAGTCTTCAGACAAACTAGATCCAGGGTTGTTCTGGATCTTCTTCTTCAGCATAAATAAGACCTAACTTCGAGTTGAGTGATTGAATCCTTCTTGGTCCTTCAAAAAAACTCTAAAAGAGCTAGCTTCAGCTTTCACATATTGTGCCTTCTTACTGTTTGATTGCCCTAATTTATCCTTTTATAATCTTGACCTTTTCCAACGGTTGATAGATTAAAAATGTCCTTTCAGAGCATGGGCAAGAATAGAATGATCTGACATCTCTTTATGCGCCACCGCCAATTTTGAAATCCTGCCAAGCACGCGTGCTCAACGGTAATAATAAACCTGTCAGGACGGTATCGTTTTGAAAATACTTCTTTCAAAACAATTTTACCCTTAGGCGATGAAGACTGCTTCTTTTGCGGCTTCCAAACGATATCTTCTTGATGCATCCAATGTTCAAGATGATAACGTCTTGATATACCCATCGTTCACGGCGATAACGCTGAGAACGATCTTTATATCAAACTTATATGCCTTCAATTGAATACCTCTTCTCTAAACATGTTATAAAGACATAACAGAGTTCCTGTATAGATTTAAATAGATATATCATCAAAGATAATATGCACTTATCATTGTAAGAGATGTTTTTCAAATCCTGGAATATTGAAGGTAATATTCCCAACAATCTCCCCATTTTCGAAGAAGTCAGAACTCTTGACCAATGATAAGATACATTACTGATAAAACAAATCAATATTGAAATATGTAGCTTAATTTAAAATTTAAAGCAGAGTTGTTTGCAACAAATAAACACACACATATTAAAATGTGTTTGTGTGTGTGTCTATATATCATATATATATATATATATATATATATATATATATATATATATATATATATATATATATATATATATATATATATATATATATATATATATATATATATATATATATATATATATATATATATATATGAGTCCAGAGAGTTTAAGTTAATTAAAAGATAAACACTAAGACATCTCCAATCTCAGCACAGTTCTCTGCCAATCAAAATACAGGGAATTTGTCAACCAATTTACTGAAGTCTTCTTAAAAATCTGAGCTTATATCTGTCTGGATCAGTACAGTAGATGCTTCGCCAGCTACAACATGCATCTTTCCAGCTCTTTTCTTCTTGGCCTCCTGCCTTGCAAAGTACTTGCGCGGTTTAGGAATATATATGGATGGCACCCTGATTGTCTTCTGCCTATTAATATTTTGATAGTTTTTCTCTTAGGGACTTCCTTTCCAAGTGCTTGACCCAATCTTCAGATGGATAAACATTATCACTATTAAATCTGATCAATCCATTGCTAATCCATGCATCCATGATAATTGTCTTAGAGTCATCACTATAGTATTCATAATCATGGTCCTTAAAGTTCTTCTTTCTTTGCTTAGTCATAAACTCTTCAGGATGTATGGTCCCATCTCTTTCTCTTTTCTTTAATGAATTCTTTAGAGGGTTCATAAAGGTCAAGTAAAGGAAGGTTGACATATATCCTTATGACCTTAAAAGTGTATCTGACCAGTTTTTTTTCTTCACTCTACCCCTTGCACATGAATATGGGATATATCTTAATAAATAAACTCTTCAGCATATACACTTTTAATGTCTTTTAAAGATATATCTTTATACCATAAAAGTATATCTTTAATGACTAAAGTCATTCTAAAGAAGAAAACAAACTGGGCTTTAAGTCCATGTTTGTTGTTGATATATGTTTATACACTTTTAATGTCTCTTAAAGGTTCATAAAGGTCAGCAGATACACTCTCCCCCTTTCCGACTTCTTCAAATATTTTATTTTCTAGATGAATTGTATTTTCTTCAAATCTGCTTGAAAGAGTCTTAAAGATGTTTTCATATTCTCCAAGAATAGCATCTCTTGTTTGTTCAACTAACTGCATGGCCTGAAGCTGAGTGGAGTACACATATTCTTCAATGTGATCCACACCTTGTCTGATAGTTTCATCAGTCCGGCTATTTCACACTTGTTATATCACGTGTACTCAGTCTTAGACTTTAATCCATTGATCTCAAGATCTGAATATTCTGATGAACTACACTTGTAGCTTTGTCAAACCATTTGGTGATTTTTGCATTGATGTGAGCAGTGCCACCTCTAAGAACATCTAGTTCTTTCATAATTTCTACTCTGAAATTTTGTACTTCTAACATAATTTCATCTTTCATTCTTTGATAGACTCATCCATGTATTCTTTCAGATAGGAAGTTTGTTCATCTATAATAGCTTTCAGAGAGATGAGGATAGAGCTGTCAACATTGTTGGTGGATGGTTGGGTATGGGTCACCTAGGGTGTTTCTTCAGCAACAGTTTGATTCATGCTTATCCCCAGGTCCTCTTAAACAACCAACTCAGTATAAGTTACTTTCTAATCCTCTAGGGACATAAACATGCTATCACCCAGAGAACGGAGCTCAGATTAAGGCTCCCCCTCAATATTATCATCACGCTCTAAAAATTGATCCAGAGAATTAAACTATATGTCCTCTGCATTCTCCCCCTCGGTTGGGGCACCACTCTTCTCTTGTTCATCTTTCTTCCACTCAGCAACACCTTCCATTTCTTGAGGAGCAATTGAATCATCAATATCAACTTGAACTTGTAAACTGACATCTTAAACATGTTTTTCTTCCTCACTTGAGGGAGACAAGTTGGGGTTAAGGATGGGTTCACTGTCCACCTTATCTTCAACACCCTTGCCTCCTGACTCTAACTTAGAGTCATCTCAACAACCACCTTCTTGCCTTTCACTTTGCTCAGACACTTTTTCTCAATTGGTCCCTTGGACAACACCTTGTTATACCTCTAAAGAGTCCTGAAATCCATTCTCTTTATATAGTGGATCTTTATACCTTTCTTCTTGTTGAAGTTTTCAGGATAGACATTGATAAGGTATAGAGCAAGGATCCTACCCATATTGGGTACTTGAAGGTAACCCAAAAGCTTTTGAAATACAACTAGATCCTTGTATATTTTATTCTTTAGAATGACTCTAGTCATTAACCCAAACATAGACTTAAAAATCCTGTCATGAGACCCAACCTTGCATAAGAGGGCTTTCCCAATGATGTCTACAAGTAGCTTTCCTCTTTGATTGAAGTGTTTCCTTTCCAATGAATCATATTTTTCTCCACTGAACTCACACTAATCCGGAGCATCAACAATCTTTTATGGAGAGATTTCCTGATCTTCTTCCAAATCTGCAGGTGGAAGGCACATAGTCTGGGCAATCCTCTTAAGGTTAATCTTAATACACCACCAATATTACTTTTAATGGAATACTTATAGAGGATACTTTGATATGAGTGTAGAGTTCTAGAACTTCCTATGTTAGAATTGGACTTGGTTCAGACATGATGAACTCTAATCATGCGACATCCATAATTCTGATAGCATCTCTGATTTCATCTGAAGTTGACTTGAATCCAAATTTTACCACTTTATTTCCTTCATACATGATCTTTTCTTGTTTATGAGCCATTAGACTGGATGCCTTGTCGTTGCGAATGGTTGAGAGAGACAGAGCGGTGACGACGGTGTTTTAGGGCAAAATAGTTTATGTTCTAAACTAAATCCTTTGGCTTATATATATAATATAACTAAAAATTACGGAAATTGAAATGCCTCATACCTATATTGGTGATCTATTTCAAGATCTGACGATACCACTGAGATTTAAAATTAGATGAAATTTGAATGATAACATCCCATCAAGACGATATCGCTTTGATTGAGCGATATCATTCAAAACGATCAAGACGATATCGTTTTGACAGAGTGTTGTCAACTTGAATCCTCAATACAATCAAGTTGACATCATCGACATAGACTCAGCCAGTCTTCTTTACATCGTTTTTATTCCTCTTTGAATCAAGACGACCCAATCACTATAATAAGTGAGAGTTAACTGTCTCATACTAAGTTGTCCCGACAACTAAGGTTAGTATCCTAACATCTACTAGATTATATTATCTAACTATAACAATGAAAGAAGAATAATATGCAAAAACTACTGCTCCAAATTAAGCATACCCAACTCAATTTTGAAAGAATTAAATTTGGCTTCATCCAGAGGCTTAGTAAAGATATCAGCCACTTACTTGTCTATGGGAACAAACTCAAGACAGATATCCTCCTTTTCAACATGTTATATTATAAAATGATACATAATCTCCATAAGCTTATTCCTGCTATGTGACACATGATTCTTGGCTATAGAGATGCACTGGATGAATCACAAAACATTAGAGTTTCACTTAACTGGAGATTGTAATCCTGCAGTTGATGCTGAATCCACAGCAGTTGTACCGCCTGCTGAGATATATGTTTGTGTTACCATTATGAACTGGAAGTGATCAAGTATGTAGCATCACTACCAACATGGTATGTGCCTATCAGGGTCGCACATAAGAATGTTTGGAGAAATTAGGAGATTGGATTAGTATGGTTTTACTCATACGATGAGTGGAAATGACTTTGCTCAGTCAGGCTTGGAAAGCGTCGAGTGCCTTGAGACCACTCAACGCTTTCTTCGAGTCAAGTGTTGACTCGTCGAATGATGATGTTGAGTGTGTTGAGTTTACTCAATGATTCATCGAGTCAAAGTGTTGATTCGACGAGTATGACACTTAAGCATTGAGTGCGTTGAGTTCACTCAACGACTCGTTGAGTCAAGATGTTGATTCGACGAGTCTGGTTCTCAGGTATTGAGTGTGTTGAGTTCACTCGACGCCTTCGTCGAGTCAAAGGTTGATTTGATGAATCTGGTACTTAGGCATTGAGTGCATTGAGTTCACTCAACGCCTTCGTCGAGTCAAATGTTGATTCAGCGAGTTTGGTGCTGAGAGCATTGAGAGAGTCGAGTTCACTCGACGCCTTCGTCGAGTCAAAATTTGATTCGGCTAGGCTGGGCTGAGTTCATCGTGTATCTTATGGATACTCGACGATTCGTCGAGCATGTTATGTATACTCGACGATTCGTCGAGACAAGGGATGTCTGGTCAAAATTCTGTATTCCAAGTCTTGGGTCTGCGAACAATGACAGGTTGTTCTGTTTATTACTTTGGGTATAAATAGAAGATTTTAGGATTTCTGTCTAAACACACAAGGGTTGATTCTATCTAAGCACATGAGCCGCACTATGCGAAAACCCGAGACTTAAAAGGCCGGCGGAAGCTGTTCCGCCTTTGCCGATCCCGTCGCCGTCGCTAAGCCCGATTCTGACGAGTGTCACCGCCGCCTCTTTTGTAACAGACCCAACAGTCTGTGAAGACGTAGAGTGCATTATCCCAACCTAGATCTTGTTCGACAAGAGTCTACGTGTTCTCCCATTTATGTTGATTTCCTATAGAGGTGCGGACACTATTCTGCACTATGGACTCTAGCCGCTTAGTGATCGACAGATCTTCTGGAGCATCTAGGTTGAGTATAGACTCAATCCCGCAGAGGTAAATTTTATTTTACAACACTTTCTTCTTGATACATGTCCATTGCTAGATCCGAACTTCTTTTACGTTTTCTTGTTCTGTATTTCCGCTGCGCGTACAAGTGTTGTGCCATATAGTAAAATCCAACAGTGGTATTAGTGACAGGTTTCAGCAATGATCATGGTATCAGAAGTGCTAAATCTATGGCGTGTAGATCTAGAAATTTGAAAATGTTTTGAATGCCCAAATATATTCTTGGGATCCCGCCAAGAACGAATGTGATTTTGCTATGATAACATAGTTGATATCCTTGTTACTCCTTAATAGTAACTGTCACTCTTGTTGGTTTGTGAAATCAAGTATGTTCGATTCTGTATCTCACATAGAGAGACGAGCTTGTCTACTGTCTAAGTGGAGTTAGTGTTACTCATGTCCAATGCATGTAAATCTAAATATTTAGAAGAGTTCTAGACGTTCAGATTTATCACAGTTCATCAAGTACTGATGAACTTTCTTGTGCACATCTTGGATGCACTTGGATTATGAATACTGTTATTTCATTTTGTGAGAAGTGCACATTGGTTAATTGTTGATCATGATTAAATATTAATCAAGTATCTAAAATCCCTTAAAATATATTAAGTATTCAGATGCCTTCGGATGGATGACACTCTCCCTATCTTGATCGATGAAGTGTGGGCTTGCCAAAATAAGATGCATTAATCTATCTTGGCAAGGGTGTGAGTGGATAATTGTGATATCTCACTGTTGACATCGGGTCAAACTTAACTTGGTGACCTCAAAAGTTGAGTGACCAGAGGCATGGGGTTGGCGTATAACATATAATGGATGCAAATAAAGAGTTATTCATCAGTCATATAAGAGTTGCATTATAATGCAATTGGCAAGCATTGTCTACTTAAATAGCTGCATTGTGAAAGAAAAGGAAAAGTTGACTCATAGTGTTGGTGAAATACAGATCTTGTCTACAAAGATAGTTACTCGCATAAACTCTTCGAATTGATATCGAGGGTTATCAGTTTGATAAAAATAGTAGGAGTTATTTTAATTAAAATCCTAATTGAAATGATAAAATATATTTTGAAATGTAGTACTGATTTTACTTTGCATTAATCCTTATAGAATTTCCATAACAAGTGGATCTCACTCCACCCTGTCCCTCAGAGCCATCCTTGAGAAGGAGAAATTGAGTGGGAAGAACAACTTAGACTGGTATAGGAGCTTGAGAATTATTCTCAGGCAAGAGCGCAAGCTCTATGTTTTGGAAGAGTAATCCCCTGAAGAGCCTATCGGGAATACGTCCTGTTCAGATAAGGATGCTTATAAGACGTATCTTGACGACTCCTTAGATGTCAAATGCATCATGCTGGAAACCGTGAAATACGAGCTCCAAAAGCAACATGAGAATATGGGTTGCAAGGAAATTGACGAGCATCTCAAAAAAATGTTTCAAGGGCAAGCTCGTCAAGAGAGGTTTGACATCACTAAGGCGTTGTTTCAGTGTAAGATATGAGCTCGAGACCTAGTAGGGACTAACGTGATCAAGATGATTGGGTATATAGAGAACCTTGAAAGACTAGGCTTTCCTCTGGGTCAAGAGTTGGCCACAAACCTGATCCTGCAATCATTGTCGGACAGTTATGAACAGTTATTCTTGAACTATAACATAAATGAAATAGACAAGACACTACCCGAGCTCTTAGGTTTGTTGAGAACTGTCAAGATCAATATAAATAAGACCAAGCCTGCTAGCCCCATACTGATTGTGCATAAAGGCAGGGCCAAGGCCAAGGGCTTCAAGAAGACGAAGGTAGGACCTAAGTCTGCTCTGGAGACCAAGTCTTCAACACTAAAGAAGAAGGGCTTGGTGAAAGAAGGGAAATGCCACCACTATGACAAGGCTGGTCATTGGAAGAGGAATTGTCCTTCGTACATTGAGGGTCTGCAAAAGATGAAGGGACGTATGACTTTCGCTTTAAGTATCTATGTTATAAAGATAAAACTTTCTTCTCCTTCATCCTGGGTATTAGATATCAGACATGGTTCTCACATTTGTTTAAATGTGTAGGAACTAGGAAGGAGAAGAATGTTGAGTAAAGGGGAGGTGGACCTCCGTGTTGCCCATGGAGCAAGAGTTGCTACTATTGCCGTGGGTATTTACCTTCTTTCTTTGCCCAGTGGGTTTGTAATAGAACTTGATAATTGTTATTATGTTCGTTTCATAACTAAAAACATTATATCTATTTCATGTTTGGGCATGATTGGATTTTCTTTTGTTATTAAGAATAATTGTTGTTCTATATTTAAGAATGATGTTTGTTATGGTATAGCCCAAATGTTTAATGGTTTATATGTTTTGAACTTAGACCATCAGATCAATAATATAGAAAATGCTAAAAGACTAAAAATAAATGACTCGAACCCTACGTACCTTTGACATTGTCGTTTCAACTATATAAATGATAAACGCATATCCAAGCTCCATAAAGATGAACTACTGGACTCATTTGATTATGAATCATTTGAGAGATGCGAATCTTGTTTTTTAGGCAAGATGACTAAGGATCCTTTCACTGGTTTCAATGAGAGGGCTGATGATTTCTTGGGTATAGTACATAATGATGTATGTGGACCCATGAGTTCTATGGCTAGAGATGGGTATTTCTACTTTGTTACATTTACCCATAATTTCAGTAGATGCAGATACGTATATCTTATGAAGTGCAAATCTGAAACCTTTGAAAAGTTCCAAGTGTTTAAGAATGAAGTAGAGAACTAGCTAGGTAAAAAGGTTAAAACACTCTGATCTGATCGAGGTGGCGAATTCCTGAGTCATGAGTTTCATGATCATTTGAAAGAATGTGGTATCGTATCATAGCTCACTCCACCTAGAACACCACAACATAATAGTGTGTCTGAGCGGAGGAATCATACTCTGTTAGACATGGTATGGTGTGATGACTTATGCAGATCTTCATGTTTCCTTGGAATAACATGATTAGGGTCAAACCTTTGGTCATCTTGATGGTAATGATGTCTTATAAATCTTCTTGGTTCTTGATCAAGATAATCATCTAACTCAAAATTAGAAAAATGATTTCTTATGAGTTCATGATTTTGAATGTTAGGCCTTTGTTTAGATTTATCTTGATCAATCAGGTGTTTTAGGCTCTGTTTGGCGGGGCGTTTTCAGAACGGGGTGCCGCAGATTTTCCCACTGCCCTGCCAAATACATTTTTGGGAGCGGCATTGTGAGTCGTTGCCGCTCCCAAATCGCTATTTTCCACGATTTTGCAGTCGCAGAAAATTATCGCGACTCCATAATCGCGCCGCGTCCTCCCGAATTCGGATCTTCCCACTCACGATCTTCCCTCTCACGATCTTCCTCCTCCCACACACAGAGCTTCCTCCACACAATATCTAGGGCATGCAAAGTTCTTCCTCCAGAACGCAGAGCTTCCTTTGCCCCAGCGCGCGACTGGCATCATTAACGTCGACAACTCCTCTTCCAACGATTCTTCTCTTCCATCAGCTCGACGAGGACGACTCCTCTTCCAACGGCTATAAACAGTGACAACGCCTCTTCCAATGGCTATAGATGGTGACAACTCCTCTTCTCACTGTACATTTTTTTCCACATGTTCCAGATTTTTATGTTTACAGCGGCTATAAATGTTACAGATGATGACAACTCCCAAATCGCTATGTTCCAGATTTTTATGTTTATATGGATGGTTCTGGAATGATTTTTTGTTGGTTTGGGCTGAATTGGATTGATTGTTTAGTTCTTGAATGTTTAGTTTTATAGGAATGTTTCAAATTTTAGAAATGTTTATTGTTGTTCCAGATTTTAGGATTTTAGAAATGATTGTTCTTCATTGTTTAATATTTGGATTGTTTCAAATTTTTTGTTTGAAACAGCACTTCAAACGTTGTTCTCCCAAACAGTTTCACAAATTATACAACCACTCTGCAAAACAGCTGATTATTTCACCACTACATCTCACCACTGCTTCTCCAGTCACTGCAGCCGAGTCAAACTGAGCCTTAGTGTCTTAGTGGGAGTTTGTCCACTATTATTTTCAAGCGTCTCCACTCCATCCACTAAAATTTGGTTAGAAGTCTCCATTATTCCCAACCTCTCTATTATTTTTTTGTAACATGTCTTCTATGATTGTAGACATATTTATAGCATATTGTGCATCACTGCGAGTAGATATTGATGAAAATTTTGTAAGGTGAAAATATTTAACTATGATAAAGCCACAAACCTAGATTTCTAGACCACCATGAGTTCTATATTATGGCTTAGTTCCTTCTAGAAAGTTATAAAGGACTTCAAAGCAAAAAGATGAAAATTTATTTCATAATTTTTGGAGAAGTATTTTAGAAGTTATGATTTTTTAATAAAGTTGGCAGCAAGTTGAATTTAAGAATTCAACAATGTGTGAGTTAGAAGAAACAAACGAGATTTATATATTTTCTTTGAGTTTCCGGCTCAAATTTTGGATGTTTTTAGGAAATACACTAAAGTTATGATTTGTAGTGTTTCAAAATTTTTTGACCATTTTTTAATAGAGTTTTAGTAAAAAAAAGTTAAGTTAATAATGCATGCATGAATGCAGCTAGAGAAAAAACAAAAAAATATGCCAATGATTGATGCGCTAACGGCAAGTGCACCGGTTGCACAAGTAATATAAAATGGAAGAATATCCCCAAGTATCAATCTCTTGAGAAACGCAGAGTGAGTGGTTATTCAATTGCTTAGAAAATTAATTATAAAGGTAAAAAGAAAATACGAAACTTTGCTTTGATGAGTGAACAAAAAGAAAACACTAAAACTACTAGTGTGGGTGACCTTCACCGCTTCGCAAGGTGGATGGAAAAGAAGGCTAGCAGAGGGAATGACTCAATTAGGCGGAATGAGGGTCGTGAGCACCTCTTCGCAATGCACGCCACTAGCAATCGCTAGTGTGATACTCACACAATGGTGGGGGTGATTAGATGGAATGGGGGAACTCCTCACATGCATAAACCACGAAGCATTCACATAGACATGAACGATTGCAATAAAACTAAATTAAGGTTTATATAAACACATCCAAATATCCAACAATCCAAAGAAAAATCAACTACAAGTGAAGAGGGGGAAAGAATACAACATAAGCACGAAGTCTCTTCCAAGTTTCATGGCCAGAATCAAGGGTTGTCACGCCTCGTCCACGCTCAGACTTCCACTGCCATCCGGGATGCGATAGAGCTGTCACCTTCTTCCAATATACCCGTCTTCTTCGTCAATAGCCTATGATTATAACCTTCGCCGAAGAACTCTCCAAGAGCGGTGAGAAATCCCTCGTAATGGAGCTTGGAGACTTGCAGATGATGTAGGAGGCCGAGAGGAAGTTCTAGCAAGAGATTAGCGAGACAAGCTTGGTCGGAACTCCTCGAGATGATGGCGGGAGGTGGAGCGGTGGAAAGGGGCGAGTTGGAACCCTAAGGCGCAAAATAATTCGTTCTCCTTAAAATGAGCGGAGTCCTGCGTCTTAAATAGTAAATAGTCAAAAAAGGTCACACACTTTCGAACACACGATCGTGCATGAATCGTGCATTAATAACAACACATAGCTCCCCCATCCTGATACAGCAGGAGACCATGCGTTTTTGATCACGTACGGGCAAAATATCCCGTGCGTTAAGAAATCGCACGGTTAGTAATAGATCACTGAAAATCAGGCAAACTAGGCAGTTCATGTGTTTCCTTCACGCACGGTTGAGCCCAACCGTGCATGAAGAAAACACACGGGCAATAAAAACATAAAATTTTAGACAAAAAGACAAGGTCGTGCGATTTGATCAAGCACGGGCAAAACAGCCCGTGCGCAAGCAAATCGCACGGCCCGGGGCAGAGCAATAAAAAAAACTATAGGCATTTCACGTTCGCGCCAATCGTTCGTGAAGAAAAACACACGATCGTGTGATTCCTATAGAGAAGAACATGATAGTATTGGGGATCTACCCACCTGCACAACAACACATAGCCTGGAGCACACCTTCATCACACATAAAACCATAGAAATAACAACATAAAAACAAGGTAGGGAGCATCATGTGCTTACCCCCAACAAAAGTGTGCAATTGCACACTAAAACGAACCTTAGAGTGAACTGTGTGCACAGTAACAAAAAAGGAGAAATATGAGCAATAATGACCAAAAAGTGTAGTACACGTGAGTGAAAATTAGCCCAGATGAGCCCGAAAAACACTACAAATATCAGAGTTATCAATGAGGCAACAAAATTTTTTGTTTTAGGATGTTTCCTAGGTAAGATTTAGGGAAAACCTTGCTTTGATACTAATTTGATGTTGACTAAGAGGTTTATGAGGTGATTTAAGATGAAATTTGAGTTATTTTGGAGATTCGAAGTTCTTTTACTTTAAACACTTGAATTATAAGAAGGTTGGCTTTAACACAACTACCAAAACTGAAATGCAATTGTCAACAATTTCAAGTCATGTGATGAGTTGCTAACTGATAGTGTCTAATCTCAACTATCATATAGAAGAATAATACTAAAGCATTGAAAGAGAAATACCGTAGTCAAACTACTTTTGTGTTTTTGGTTGAGGGGATAACTCAAGCTAGTACCGATCGGGCTGTCCTTCTCCGGGTCATTGTCTACTCCTTGCTTGAAAGTTCTTCTTTAAGGGTCATACACTCTCACTCTTAGTAGTCCTTCACTCAGAGGGAAAAGGTACAAAAAATAACAATGTAATAATAGCTAACAATTGCAATTTTCATTCATTCAAATAATGATTACAACAAAACATTCATGCTTATTTATAGATCTTAAGTGTCATGAAGGTGAGGAGGGAATGACTTTAGAGTCCATGTATTTGGTTGGAGGTTGCACCATCATTATGGTGGTCTTTAGTAACATGTTTGAATGATGAAGAAAATAAGGTAGCTCATGTGTGAAAGGGGAGAACTTTGTGGTGGCTATTAATGACATGAAAAAAATAAAGTGATTTATGTGTGAAAAAGGGGTAACTCATGATGGATAATAATGACATGTAGGAAATAAAGTGATTTATGTGTGAAAAAGAGGATGGTTTATGGTAGTCATTCATGACAAGTAAAAATTTAAGTGATTTATGTGTAAAAAGGTTGTGGTTTATGGTGGTCATCATGATATAAAAAAAAATGGTTTATGTGTGAAAGGGGGTGGCTTAACATGTGGCCTAAGTTATGTTGGGTTTGGATGGTATTGGGATTGGTCTTCCCAAGATCTATAATATATTCTACAATATGAAAAACCCATATTATATAAGTGATAGCCCAAAATATTTAAGGTTTAAAATGCGAGTGAGCTCAACAGTATGCTCAAAATAAAATACATAATTAAATAGAAATACAGATTTAATTTGAAGGTCCGTGATATCATGTGTGTCGACGTCACCTTTTCTACTGTCTTGATTTAACTTGGACTGTATCAAGTAGGATGGAAAGGAGATGTAAACCTATGAGAACAACTCCTCAGTTGAGAAGTGCTTCAAGAGACGCTCATGGAATCACTAGCACTAAGATTGTGGCTTGACTATTTTAGCAATGTTAGGTCTAGGCAAGACTTATGAAACTTCAGCATCACATTCTCTATTTGGGATGGTTGTGGTTGTAGGAAATACAATAGTGGGTTTAAAACTGCCAAAAAATAGTGTGAGTAGTTGGAATAGAAAGGAGTTGTAGACCTATAAGAACAAAAAAAAGATTGAAGTAGGACGATTCACTACTTTCCATAAAAGATCAAAAATATATATATTTTGACACACTTTCCCACCGCCAGATAACCAAACATCTCGAAAATAGTGATGGTGTTGAGAACAGATAATTTTTCATGTCACCTCTGTCCCAAATAAAGCGGAAGACTCATTTACAGTTGCTTCCAATTTAATTTCTAAGTGAGTTGCCTCTTGCATAGGAATAGAGGCATGTGATCAAGATTCCGGATTCCAAGTTGACATATGCATGCCTAATAAAGGAAAGAACCTCAAAATTGTAAATGAAAGATCATGATATTGAATTAAGGATATCAAAAAATATTACAGATAAATAACCTAAGAACACATACATCGAATGGCATAATAAAATAGAATACAATAGAAAAAAAATCACATAATTTTTACACTTAATTCTCAATTCATCTCATCTATTTAATTAGATGGCACACTCGTTGACGTCTTCAAGCTATCAACAACAACCACATCAGTGAGACCGACCTCTCCCTTCTTCTTTCTCTCTGCTATTTGCCTCTTGGTTGTTTTGTAATATAATACATGCAACACTAGTTGTGTTATTGAAAACAATAGCCCCAATGTGTTAGGAATCTACATAACCAAAATTACAATCATTAATTGTAGAAAATGATTGACACAACCTTTTAATGTAAAATATTGAATTGAAAGATAGACTTAATTTGTAAGTTTAGGATCATTCCATTTACAAAAAAATATAATATAATTTGTTTTGCATAAATATTTTTATAAATATATTAAATATAAATATTTAATTCCTTAGAAATTTTCATGGAACATTTAAATTGTAAAGAAGTATATTAAACATTTGATGTTTCAACACCTTAAAATTCAATTGTTTGACCCATTTTTACAAGTTGACAATAAAAATAATAGATTACTCTTTATAATTAGTAAGTGATTAAATATTATTATGGTGATTGATAGTGTGCACTAAGTAAACATGAATCGATATTAAAAACAAACAAATTGTATGCAGAGAATTTACTCACTGTAATGTAAAGATCAAAGCGAATGAGAGCATAGATGGTCCAACAGAGCCCGTTAAAGAATAAGGCAACTGACAATGAGAAAGGCATGTACTCCACTCTCTTGTTCTTTATCACCGACCTATGCACCATGCAAAAAATGTCACCACCAATTCACGCACATACATTTAATACTCAATGATATATATGTTAGTCGATGCACTTACCATAACCGTGAGAGGTGCAAGATACATTATGATGCAAAAGATGATACATAGGATACCAACGATGAGCGAGCATCTCTCATGTGTGTGGAAGAAGACAAGGACAATGGCAGATACAATAGCGACAATAGCCAAGTCACTGATGAAAAGAAGTAGGGCCTTCGATCGCTTGGGCCCATCAGAGAAGAACATGTAAAGGATAACATAACATAATTCGATGGCAGTTCCCGCGACATTGATAGTGAGAACCAATGTGCTATTTGGGTGAACAATGGGCAAACCATATAACATCCAAAGCATGCAATTCAATAGCATGGCCACATACGGGATAACTGAGAACTCTTCCACAAATTTCTTCTTCCATATCCTAATAAATGTGGGTCTAAACCCCCAAAAGTAAGTATCTATTAAATATAAGCATACATATCTTATATAAAAGCAAAATAATGTTTTAAACATAATTCATAATAAATGCTTTAAGAACTTTTACTAATTAAACTAGAAGAGTGAGCTAATTTTTGCATGTCAAATACTTGGAGACTTGGAGACATGCCCTTGACTTACAATGGGGATAAGAAGAGTCCTAAAGCTATGACATTGCTGACAATCCCAACAGCAGTACGCATTGCATCGACAGAAACCATGATTGTAGATGTTGAAAAGTGTTAAAATTCTCGGAGATGGGAGAAAATTAATTTGTATAGAAGGTGAAGGAGGATATTGACCTGATGAAGAAGAGAGAAATAGTTCCATATATATATATATATATATATATATATATATATATATATATATATATATATATATATATATATATATATATATATATATATATATATATATATATATATATACGAGCATCTTCGCACGGGCTACGCCCGTGCTCGATGCTCTCGGGCGGCCTTCGACCGCATCCAGGCGGGCTTCGCTCGCCTCCGAACGGGCTCCCGTGCTCGATGCATCGTTGCGGGCTGTGCCCGCATCAAAGCGAGATGCGGGCACATCAAAGCGGGATGCACCCACATCAAGACGGGCAGTGCCCGCAATATATACATATGAGTACTCAAAATGACCGTAAAAAAATATAAATCAACGTTACTAATTTTATTTTATAAAAAAATTACGTTTTGTTGTAAAAACATTAATTTCACGCAATCTCTCTCTCTCTATTCTTTCTCTCTCTTCCCCATCTCTCTCCCTTTCTCTCCTCCCCACTCTCTTTCCCCCCTCTCTCTCTTTCTCTCTCCCTCCTCTCTCTCTACTAACTCTCTCCCCTCATCTCATGCTCTCTCATGATCCAATGGCTCTTGTTTGATCTATGGTGTGCCTCCAAATACCTATACTGCTTTATATAATAAGATATATATATATATATATATATATATATATATATATATATATATATATATATATATATATATATATATATATATATAAAGAAGTGGGATTGGAACAAGGTTAATTATTTTAGGTTGTTTATATTGGCAGCCCTTATATGGCAATTGACAGCCCAAAGATAATAGCAGCCAAAAAATGGCTATTGGCAGTACGATGAATATTGACAGCCCAAAAATTTATGGTGGGTTTTATAGAAAGGTCAATTGGAATAATCGGTCAACTCCCTATACTTGATGAACCAAGTGGTTGAAGGGTCTAAGGGCATAAAAATTTATGTTTGTTATATTGGAGAATATCATGGTGTGTTAGATTTAAAGAGAAAAGTGTTGAAGGTCCTATAAGTATAACCAGACACTTCTGTAAAGTGAAGTTCAATTGAATGTTCTATAGGTATAATCCACTGATTGCAAGATTGTAAACATCATTATGGTGTTAGTCATTTGTTGATGCCAAAAATGCGCCTCTGGGTGAGCTCGAGAGGTGAAGGCATTCGATCCAGGATGTGGGGGTAAGAGAGGTGATGAGGACTATCGAGCAGTCAGTTACTTTAACGATTAGGGATTAGTGTTTGAGGCCGAGAGAAGGGAGAAGGGAAGAAGAGAGGGGGCCGCTTGTAGTGGCAACAACAGAGTTCGCCCGCTGCGGCTAAAATATCACTCCTGTGATGGGCTTTCCTTTGATTACAAAGCTTGAGTTACAATATCAGCTATCTCCTTTACATAGAAAAGCATAAAGGGTACAAGAGAAAACTGGTGGCTAGAAGAAGAAGTCGCTGGAGGTCGTGCGGACTAAACTGGCAAATCGCCATGTCGCGCGGACTGCCTTGGCAAAGCTGTTCACCGAGCTGATGGCTGTCGGCCTGAAGGCCTAGCCACGCGGGCTATTTGCAGAGTCCGCCCGGACTGATGGGCAGACCGCTAGGTAAGGCCGACAGATAGGAATTTATATCCGCTGGGTTTGATGCGATGGTCGCTCCAGGGTCATCCTCCTTTCTTAATAAGAGATATCTGGGCTTATTTATAGGCTCGAGGAGGAATCTTCCAAAACTGGGCTTGATGACGTCACCCAAAGTGGTTAGAGTGCAAAATGGGTATAAGTGCAAGGTCTCCTCCTATGCAGCGGACTGGAGCTGGCAGGTCGCACCTGCTAGGCGTGTTGAGGAGGCAGGTCGGCCTCTCCTGGGCAGCCTGGAGGTAGGTCGCCTACTGCTGGGCGACGTGGGTGCAGGCCTCCTACTGCTGGGAAGAAGCGAGTCCACTATCTACTGGTAGACTGATGTTGAATCCGCGCTGTGTTGTGCCATCTGAGGGAGAATCCTCCTGCTGCTGGGCAGAGTAAGTCCACCACCCTCAGGAAGACTGAAGTTGAGTATGCGCCATACTGTGCGGACTGATGAGGAGATGGCTTGCTACTGCTGGAAGCGAGTTTGCCACCTGCTACAGGTTGACTATCCTTCATTTTTTGGTGGACTAAAATTGAGTCAGCCGCCTTTGGGTGAACTAGAATTGAGTTCGCTTACTGCTAGCAGACTAAGGTGGAGTCCGCCCCATTCTTAGGCAGTCCACTACCAAGCGGTCTGTAGACAAGGTTGTCGCGGACTGGAATGTGAGGCCGCATCTCGTAGGTGGACTGACGAAGTGCCTTGGTCTAGGCAGGTTCTTGCTTACGGCGACCCGGAGGAGCATCCTCCTACATCAAGGCGGATTGAAGAAGATTGGGATACTGTCCGCACCTGTAGAAGAAAGAGCGATATCACCTGGCGATTACCGCTATCGCCAGGCGATGGCGCGGTTAGGCCACTTAGCCGCGCGACCTGCAAGAGCGGGCTGAAGAAGCAGTCTGCGCCTCCTACCGAGCATGCGGGTACCTAGCGGTCTGGGCAGATAAACTTGGGATTCTAGCCGCTCGGCTTGCTTAACAACTAGTCGTGAACCCCCGGGAAGAGCCGGAGGAGTCCGCGACTTGTGAGCAAGCCACCCCAAAGAGGATCACCGATTTCTGGGTTAACATAATCCCCGCACTTTTTTAAGTTTGCAAGAAAAAGTAGAGGTAACCCCTCAAATCGTGATCCTCCCCTCAAAAATCTGATAGAAAAAATAAATGGGAGGGAGAGATGGAACCTGATGTCTTTCCTCAGAAGGGTCTGTAAACTTATTTTTCTCCTGCCAAGGAGAAGAGTTAAAAGAAAAAGGTACATCTCGTGTGTACCTGGTTTGCTCTTGAAAAACAAAGAATAATTGTGAATGTCTTCTATTGTGCTCTGCAAAACAAAAGTGAGAGGTATAGAAGAATAATAACTTGCAAGTACCTGAAGGGAACTTGCAAACACCTGCTAATCTCTGCAAAAAGAATAAGAAGCAGATATGAAAGAAAAATAACTTGCAAGTGCCCGAGGGGAACTTACAAACATCTGCTAATCTTTACAAGAAGAAGAGCAAGAAGAAGATATGAAAGAATAATAACTTGCAAGTACCTGTGGGGAACTTGCAAACATCTACTAATCTCTACAAAAAGAAGAGTTAAAAACAGATATGAAAGAATAATAACTTACAAGTACTTGAGGGGAACTTGCAAACATCTGCTAATCTCTGCAAAAATAAGAGAAAAAAGCAGATATGAAAGAAAAATAACTTGCAAGTACCTGAGGGGAACTTGCAAATATTTGTTAATCTCTGCAAGAAGAAGAGTAAGAAGCAGATATGAAAGAATAATAACTTGCAAGCACCTGAGGGGAACCTGCAAACATCTGCTAATCTCTACAAGAAGAAGAGTAAGAAACAGATATGAAAGAATAATAACTTGTAAGTAGTAGAGGGGAACTTGCAAATATCTATCGATCTCTGTAAAAAGAAGAGTAAGAAGCAGATATGAAAGAAAAATAACTTGCAAGTACCTTAGAGAAACTTGCAAATATCTGCTAATCTCTGAAGGGAACTTGCTGATATTGATGCAGTAAGAAAGATATAATTATGCAGGAAGAAAATCCAATAAACCATGCCATTAACTGAATAGAGAAGTGCTGGGTTGATCAGAGATCAAGCCATAACAATAGTCTTATTGCGCTGTCAGATATGATATCTTTAACATGAAGTCCAGATCAGCTAAATGAACCCATTTTGATTAGACTTTAACCGTATGGTTTGTTGGCCAAGAGAACCATATCCTTTGACTTAATAATTGATACCAAGAATATTTAATAAGCACTGTCAATCGTCATCAGATAGAGTTTTATATAAGCTGAGCATAAGCAAGAAGTATAATGCAATAAATCCTTCTGAGAAGTTTAATTTAACTTGAACCTGAAGGAAAACAGTTTTACACAAAAGCGGACTAACCGCGCTCCCTTGGAAGGGCATAAAAAAGAAAAAGCAGAATCCTAAGAAGGGATAACGGACGCACTGCTCTCATGCCTTGAGCTACAAGCATCGCTGATCAGTTAGGCCAGGTACGCCAAGTGGTCTATAACATTACTTGCTCTTAAAAGATCAGTAATATTGTGGATCCCCTGAAGGCACGACTTGAGATTACCTTGGAGTGTTCGACTATCACAGCATGAGTTGATCATATAGATAAGGCTACACCCGGGGGCCATTGCTTGCCAAGCAACAATCATCTTAGCTGTAACGTATCCCTAGCGGAGCACAGTAGAGTTAACACACTGGGACCTCCCTTGATGCGCGTTGTGTGTTATATACCGGCTGGGATCTGAATCCCTGAAGTCCACCTGTACAGATTGGATGGCTCCCACTGCACATATGTGAACACTCCCCGCTATATGTGGTCCTCGTGGTGTTACGCCAGAAACTAACCCATAGGGGACGAGCAAGACCCGACGATATCTCGTTGGTTCAGCGATCCCTTTTGCAAAGAGAAAATAGAGTGAAGACACTCAAAAAAGTGAAAAGTATCAGTACAAGATCTCTGATGTAAAATACTGAAATGAATGAAAGAGTACTTAAAAGTGTTCCCGAGAAAATGTTCAGGGAATGCAAAACAAAAATCAAACAGCTATAACTGCGAAGAGCTTTTGAAACTTTATCACGTCCATCTTCATCTCAGAATAGATCTCCAAGGGTGCCTACGTCATCCGCAACGATGCTCTCGTTAATATTGAAGTTGCCACCACTGCTGATTTGGCTCACTCCCTTTGAACCGAAGGGAATGTCCGCTACTTCTTTGCCTTTCGAAGTAGACAGATCAGAGTGGTCATTCTTCTGGAATAAGTCACACAACTTGCCCTGCTTCAGCATTCTTTCCAACAGTTGGCGCAGTGCTCAACAATTTTCGGTTGGATGTCCTTTCTCTTTATGGAATTCACAGTAGGGATCTGAATCTTTGGATCTCTAATCCGCGGGCTGATAAGGCTTATTATAATCGGTCTTACCTTTCATGACTTAGATTACTTCCTGCATAATTTGGTCTAGTTCAGATTCTGGCAAGTTATAACTTTGTTGCTGGTAAACTGAAGCTACTTGTGGAGCCAGAGCCGGATAAGTAGGAGGAGCTATCAATTGTAATATTTGGTCTTGGGAGTGATCCCGACTTGGTAAAAGGTGCTAATGTTGTCAAAAGTTCTTTCCCTTCCTTACTCGCGGTTGAAAATCCTTCGGAGGAGACTTTGGAGGTTGCTCGTATGAAGAATAAGAATCTTTCTCTATAACGAGTCTGGAGACATAGTTGTGATTGCTCTTTTCACCTCGTATGTATAATTTGGCAAGACTGATCATCTTCTGTTATGGCATTGACATTCAGATATTAGCTTCGAACTTAAGTGGTCCTTCCTTCAAACCACTTATCAGAGCGACTTAGTACATTTCTGGATCGAGGTTTTCAATCTCAAGAATCTCTCTTTGTAAATGATCGACAAAATGAGCCCATGTCTCATTCTCTCGCTGCCTGATCTCAAGCAGGGCTTCTGGGCCACCCTTCCTCTTTATAGAGGTAGAAAACCTTAGCAGAAGCTCTCTTCGTAGATCAGCAAAAGAAGCGATGGACTGAGGGCGCAGTCCATAGAACCACTCTCTCGCTTGTCCATCAAAGGACGCTATGAAGAGCTTGCACCTGGTTGCATCTGTAAGAGTCTTGAGAGTGATGGCTGACTCGAAAGCTTGCAAGTGTGTGATTGGGTCAGACTCCCCAGTATAAACTGGTAGTCGCGGCTCTCTGAAGTGAGCTGGAGTCGGTTCCTGCCTGTACACTTTCTGTATATGGCGATGGCTCTTCCTGCTCCTCTAACATATAAGGGAAAGGAAAAAATGGAGCATAAGCTGCTGTAGAAAAAGGAGCGGGAGGATAGAAAGGAAAAGCTGCTGCGGGAGGAGCAACTACATGAGCTTAAGGATAGGGATGACTTCCTAAAAAAATTCAAGAATCTTGCTGGACTTACTCGGGCAGCTTCCCAAAAGAAGTTTTGATGAGATATGAATTCATCATTTTGAGATCGCAAAGGACCTACGGCCTGCCCTGGCGGGTAGGTTGCCAGACAGGTCGGCGGATAAATAGGAGGATAGACCGACGGATAAACCGGCAGATAGGTTTGCGGATTCCCCAATGCTGGTGTCGATTTGACTGGAGAAACTAGCATTGCTGCGGGTTGTGCCTCTAATCGCTGTGTGATAGCAGCTAGAGCATAGTTGATTGCCTGGAACTATTGGGAGGTTTCTTGGCGTGATTGCTCTAAGGCCTCCCAGAGAGGATCTTCACCAGGACTTGAAGGAGTAAGGTTCTCGACAGATTGATGGTCTGACATGGCTAACTATTGGACTTCACCGTCTGTTCGAGATCTGAAGACCTTGTGTTAAATGTTGATGCCAAAAATGCGCCTCTGGGTGAGCTCGATAGGTGAAGGCATTCGATCAGGGATGTGGGGGTAAGATAGGTGATGAGGACTGCTGAGCAGCCGGTTACTTTAACAGTTAGTGATTAGTGGTTGAGGCTGAGAGAAGGTAGAAGGGAAGAATAGAGGGGGCCGCTTACAGCGACAACAACAGAGTTTGCCCACCACGACGAAAATGCCACTCCTGCGGCGGGCTTTCTTTGATTACAAAGCTTGAGTTATAATACGAGCTAGCTTGTTTACATAGAAAAGCATAATGGGTACAAGAGAAAACTGGTGGCTAGAAGAAGAAGTCATTGGAGGCCGCACAAACTGAACTAGCAAATTGCCAAGTCGCGCGGACTGTTTTGGCAAAGCTGTTCGCCGAGCTGATGGCTGCCGGCCTAGCCATACGGGCTATCTGCGGAGTCTGCCTGGACTTATGGGTAGACCGCTGGGTAAGGCCTGCGGATATTAATTTTTAGCCACAGGGTTTGATGCGATGGTTGCTCCGGGGTCATCCTCCTTTCTTAATGAGAGGTATGAGGGCCTATTTATAGGCTCGAGGAGGAATATTCCAGAACTGGGCTTGATGACGTCACCCAAAATGGTTAGAGTGCATAATGGATCTAAGTGTAAGGTCGCCACCTATGTGGTGGACTGGAGCAGGCAGGTCACACCTGCTAAGCAGGATGAGGACGCAAGTCACCCTCTCCTAGGCGATCAGGAGGTTGGTCGCCTACTGCTGGGCGACCTGGGGCATGCCACTTACTGCTTGGAAGAGGCGAGTCTGCCACCTACTAGCGGACTGATTTTGAATCTGCGCTATATCGTGCGGTCTGAGGGAGAGTCAGTCTGCTGCTGGGCGGAGCAAGTCCACCACCCAAAGGCGGACTGAATTTGAGTCGCGCCATGCTATGCAGACTGATGAGGAGATGGCTTACTGCTGCTGGAAGTGAGTTTGCCACCTGCTGCAAGTTGACTGCCCTTCATTTGTTGGAGGACTGAGACCGAGTCCGCCACCTTTGGGTGAACTAGGATTGAGTCCGCATACTGCTAGCGAACTGAGATGGAGTCCACCCCATGCTTAGGCGGACCACTGCCAAGCGGTCTATTGACAAGGTTGTTGCGGACTGGAATGCGATGCCGCCTCTCGCAGGCGGACTGAAGAAGTGCCTTGGTCTAGGCTGGTTCTTGCTTGCGGCGACCTGGAGGAGTATCCACCTACATCAAGGCGGACTGAAGAAGACTGGGATACTGTCCGCACCTATAGAGGAAAGATCGATATTGCATGGAGATTACCGTTATTGCCATGCGATGGCACGGTTAGGCCACTTAGCTGCGCAACCTACAGGAGCGAGCTGAAGAAGCAGGCCGCGTCTCCTGTCGAGCATGCGGCTACCTAGCGGTCTGGGTGGATAGACTTAGGAGTCCACCGAAGAAGAGCTATCCCATGGCGATATCAATATCGCCGGGCGATATCAATATCGCCGGGCGATAGTGCGGTTAGAAAATCTAGTTGCACGACTTGCTTAACAGCTGGTCGCGAACCCCGGGGAAGAGCCGGAGGAGACCGCGACTTACGAGCAAGTCGCCCCGAAGAGGATCGCCGATTTCTGGGTTAACATGATTCATAGTAGAGGTCAAGTGAAGGGTTGATTGGTATAACTGTCAGCCTCCATATGGTATTCATCTATGTGTGCGATGACTGATTGAACTATCTTGATGTTGTGCTAATGAAATATGTTGTGCTACATTTCAAGGCTGATCCAAGTGTCGCTCTACTTGCATGCATTTTCATAGTATATTTCATACTTTTATGCAAAAGAAATAAAGAACGTGATTGATACATGTGATAGCTCATTTTGTGTAGAATATGATTATGATTTCAATGTTGCCTTTTTTATATGTTGAAGTGCTGATATGCAGAGTGATGTGGTTTCTCAGGATTTGTTGGGGGTCACCATGAGGAGGGGTATTATTACACGACTTGTGATTAGCTCATAGCTGGCCCTCATTGTCCTCTCATATATATTTGGCTGCATGTCCCAGATTGAGTGCAAGATTGCACCGACGCCATAGTTAAAGCCAACATAAATGAATAGATTCTTGAAATGCTTTAGTTTTATTTTACTTTATGTATAGGGTCTATATGCCCCCGAACTTTTGTCATATGGTTTGGATGAAAGTTTGTAATGGTCATAAGACTGAGCACTCCTTAATCTCTATGATCTAGTAGTGGACATTGTAATGAGATTGCTTGTATTTTCTTTTTGTTATATTGCTAGATATATGAGTTTTATGCTTATCATCTTTTAATATTTTAAATGTTGGATCCATATTATATGGAAGTTACACGTGGAGCATTACAAATGTTATTCAAATTCATCATTATTTGGCTTAAAATGTTTAAATATGCTTTTATGGACTTACTTTTTTTTGTCTAAAGTTGTTGCTTTAAATTATGAAAATATGATTATATTACTTTATTATGCATGCATATCATGCATCATACTAATAAACAGGCCTCACCTCTCATTAATGTACAATTAGTATAATGCACATTATCATAATTTGGTAAAACATTTGTATAATAAGATCAACATCAACAACTCACTCGAAAAATGCTTCAACAACCTCACAACGTAAAGACTAGCACTAAGACTGACTTGATAGTTTTAACAATGTTATGTCCACAAGACTAATGAAACTTCTGCATCAAACCCTTTTGTTGTAGATGGATGTGGTTGCAGGAAATACAATAGTAGGTTTAACGATTCCAAAAAAATGGTGTAGGAAAAGTAGTAGTCATGTAGGCTAAGAGTTTTATGAGGTGAATTAAGATGAAATTTGAGTTATTTTGGATATTCGAAGTTCTTTTACGTTAAACACTTGAATTATAAGAAAGATGGATTTAAAACAACTAACAAGACAAAAATGCAATCATCAACAATTTTGTGTCGTGTGATGAGTTGCTAACTGGTAGTATCTAATCTTAACAATCATGTAGAAGAATAATACTAAGGCTTTGAAAAAGAAATACCATAGCCAAACTACTTTTGTATTTTTTTTATTGAGGGGATAACTCGAGCTAATACCGATCGGGCAGTCCTATGTTGGGTCGTTGCCTACTCCTTCCTTGAAAGCCCTTCAAGGGTCGTACACTCTCACTCTTAGTACTCCTTCACTCAGAGGGAAAAAGTACAAAGAAGAACAATATAGTAATAGCTAACAATTATAATTTTCATTCATTTAAAGGATGTTTACAACAACATTACTCATGCCTATTTATAGATCTTAAGAGCCATGAAAGGTGAGGAGGGAATGACTTTAGAGTCCATGTATTTGGTTGGAGGTTAGGACATCATTATGGTGGTTTTTAGTCACATGTTTGAATGATAAAGAAAATAAGGTAGCTTATGTGTGAAATGGGAGAACTTTATGGTGACTATTAATGACATGAAGAAAATAAAATAGTTTGTGTGAGAATGGGGTGGTTTATGGTGGCTAATAATGACATGTAGTATATAAAGTGATTTATGTGTGAAAAGAGAGAGGTTTATGGTGGTCATTAATGACATGCAGAAATTTAAGTGGTTTATGTATGAAAAGAGGGTGGTTTTTGGTGGCCATCATGTTATAAAGAAAAAAAGTGGTTTATGTGTGAAAAGGTGTGGTTTAATATGTAGGCTAAGTTATGTTGGGTTTGAATGGTATTGAGCTTGGCTTGCTCAAGATCTATAATTGAAAGAATTAGTGCCTAACCACCCAAAGGGGGGGGGTGAATAGGTGTAATTCCTTTTTCTTTTCAAGGCAGCAAATCTATTCAGTTATTTACTTAACAACAGATAATTCTATAGATAACACAACACAAATTCACAGGATCATCACAACACAGATTGTACACTGATTTTATAGTGGTTCCCCAAGGTCTGGGTACATCCACTTGCCTAACTTCTGCTCTTCACCTCAGATCCTCAGATCTTACAACTCAGAACCCAACAAGGCTCATACAGCTCAGGAAATCTGCCCTACCTCAACCTACACAAGGCCTACAACTCAGAGATACAATCTCCAACATCTCAGGCTCACAGCCCTACCTCAGCTTTCAACAAGGCCTACCACTCAGAGAAAATATTCTCCTACACTTAGCCTTTATATAATAGGCTTACAGCTCAGATTTGGAATAGATCCTATAGAAAATAGTGTTTACAAAGTGTTTTACCACCACCCAGGTAGAGAGAGAAGGGATGGATGGTTTCTTGATCAGTTCTTGGAAGAATCTGATGGCAGAGCACAACCTCTCTTAGCTTTATTCAAAGCTTCTTGAATCTGAACTCAATAGGGTTGAACTCTTGAGAAGTTGATCTTCAATCAGCTTCTAACTTGAGATTCAGATCTCAATCTGAATCTTTCTTGGCAGCCTGGTTCAGCAACAGCACTTCTTAGATGAAGCTCTCTCTCCAACTTCTTAGATTTTCTGTCGAAGGTTTTCTTCTTTTTGTGTTGTTAGTTATCTGTATATCTTCTTCAATCTTAATTATTTATCTGTTGAAGGAGAAAGCCTTTATATAGTCTTCCTCCATGGTAACCGGCTGATCCGGTTTCTTACAAACTTCTGACAGCTTTGACAGTTGCAGTAGACCGGTTAGAAATGACAGCTGTCAAGTCATCCAGTCACTTCTTGAAATACTATCTCTGTCTGAAAGTGTCGAGACTGAACTTCATCATGTGTCGACACAAGTAGACTAAGTGTTGACACAAGTGAACTAAGTGTCGACACAAGCCTTGGTGGTGTAGACACATCTCTTCTGTTGTTGATACTGCTTCTCGACACAGCTTCTGTAGAATGTATCGACACAAGCCTTTGTGGTGTCGATACAGTCACTTCTTTTCTTCATACAAATTTACTTTGTTGAAATTCTGCCATATGTCGACACAAGTCCTGTGTGTCGACACATTTGATGTCGACAAGATCTTCTGTATGTCGACACTGCCTCTGTGTGTCGACACAAATACTTCTTCTCTTTAACTTTATTGAAACTCTGCTGTGTGTCGACACAAGTCCTTTGTGTCGACACATATACTTCTCTTCTTTAACTTAGTTGAAACTTTGCTATATGTCGACACAAGTCCTGTGTGTCGACACAAATACTTCTCTTCTTTAATTTTGTTGAAACTTTGCTGTGTGTCGACACAAGTCCTGTGTGTCGACACATTTGATGTCGACAAGGTCTTCTGTGTGTCGACACTGCCTCTTGGTGTCGACACAGTTGATGTCGACTAAGCTTCAGTGTGTGTCGACACTGCCTCTTGGTGTCGACACAGTTGATGTCGACTAAGCTTCAGTATGTGTCGACACTGCCTCTTGGTGTCGACACAGTTGATGTCGACAATGCTTCACTGTGTGTCGACATAATTTCTTCAGATGTCGACACATCCTCTCCAAGTGTCGACACAATTAACTCCAAGTGTCGACACATCTTTTCTTAAGTGTCAACACAAGCCTTCATAAGTGTCGACACAGTTACTTCTGGTGTCGACACATGGACTTAGAAACTTTTCTGCATTCCTGCATTTTCTTAACCTGCACATATAAACTCAAAACAACATCAAATACATCTTGATGCATATCATTGAGTAGGGTGCGGCTTCTTCAAATCTGGTACACATTTTCCAATGTACCCAACAATCTCCCCCTATTTGGAGAAGTCATAACCCTTAGTCAATGATATACACCATTCATAACAAATACACATTATGATGTATAACACATTATATGACAGGGAACATATAAACAAAACATATATGACAAGTCATCACAGAATAATAATGCAACCAGAATGAGCATTAATTAATGTTTTGTTTCAACTTCCAAAAGTTTCATAACAAAAGTTTACATAGATTTTAAAAGATTACAAAGTTGTAAACTCAAGTAAATCTAATCTAAAGCTGATCTGGCTCCTTGATAACTATTCATTTGCCTGATTGAACCTTGGCTTGTACAGGAGCATCAGTATCATCAACTGGCTTCTTGCCATTTAGATCTTTCTTCTTTTGCTCTTCAGCACTTATTCTTTGTCTTTCAAAATAATGAAAAGGCATAGGGAAATATTTGCTAAGCTCCTGAGCATTAGGAGGTAGCTTCCCAAGTTTTGCCTTTCTTCTATATTGAACTATGGCTTCTTACCTGGCTTTATGCTTTTGCCATTCTTGTGCAGAGTACCATTTGCCCCTATCATGGGTCTTACCTTTACAGCTTTCCAAGCAGTCAGTATAATGTTCCTAGAAGTAGGACTCCACTGCTTAAAATCAGGCTTCAACTCATCCTGTTCTCTGAATCTTTTCTTAGACAATAGAGCTTCTTGCTCTTGCAAAACTGCCTCTGACACTAGCTTGTCTACTTTCTCAAGGATAATATTTTGAGCACCTTCTGGAGGGCTGTACATAGACTGTACTTCTTGTTGAATCATTTCAAAATCAGCTGGAGGATAGATAACTTGAGCAACTTCAGCTTGAACCCCTTCTAAGTAAGCAGGTTGTATACCAGACTCAGCCACATTATCATCATCACAGAGGGGTGGATATCCAAGTGTGGCTCTGATGCTATTGGAAATCCATTTAGCATGGTCTGAGCCAGCTTTGACTAATACTCTCTCCCCCTTTATGACTTCTCTTGCCATATGATCCCTGATGTCATCTTTTTGAAATCTGATTTGTTCATCCAGAAAATTTACACCATCTTTGTAAAAAGACTTTAACTTTAGTAGCTGTGCATAAATAGTCTTTTGAGATTCCTGAATAGCTGTTGTTACAGCAGCTAGTTCTTCCTGGAAGTGCTTATCAAACTCTGCCTTGGCTGTAGCCTTTTACTCAATCTGGGCAGTAACAAGATTCTTCATTTCTGTAACAATCACATTATGTGATTCTGTTAGATTATCATTCATCCTAAGTTGATTCTCTAGTACATAGCCTTGCTTAAGAGCTATATCATCAACTTGAGTCTTGATTTTCTCTTGATGTGTGTCTAGGAAAACCACAGCATTTCCTCCCTTGTGGAAACAATCAGTCATTTCCTTCTTATGTTGATTAACTTCAAATCTTATAGATTTGATGTCCTGAGCCAAAGAGAATTGCAGATCTTTGTGGGTCTCATCCATATATTTCTCCATTGCAATCCTTTGCTCATCTAGCTTTACTTGCAGTGAGATTAATAAGGAGCTATAATCAGGTGTTGGGGCAGATTGTGGAGCAACAGTTTGTAGTGCCTTCTTGTAGCTTTGGCTTCTCCTTTTGAAGACCATTAGCTTCCTCTTCTTAGCTCTTGTAGCTTCTTCATCCTCAGATGCAGTGGAACTAGCTATATCAACTTTAGGTTGCTCCCCCTAAGTCCCATGCTCCTCCTCAGTTCTTATCTGCTCCTCCTCAGTCCTTGCATTCTCCCCCTGAGACCTTACTTGCTCCCCCTCAAGGTTAGCTTGCTCCTCCTCAAGGTTAACTTGCTCCCCCTCAAAATCTGCTTTCTCCCCCTCAAATTCAGGTTGTACTATATCTAGAAACAACTCTTCAAGGGTGAATTCTTGTTGAGTAGGGACTGGAGATTCTCTAATCTTTGGAGCATCAGCAACTGCTGATGTATCCTCCATGATTACATCTGGAACTTGACTGTGTAGTTGTGTTGGCTGGTCAACATCAATCAAAAATTCAGTTAGTGTCTCATCTTTATCAATGATAATTGATTGATTCACCACTTGAATTACCTCAAGGATTGTTTGTGTAGCCATTTCACTGTCCAAGTGGGTTGGCTCTTCCTCAATATGAGGCTCCCCCTGCACTTGTGCACCATCTGTAGAGTCTTGTGCAGGAATTTCTTGTGTTGTAGATTGTTCAGGAATCTCTTGCCTTTCTTCCTCAGGCATATCCTTAGTTAGAACCCTATCCCATCTGGATATAATCCTGATGTCCATCCTTCTCATGTGATTTATCTTAGTCCCAGCTGACTGGTCCATTACTTCTGGTATTGTTGTAGCTAAATACAAGCTCACAATTCTTCCCAGATTTGGCTTCTTCATACTTTCCTTAACCTTCTCAAATATTACTGCTGACCAATCAGTATTTAGTGTGTAGATGATCCTGGACATCAGACTGAACATATAGGCTGATATCTTATCATGCCCCCTGGCTTGCAGAGTATAACTTTGCCAACTACTTCAGACAAGAACTTTCCTTGCATATTCATGCCTTTCCTGTGCAAAGCGGAGCCAATCTTCATGGTGGAATCCAGTCCACACCATTGAAGTGCTTCCCTTAGCTTAGATGCAGGTACATCTACTTGTTCTTGTGTTCTTGGTAGGTGAAGAACTTTCCTTCGACTCTTCTGGATGATTTTCACCTTTACTCCATGGACTGTGGATCTAATTTTAAGTCCAGTTTGATCTAGGGTAGCAGCACCAAAGAATTCTAGTGTTTCTTTCTTCCAAATCTTAGTTGGTTCAGAAACTAGAAACTCCAACCCATTCTCAGCAATTAGGGTTACTACAGCTTTAATTTCATGTTCCGCATGGTCAAAGGCGTTGCGTACCAGCTCATATCCTTCATTGACATTGTCTTCAATCTTCGGCGTCATTAGGGTTGAGAGAAATCTTGAATGTAGATGAGAGAATTTATCGACACAAAGATTTGGTCTCGAAACTATGGAGAGCATGTTGACAGACAATGTTGTTGACCTATTTATACCTTTCTAAAGACGAAGGTGAAAAGGCACTTCATAATTCTCGTAATGTGTCGACACTGTTGAAAAGTGTCGACACAGACTTCTAATGTCTCGACATAAGTCTTGACTTCTATGTGCTGACACTTATTCCTTTGTGCTCGACGAATAGTCGATTCTCCACTCGACGAAATCTGTGTTGATCCTAAGTGTCGACACCATCTATGGATGTGTCGACAGCACTCCTGGATGTGTCGATGCTATTTCTCTGAAGTGTCGACACCAATTTTCTAGATGTGTCGACATCATTTCCCTGGAATGTCGACACCACTTCTATGTGTCGACACATACAATTCCTTGTGTCGACACAACTTTACTTAGCCAATTTTGGTAAACTAATATATGTTCAACATTCTTAATTCAATTTTAAACTTGTTGAATTTAGTTTCATCTAGAGGCTTAGTAAACATATCTGCAATTTGATAATCTGTTTTGACAAATTCTAATGAGATGTCCTCTTTCTCTACATGTTCTCTAAGAAAATGGTATCTAATTTCTATATGCTTAGTCCTACTATGTGAAACAGGATTATTAGTAATAGAAATAGCACTTGTAGAATCACAATGCAAAGGTGTTTTACTTACCTGAACACCATAGTCTTCTAGCTGGTGCTGAATCCACAACAGCTGTGCATAGCAACTTCCTGCTGCCACATATTCAGACTCAGCTGTGGAAATTGCCACACTAGTCTGCTTCTTACTGCTCCAAGACACCAATCTTCCCCCTATAAATTGACAGGTGCCTGTAGTATTTTTTCTATCTTCTTTGCAACCTGCAAAGTCTGCATCTGAATAGCCTGTCAGTAGAAAACTTCCATTCCTAGGGTACCAAAGGCCTAGATTAGGTGTGCCCTTAAGATATCTCAAAATACTTTTGACTGTAGTCAGATGAGATTCTTTAGGGCAGGATTGGTACCTAGCACAGACACATGTAGCATACATGATATCTGGTCTACTAGCAGTCAGATATAGGAGGGAGCCAACTATTTCTCTATACAAAGTTTCATCTACAGGTTTCCCTGCATCATCTTTGCTAAGAGAAACACTTGTCCCCATTGGAGTTCTCATGGTAGTGGATGATTCCATACCATACTTCTTAATTAACTCCTGGGTGAACTTGGACTGAGATATGGTCAAGCCATCTTCAGTCTGTCTTACTTGGAGACCCAAGAAGAACTTAAGTTCTCTCATACTGCTCATCTCAAATTTCCCTTGCATAAGTTTTGCAAACTTTCTACAAAAGTTACTTTCAGTAGAACCAAATATAATGTCATCAACATATATTTGGACTAGGATTATATTTCCTTTGGATTCCCTAAGGAATAGAGTCTTGTCTATTTTCTCCCTTGAGAATTTGTTCTCAATGAGGAAACTAGATAGGGTTTCATACCTAGCCCTTAGGGCTTGTTTCAACCCATACAAAGCTTTCCTAAGTCTATAAACATAATCAGGTTTGAGAGGATCAACAAAACCTGAGGGCTGCTCTACATAGACTTCTTCTTTTAGATTTCCATTTAGGAATGCTGATTTTACATCCATTTGGAATACATTGAAGCCTTGATATATTGCATAAGCAAGGAACATCCTAATTGCTTCCAGTCTTGCTACTGGGGCAAAGGTTTGATCAAAGTCAATACCCTCTTCCTGCATGTATCCTTTTGCAACAAGTCTTGCTTTGTTCTTCACAATGATCCCATTCTCATCCAGTTTGTTCCTAAAGATCCACTTTGTTCCAATGATGTTGTGGTCTTTTGGTTTAGGAACTAACTTCCAGACCTTGCACCTTCTGAATTGATTCAGCTCCTCTTGCATGACATCAATCCGATGTGGGTCTAGAACAACTTCTTCAAATTTCTTGGGTTCTACTTGTGATAAGAAACTAGAGCACAGAACTGTGTTCAGATTCCTGCTCCTTGTTTGTACTCCTTGTCTTGGATCACCAATTATCTGATTTGTTGGATGATCCTTTAAGTGTCTAACAGCTGGAGGTAGTCTATCTTCAGGTTGAACACCTCCAGTCTATTCATTATGCTGCACCTCTTGGTTTTCATCAGCATCTGGAGAGTCTTGTACTCCCCCTGGACAGCAGCCACCATTTTCCACTTCCTGATTTGCAGTTGAATCTTCTCTAATGGTAAGCTTGTCCATTCTCTCAGTTATACCTGTAGAACTGCAAGAACTACTTGGCAACTCACTATTAATAAGTCTTGTTTCATCAAAGATAACATGTACAGACTCTTCTACAACTTGATAAGACTTGTCATTGTTAAGGATATAACACTTGCAACCAAAGATCCTAAAATAGGACAAGTTTGGTTTTCTGCCCTTCATAATCTCATAGGGAGTCTTTTTGTGGCTTTTGGTGATAGAAGCCCTATTGATCACATGACATGCAGTGTTTACTTCCTCAGCCCAGAAATATTTTGGGAGAGAAGTGTCACTCAATAGAGTTCTACCAGCCTCAATCAGTGTTCTATTCTTCCTTTCAGCAATACCATTTTGCTGTGGTGTTCTAGGTGAGGAAAATTCTTGAAAGATCCCAAATTCTTCACACAGTCTTGTCATACTCTCAGATTGAAATTTAGTGTCATGGTCACTTCTGATTTGGACCACAGTACTGTCCAGCTCATTCTGAATTTGTTTGACAAAACTATATAAAACACTTGGGGTTTCAGATTTTTGTCTCAGAAAGAACACCCATGAATATCTAGAATAGTCATCTACCACCACAAAACTGTAGACCTTCCTACCTAGATTATGAACTGGCATAGGACCAAATAGATCCATATGCAAGAGGTATAGACACCTCACTGAATCCTTGTTTTCAAGGCTATGAAAGGAGGATTTGGTCTGCTTGCCTTTTTGACAAGGTGAGCATATCTCATCCTTTATACACTTAACTTGAGGACCATTCCTCACTAACTCTTTGCTAAAGAGTTGGCCAATAGTCTTGTAGTTAAGATGAGCCAACCTCTTGTGCCATTTAACACAGTGAGAGGCTCTCTCATCAGCTACAAGACAAATAGGAGAAACATTGTTCTCACACTAAAAGTTGAGACAGTACACATTTCTTTTTCTATATCCCGTCAATATGACATTTTGATTACTTGACCTTTTGATATGACAACCATTTTTGACAAATGAAACGTCATAACCTAAATCACTCAGCTGACTTATACTAATTAGGTTATGTTTCAAACCCTTCACATATGCCACTTGAGTGATATTGATTGAGTTGGAAGAGATGTTACCAAATATTTTGATGACTCCCTTTTCCGAACCACTAAATATTACTTTAGGCCCATTCAGCATAGGTGAGTAGTCCTTCAACAATCCTCTAGTTCCAGTCATATGCCTGGAACATCCACTGTCCAAGTACCATATAGGGGCATGTCAACTTGGACTCACCTGCAACACAGATTACTTAACCTTACAACCCAAATAACTTTTGGGTCCTTGGTGCAAGTTAGTCTGAACTTTAACAAATCTGCCTGCAGCTTTTCTGACAGGCAGACTGCTACTCTCCTTGACACTGATATTATGCCAACAATCTAAGGCAAAATGGCCTATCTTGGCACAGCACCAGCACTCAAACTTATTATACCTTTGTTTAGGTACAACTTTAGCTGAATTATTTGCAGCAGGTCTGTTGTTTTGTGCTGGGGCTTTGCCGCTAGAATTAAACTTAGCAGTCCATGCAGTTTTCTTAAACCCTAACCCAACCTTACCCTTTTGAGACACAAACTCATCAATCAAGGGTAATACAGATTTTGGTTTAGAAAAACTAGCTACAATCTCCTTTTCTTTCTGAAGTCTATTCTCCAGACTTTTAGTCTGATCATTTTTAAATGTGATAGTACCCATCTGAATAATAGTAATGTTTTTCAGTCTGGCTATCTCATTCAACTTTTGATCCATCATCTTCTCTGAATCAGATGCAACCATCTTAAGATCTGCAATTTCCTTAGCCAGATTTTTGGCCAGGCTTTTGTTTTTTTTAGTGCCTGCAACAAGTCCCCATATTCATCTATCAGCTGATGAATATCACCTTCAGACTCAGACCCATCCATATCACATGATGTAGATGTTGCTGACTCTGACTCAGTACTATAATCTAAATTTCTAGAAAAATATTGTACCTTACTAGGACCAGGCTGATCCTGGCACTTGTCTTCTTCTGACACAGCCATCAGTCCCTTGCACTGATGGTCTTCTTGTTCATAGATAGAGTTCAGCACTTGTAGAAACTCTTCTTCTTCATCTGCTGCATATAGACCAATGTATGCCTCAACTTCAGATTCTGACTCTGAAGATGATTGGTCTGTCAAGCTCTTCTCCTTCTTAGCAATAAAGGATTTCTCCTTCTTGCTTTGATGTTGAATCTTATTTTTATTAGCAGATTCTTTTATTTTGTCTGGACACTCAGCCACAACATGTCCAGGCCTATTACAACAGTAGCAAACTATCTTTGATGTTGTAGATTTTCTTGGCTTAGACCTGCTCCTGTCCTTCCTGGATGACTTCCTCTTTTGATAATAATCATCCTTAAGCTGAGATGTGGAAGTCTTAGACTTCCACTGCTTCTTCTTCAGGAATCTCTGAAACTGCCTTGTGAAGGCAGCAAAGTCTTCATCTGAGTCACTGCTTTCTGAACTTTGGTTGTCTGAATTATCTGAAGCAATTTTAGCAACTATCTTAGGAGGTGATGGAGACATCCTCCTATTCTTCCTAGTGGCTTCAACCTTGAAAGCCACAGACTTTTCTCTATGCTACCCTTTTGCACTTTTCTCTTCCTCTTTCCTAGCCATCAACTGCATCTCATATGAAAGCAATTTTCCAAACAAAGTTGGAGGTGAGATATCTGCAAGTTTGGATACTTCCCTAATGTCACAAATCTTAGTATCCCAATCCTTTGTCAAGGATCTTAGGAATTTATCATTTAGTTCATATGTACTGAAGATTCTTCCATAGGACATCAGCTCATTTACTATTCTATAGAACTTTTTGTAACACTCAGTTATACTGTCAGACTTTCCTTGTCTGAAACTCTCATATTCCTGGTTCAGCATAGCCTTTATATCTTGTCTGACTTCTTCAGAACCCTCCATGTAGACTATCAAAGTATCCCACATTTCCTTGGAGGTCTTGCAGTGAATCAAATTCTGAAAGGTTGCATCATCTATGACACTTACTATGACATTCTGGGCTCTTTTATCCATAGTTGTCAGGATGATCTCATCCTTAGTCATCTCTGAAAAATCCTTAGGAATTCTTTGGTTGGCATCAAGAACTGAAATCTTCATAGGAATATAAGGACCTTCCTTCACTGTAATGTAGATCCTTGAATCAGAAGCCTCCATAAACAGCCCGATCCTTTCTTTCCAGATGCCAAATATCTCCTTTCTGCATATGGGTAATTTCATAGAACCTAGTTCCTTATGATTTTCTCCCGAACCCATTTTCTAGATCTTGAATCTGCCTTAAGGATCTAACTCAGACTGTTAAGTCCTTCTTTGAGTAACCTCCCTCTAATACCACTTGAAACTCTGCTGTGTGTCGATACAAGTCCTGTGTGTCGACACAGATACTTCTCTTCTTTAACTTAGTTGAAACTTTGCTGTGTGTCCACACAAGTCATGTGTGTCGACACAGTTGATGTCGACAAGGTCTTCTGTGTGTCGACATTACCTCTTGGTGTCGACACAGTTGATGTCGACTAAGCTTCAGTGTGTGTCGACACTGCCTCTTGGTGTCGACACAGTTGATGTCGACTAAGCTTCAGTGTGTGTCGACACTGCCTCTTGGTGTCGACACAGTTTATGTCGACAATGCTTCACTGTGTGTCGACATAATTTCTTCATGTGTCGACACAGCCTCTCCAAGTGTCGACACAATTAACTCCAAGTGTCGACACAGCTTTTCTTAAGTGTCGACACAAGACTTCATAAGTGTCGACACAGTTTCTTTTGGTGTCGACACATGGACTTAGAAACTTTTCTGCATTCCTGTATTTTCTTAACCTGCATATATAAACTCAAAACAACATCAAATACACCTTGATGCATATCATTGAGTAGGATGCGGCTTCTTCAAATCTGATACACATTTTCCAATGTACCCAACAATAATATATCCTACAATATTAAAAGCCCATATTACATAAGTGATAGCCCAATGTACATAAGGATTAAAACTTAATTTGAAGGTGTGTTGACATCATGTGTGTTGATGTCAACTTTTCTACTATCTTGATTTAACTTTTCTTGCATCAGCTCCCCCTGGCTTTAAATAATTCGACTCCATTGAATGCGAATCTAGGTAAGCCTATAGGAGCTTTGAATCCAACTATTGTAGCTCTTCAATAGTAATCCTGGAATCATCAATTTGGGATAGACCTTTCTAACAAACAAGAAATCGATGAGTAACACCATCAACTGAACATATCACCCGCGCATCAAGTATTTGCATTGACCGATGAGACCTCATACATCTTGAGGAAGGGTTTGGCAGTAGACTACCAGCTAGTTCCTACATGTTAGTACTAATAGGAGTATCCATATTGAAACCATAATACTTAGTTAAATCAACAATATTGAATACTGGTGAATAACCATCATCTATAGGTATATCTAATTTGAAAACATTATTATTAATATTCTTAATGATCCTATATAGACCAACTCTTTTATTGGTTAGCTTCTTAAGAGTGCCTGAGGGCATTCTTTCTGTTCTCACCTTCACAAGCACCATGCCTCCGACTGCAAATTCAACAGGGTGTTTGTGTTGATCAGCTGCTTTCTTATAACATTCATATTTAAACGTAAGTTTTTGTCGAATCTCCATATATAACTCATGCATGTGTTCGACAAATAATGATGCAAATATTGATGTATTATAAGTAGCAGGTAAATAAATGAGATTGGCAGGATTTCTTGGGTCATATCCTGTAGCAATTTGAAAAGGTGACATGCTCGTGGATCTATTAACAGAACTATTATAAACAAACTCAGGGATATGCAGAACTAAATCTCATGTAGTAAAATGTTCTTCGACTAAGCTCCTAAGAAGTTCTCCATGGCTATAGTTCATAACTTCAGTTTGACCGTCAGTCTGGTTGTGGTATGCAGTATAAAAATCTAGCTTAGTTCCTAATTTCTTTCATAGATTTTTCCAAAAAATATTTAACAAAGTGCACATACCTATCATAAATAACTGTTTTTGATAATCCATGTAGATAGACTACTTCCTTCATGAAAAGTGCGGCAATATGCAAGGCATCAGCTGTTTTATGAAATAGAATGAAATGGGCCATTTTGGGGAACCTATTAACGATAACGAATATGGAGTCATAGCGATGTGTTGTGCGCGACAACCCTAACACAAAGTCCATACTAATGTCCTCTCATGGTCTATAGGGTATGGGTAAGGGGTATATGAGCCAACCACGGGCCACCCTCTCTTTGCCAATTGACAAATACGACACCACCCAACAATACGAGCCACATCACGCTTAAGGCTTGGCCAAAATAATCTATCCTCGACGATAGCAATGGTCTTTTCTCAACGAAAATGACCAACACCTCCTCCAGCATGCATTTCTTCAATGAGGAAGTCACGAAGTGAAAAATCAGGAATACAAGGATGTGTTTCTCGAAATAAGTATTCATCTTTCATTTGGTACTTAGTGTGAGAACTCTGAGACTTGGAATCAAAATATGCATAAATATGGCAAAAATCATTGTAATTAATGCAATCATTCTTCATCTTATCAAACTTGGTGATTGTAGTGCTCATGACCCTCATAGTAGTACATACTCAACTTAGTGCATCTACCACTTTATTCTTAGAACCAGATGTGTGCTTAAGGACAAATGTTTACTCTTGTAAAAATTGAATCCACTGAGCTTGTCGGGAAAAAATCTTCTTCTGATAGTTTATATATTTTAGTGCTTCGTGGTTAGAATACAACAAAAATTCTTTAAAAAGAAGATAATGTCTCCAATGACGAAGTGATTGAATAATAACATAAAATTCTTTAGCATAGGTTGAATACTTTTGTCGAGCCATATTTCAATTTTCGCTAAAGAATGCAATAGGATGACCTTCTTGCTTTTGGACGCCACCAATGGCAACTCCTTAAGCAACATAGGATACTTCAAAAACCTTGTTAAAATTTGGGAGCCTCAAAACATGGGGTCTTGATAAGCAATTGTTAATCTCTAAGAAGGCCTTAGAGGTTGTGATAGTCTATCTAAACTCACCCTTTTAGAGATATTGAGTGATAGGTGTCATTATAGTGTTGAATCCTCAAATATATCTACGATAGAAGGTTCCTAATCCATGAAAACTACGAACTTCATGAATAGATCTTGGTACTGGCCACTCTTGAATGGCTTGTATCTTTTCATGGTCTGTAGAGACTCCTTCACTTAACACAACAAAACCTAAAAATATAGTCGAGGACGTCATAATGAACATTTTAAGGTACACATAAAGTTGCTCTCGACGTAGAATGTCAAATACTTGTCGAAGATGTGAAAGGTGATCATTCCTAGATTTGCTAAAAATTAAGATATTGTCAAAATATATGACAAGAAATTTCCCAATATGTGGTTGAAGAATATTATTCATGAATCATATTAATGTGCTTGGGGCATTAGTTAACCCAAATGGCATGACTAACCACTCAAATAGCCCTTCTTTTGTTTTAAAGGTAGTGTTCCACTCATCACCGTCTTGCATGCGGATCTGGTGGTATCCGCTTTGAAGATCAATCTTCGAGAAGGTGGTTGGTCCTGACATCATATCTAACATACCATCAAGTCTTGGTATTGGAAATCTATATTTAACTGTAATTTTATTTATCATACGGCTGTCAATGCATGTGCCATCAACCTGACGTTTGAGCTCAACATGCTCAGTAGGACTCATCCGATGATGGGGGTAGGTTTGGGAGCGTAGATCCAGGAACGAGATCCATCGTATGTTGAATACTTCTTAATGGTGGTAGTTTAGCTGGTAACTCTTCTCAACAAACATCCTTGAATTCTTTTAGGAGGTCACTTACCTCAAATGTTAATGTGTTCATAAGCACCATACTAGGTGAATTTAAGATAACTAGAACAAACATAAGAGGGTGGTCTATTTCCTACTTTAACTCATGTCTATTAATGATATGAAGTGACTTATGTTCAATAGGAGTTGATGAAGTCATTGGTTGTTTTGGTGCATCTTTTTTAGATTTAGCAGGTTTTAGGATTACACGCTTACCTCCAAAAGCAAATGTATATGTGTTTGATCGACCATGATGTGTCACATCCAAATCGTATAACCATGGTCTCCCTAAAAGTATATGTGCAACATCCATGTGGAGTACATCATACCATATCTTATCACTATATCGACTTAACTATATTGTCACCAAACAACGTTGAGAGATAGATATGTATGTTATATGTATCCAAGCAACTTTCTATGGTCTAGGGTGAGGTTCAGTAGTAAGATTTAGTCTAATAAGAGCTATCGTTGAGACAATATTCATACAAATACCACTATTAATTATAATTTTGCACGTCTTCTCTCCAATTTTAGTAATAGTAGTAAATATTATTGGGCGCTTCCAAACTTCATCAGTCTGTAGTGTTGTAAGTATACACCGTACAACTGCAAATTGATTAGAATCATGTGCTTCTTCAGATTCTCCATCTTATTCGAATGGCTCTACTTCACTATCTTCTAATTCTCGTGATGACTGAAGGGTTTCAAATCCTATATGAAGGTTGCACGATCACTGAGATGTATAACATCCCATTTGTTTGCAACTAAAGCATGTGATATTTGTGGCTTTGGAACCAGTATTTTCGTTAGATGACTTAGAGCCAGATGTCCCTGCGATGGCCTTTCCTTTAGGATCAGGGATTGATGTAGAAATAGTTGATGTAGGCATGGACAGTGCTACCCTTGGTTCTTGGTTATGTTGAGTGGAGGCATGGAATTTATGTTGTTGTTCGGTCTTGAGGTAAGACTCAATTCGAATTGCCATGTGAGAAGCTTCCTCTAAAGTGTTCACATATCGAATGGTCATTTCGACCTTAACATCTGGCCATAACCCTTCCTTAAATCGAGTAGTGGATGTCATAGGAGTTTCTAATATGTCACATCTAAGCATTATATCATCAAAGCAAGCTGAATATACATCCACAATTAGGGTTCCTTGCTTAAGATCATGTAATTCTGAGAAAAGTTGATCATTATATGACTCGGGATGGTATTTCTCAGATAAAAGTTCTTTCATCTCCATCCAACTACCCACCTCTCAATTTTTACGCCATTCCTTCCTCTCTACGGCTGTCCAGTAGGTTCGAGCGGGTCCTTTTTAAATTTACATAGCAAACCTGACTTGAGAGTTTGGTCAAATATTAATCCAATCAAAATATTGTTCAATATCAGTGAGCGAATCTGAAAACACTCTAGGATTTGAGTTTCCATCAAAGGTTGGAGCTTCGATTTTAGCTCTATGAGTAAGGTCATCATCAATATGTCTTTCTAGATTCCTTGGAATAATATGATTAGGGTCAAACCTTTTGTCATCGTGATGGTAATGATGTCTTATAAATCTTCTTGGTTCTTGATCAAGATGATCATCTAACTCAAAATCTGAAAAATGATTTCCTACGAGTTCAGAATTTTGAATGTTAGGCCTTTGTTTAGGTTTATCTTGATCAATCGGTTGTTTTAGTGTCTTAATGGGAGTTTGTCCACTATTATTTTCAAGCGTCTCCACTCGATCCACCAAAATTTGGTTGGAAGTCTCCATTCTTCCCAACCTCTCTATTATGTTTTGTAACATGTCTTCTATGATTGTATATGTATTTATAGCATATTGTGCACCACTGCGAGTAGACATTGATGAAAATTTTATAAGGTGAAAATATTTAAATATGATAAAGCCACAAACCTTGATTTCTACACCACAATGGGTTCTATATTATGGCTTATTCCTTTTAGAAAGTTATAGAGGACTTCAAAGCAAAGAGATGAAAATTTATTTCATAAATTTTGGAGAAGTATTCTATAAGTCATGATTTTTTAATAAAGTAGGCACCAAGCTGAATTTAAGAATTCAGCAACGCGTGAGTTAGAAGAAACAAACGAGATTTATATCTAATCTTTGAGTTTCCTGCTCAAATTTTGGGTGTATTTAGGAAATACACTAAAGTTACGATCTGTAGTGTTTCAAAATTTTTTGACCATTTTCAATAGAGTTTTAGTAAAAAAAAAAAGTTAAGTTAATAATGCATGCATGAATGCAGCTAGAAAAAAACAAAAAAATATGCCAATGATTGATGCGCTAACAACAAGTGCACCGGTCGCACAAGTAATATAAAATGGAAGAATATCCCCATGTATCGATCTCTTGAGGAATACAGAGTGAGTGCGTGATTCAATTGCTAGAAAATTAATTACAAAGGTAAAAAGAAAATACGAGGCTTGGATTTGATGAGTGAATGAAAAGAAAACACTAAAACTACGAGTGCGGGTGACCTTCACCGCTTCGCAAGGTGGATGGAAGAGAAGGCTAGCAGAGGGAATGGCTCGATTAGGCAAAATGAGGGTCGTAAGCACCTCTTTGCAATGCACGCCACTAGCAATCGCTAGTGTGACACTCACATAATGGTGGGGGTGATGAGATAGAATGGGGGCGCTCCTCACATGAATAAACCACAAAGCATTCACATAGACATGAATGATTGCAATAAAACTAAATTAGAGCTTATATAAACACATCCAAATATCCAACAATCCAAAGAGAAATCAACTACAAGTGAAGAGGGGGATAGAATACAACCTAAGCATGAAGTCTCGTCCAAGTTTCATGGCCAGAATCAAGGGTTATCATGCCTCGTCCACGCTCGGACTTCCACTGCCATCCGGGGTCCAGAAGAGCTGTCACCTTCTTCCAATATATCTGTCTTCTTCGTCAATAGCCTCTGATTATAACCTTCGCCGAAGAACTCTCCAAGAGCGGCGAGAAATCCCTCGTAATGGAGCTTGGAGCCTTGCAGATGATGGAGGAGGGCGAGAGGAAGTTCTAGCAAGAGATTAGCGAGACAAGCTTGACCAGAACTCCTCGAGATGATGGATAGAGGTGGAGCGGTGGAAAGGGGTGAGCTTGAACCCTAAGGCACAGAATAATACGTTCTCCTCAAAATGAGCGGAGTCCTGCGGCTTAAATAGTAAATAGTCAAAAAAGATCACGCACTTTCAAACGCACGACCGTGCGTGAATCGTGTGTTAATAACAACACATAACTCCCACATCATAATACACCAGGAGACCATGCATTTTTGATCACGCACGGGCAAAATAGCTCGTGCGAGAATAAATTGCAAGATTAGTAATAGATCACTGAAAATCAGGCAAACTAGGCAGATCGTGTGTTTCTTTCGCGCACGGTTGAGCCAAACCATGCATGAAGAAAACACACGGGCAATAAAAACATAAAATTTTAGACAAAAAGACAAGGTCATGCAATTTGGTCAAGCACGGGCAAAACATCCCGTGTGCGAGCAAATCACACGACCCAGGGCAGAGCAACAAAAAAACTATAGGCATTGCACGTTTGCGCCGATCGTGCGTGGAGAAAAACGCACAATTGTGTGATTCCTATAGAGAAGAACAGCGTAGTAATGGCGATCTGCCCACCTGCACAGCAACACACATCCTAGAGCACACCTCCAGCTTACATAAAATCATAGAAATAACGACATAAAAATAAGCTAGGGAGCATCATGTGCTTACCCCCAATAAAAGCATGCAATTGCACACTACAACGAACCTGAGAGTACACTATGTGCACAGTAACAGAAAAAGAGAAATATGAGCAATAATGACCAAAAAGTGTAGTACACGTGAGTGAAAATTAGCCCAGATGAGTCTGAAAAACACTACAAATATCGGTGTTATCAATGAGGCAACAAATTTTTTTGTTTTAGGATGTTTCCTAGGTAAGATTTAGGGAAAACTTTGCTTTGATACCAATTTGATGTTGACTATGAGGTTTATGAGGTGATTTAAGATGAAATTTGAGTTATTTTGGAGATTCGAAGTTCTTTTACGTTAAACACTTGAATTATAAGAAAGTTGGTTTTAACACAACTAGCAAAACCGAAATGCAATTGTCAACAATTTCAAGTCATGTGATGAGTTGCTAACTGATAGTGTCTAATCTTAACTATTATATAGAAGAATAATACTAAAGCATTGAAAGAGAAATAATGTCGTCAAACTATTTTTGTATTTTTGTTGAGGGGATAACTGGAGCTAGTACCGATCGGGCAGTCCTTCTCTGGGTCATTGTCTACTCCTTCCTTGAAAGTTCTTCTTCAAGGGTCGTACACTCTCACTCTTAGTAGTCCATCACTCAATGGGAAAAAATACAAAGAAGAACAATATAGCAATAGCTAATAATTGCAATTTTCATTCATTCAAATAATGATTACAACCAAACATTCATGCCTATTTATAGATCTTAAGTGTCATGAAAGGTGAGGAGGGAATGACTTTAGAGTCCATGTATTTGGTTGGAGGTTGGACCATCATTATGGTGGTCTTTAGTAACATATTTGAATGATGAAGAAAATAAGGTAGCTCATGTGTGAAAGGGGAGAACTTTGTGGTGGCTATTAATGACATGAAGAAAATAAAGAGGTTTGTGTGAAAAAGGGATAGCTCATGATGGATAATAATGACATGTAGGAAATAAAGTGATTTATGTGTGAAAAAGAGGATGGTTTATGGTGGTCATTCATGACATGTAAAAATTTAAGTGGTTTATGTGTAAAAAGGGGGTGGTTTATGGTGGTCATCATGATATAAAAAAAGATGGTTTATGTGTGAAAGGGGGTGGCTTAACATGTGGACTAAGTTATGTTGGGTTTGGATGGTATTGGGCTTGGTCTGCTCAAGATCTATAATATATTCTACAATATGAAAAACTCATATTACATAAGTGATAGCCCAAAATATTTAAGTCTTAAAATGCGAGTGAGCTCATAAATATGCTCAAAATAAAATACATAATTAATTGAAATACAGATTTAATTTGAAGGTCCGTTGACATCATGTGTGTCGACGTCAACTTTTCTACTGTCTTGATTTAACTTGTACTGTATCAAGTAGGATGGAAAGGAGATTTAAACCTATGAGAACAACTCCTCAGTTGGGAAGTGCTTCAAGAGACGCTCACGGAATCACTAACACTAAGATTGTGGCTTGACAATTTTAGCAATGTTAGGTCTAAGCAAGACTTATGAAACTTCTGCATCACAGTCTCTATTTGGGATGGTTGCGGTTGTAGGAAATGCAATAGTGGGCTTAAAGCTGCCAAAAAATAGTGTAAGAAAAGCAGTTGGAATAGAAAGGAGATGTAGACCTATGAGACCAAAAAAATGATGGAAGTAGGATGGTTCATTGCTTTTCAAAAAAGACCAAAAATATATATTTTTGACACACTTTCCCACCGCCGGATAACCAAATGTCTTAAAAATAGTGATGGCTTATTTGCTCCGGTGAACAAAATTGTAATTGAAAGATCATGATTTTGAATTAAGTATATCGAAAAATCTTACAGATAAATAACCTAAGAACACATACATCGAATGGCCTAATAAAATCAAATACAATAGAAAAAAATCACATAATTTTTACACTTAGTTCTCAATTCATCTCATCCATTTAATTAGATGGTGCACTCGTTGATGTCTTCAAGCTATCAACAACAACCACATCAGTGAGACCGACCTCTCCCTTCTTCTTTTTCTCTGCTATTTGCATCTTGGTTGTTTTGTAATATAATACATGCAACACTAGTTGTGTTATTGAAAACAATAGCCCCAATGTGTTAGGAATCTGCATAACAAAAATTACAATCATTAATTGTAGAAAATGATTCACACAACCTTTTAATGTAAAATATTGAATTGAAAGATACACATAATTTGTAAGTTTAGGATCATTCCATTCACAAAAAATATAATATAATTTGTTTTGCATAAATTTATTTATAAATATATTAAATATGAATGTTTAATTCCTCAGAAATTTTCAAGGAAAATTTAAATTGTAAAGAAGTATATTAAACATTTGATGTTTCAAGAGTTTAAAATTCAATTGTTTGACCCATTTTTACAGGTTGACAATAAAAATAATAGATTACTTTTTATAATTAGTAAAAGATTAAATATAATTATGGTGATTGATAGTGTGCACTAAGTAAACATGAATCGATGTTAAAAACAATCAAATTGTATGCAGAGAATTTACTCACTGTAATGTAAAGATCAAATCGAATGAGAGCATAGATGGTCCAACAGAGCCCGTTAAAGAATGCGGCAACTGACAATGAGAGAGGCATGTACTCCACGCTCTTGTTCTTTATCACCGACCTCTGCACCATGCGAAACATTATCACCACCAATTCACGCACATACATTCAATACTCAATGATATATATATGTTGGTCGATGCACATACCATAATCGTGAGAGGTGCGAGATACATTATGATGCAAAAGATGACACATAGGATACCAACGATGAGGGAGCGTCTTTCATGTGTGTGGAAGAAGACGAGGACAATGGCAGATACAGTAGCAACAATAGCCAAGTCACCGATGAAAAGAAGTAGGGCCTTCGATCGCTTGGGCCCATCAGAGAAGAACAGGTAAAGGATGACATAACATAATTCGATGGCAGTTCCCGCGGCATTGATAGTGAGAACCAATGTGCTGTTTGGGTGAACAATGGGCAAACCATATAGCATCCAAAGCATGCAATTCAATAGCGTTGCCACATACGGGATAACGGAGAACTCTTCCACAGATTTCTTCTTCCATATCCTAATAAATGTGGGTCTAAACCCCAAAAAGTAAGTATCTATTAAATATAAGCATACATATCTTATATAAGAGCAAAATAATGTTTTAAACATAATTCATAATAAATGCTTTAAGAACTTTTACTAATTAAACTAGAAGAGTGAGCTAATTTTTGCAGGTCAAATACTTGGAGACTTGGATACATGCCCTTGACTTACAATGGGGATAAGAAGAGTCCTAAAGCTATGGCGTTGCCGACGATCCCAACAGCAGTACGCATTGCATCGACGGAAACCATGATTGCAGATGTTGAAAAGAGTTAAAATTCTCGGAGATGGGAGAAACTTAATTTGTATAGAAGGTGAAGGAGGATATTGACCCGATGAAGAAGAGAAAAATAGTTCCAACATATATATAAAGAAGTGGGAATGAAACAAGGTTAATTATTTTAATGTTTACTAGCTAGACAGATTCAAATGATTTTATTTTTATAGATTTATTTAAGTTAAATATATAATGAAATAGTATTTGCCGGGGAAGAGAAGCTAAACGGGAAATTTTTAAACCTCGGTTTTTGTTAGCTTTATATTTGCAAAGAATTATATTAGCCTCATATTGATTGTTTCAACAACCCGCGCCAACATGCAAGCCAAAGTTCTGAGACTCAAAACTCCATCAACTTCAAGTTAATATATACAAATATATACAAAAAAATATATAATTTGTTTTGAGTAGTAATTTTCCACCTAGATGGGCGGAAATTATATTTTTTCACATATTTTTTTCTATTTGTTGATCATAATTCTGGTGAGCGAAAGCAAATAGTGATTGTTGTGGGTCGCTTAGCACTATCCCGATCTGAAAGGATCGAACTGTTTTAGCTCGAGAACGAATCAAGCTCACAAACTGTTTAAAGAGAACTAACATCAGAGACGGATAGACTTTTTACCTGGAAAAATAAGGAAAGGGAAAAAACCACGGGACGGCACGATGCCGACCAAATCCACTAATTTATTTTGAGGTTACAAGTGTAAAATCTTCGAGAGAGTGATAGGTCTCCGCTCCTATTACAAGTACACGAAGGTGAAAAAAACAAAGTCTTCATTGACGCTCGCGTGTGCGGCTTCTAGAACTGCTAAATGAGGATGCACTATTCTGATTACATGGATCACCATTTTTCTAAAAACGACCACGATGCCCCCTAGGCGGTCCGGGCATGCTCACCTATGAGGATGGAGCTGGCAGCGATAGTTGACGACGACTGAAGGAGACAACAACAGAAGTTTGTGGTATGTCGCATGCGCGCGTAGGTGGGTGTGCGCGAGGGTATAATTTCTAAAAACTATAATTTCTTGCGCCCCACGCGTGACTGCTGGCATGCGTGCTGCACGTGCATACGCAAGGAGCACGTGGGTGCGCGTGAGGGTACGCAATGCACGTGGGAGTGCGCAATGCACTGGGGAGGGGAGCTCAATGCACTGCACGGCGTGGGACTAAGCTCTTGGGGATGCACATGGGGGGTTGTGTGCGCGAGGGCTAGTTCTACGCGTGCGCGTGAGGCTCAAGTGTGTAGGGTTCGTAGAAAGCGCGTGGGATCTTGTTGTGCACTGGCGCATGACTCCTTGGGCGTGCTCATTACACCTAGTTCGGATTCGTTGCAAGCCCTGTCTCCCAATCGTTTTCACTTGGTCGAGGCAATCCATTTAAGTGATCCAGTCGGGGCCATGATTTTGACAAGGCCAACCTGATCAAGAACAAGTTTAGAGGAATCTCATCAAATGCCCCCAATTTCCAGAGATCTTTTTAGGAGGAAATGAGTTCAAAAATTCTTTCCTGATGGTAGGATGTTTTTGGGCGTGCGAATTTTTTGTTCAGCCATTGTATTGGAATCGTCCTTCCATGCACGAAACTTTGTGAGTTTACCCAGGTGAATTGTCGGGTCTTGGACAGTTATGAGCTTATCATTTTGCGCATGTTCCAGAAGCCATTGTTCGAGCTTTGAGCTCGCTACGACCTACATGGCGCTAGCCTCTGAGGGCAACAATCTATATGTTGACATCGAGGAGTGGCCGTCGGGCCGATTGCCCCGACTTTTCCTAATGTTTGTTGTTTTGTATTTGAAGCGGGAGGTGTGGTGTAGCACCATAGTATGTCTTCGTATGTTGTGCAGCCTTGGTGACTTTTTCTGAATTTACAAAGATGCTCTTTTATTTGAGCCTCTAGCATTATAGTTGTTTATTGATGTGATCTAAAGTACCGTCCCCTTTTTTGGGATGGTTGTGTGGGCCTGCTGCTTAGCGTAGGCATTGATGGTCATCACTCATTTTTGAGCTTGTGGCTTGGAAATGGTACCAGAGGTCGCTACTCGGAGTTGGCGTTAGAGCTTGACACTCTGATGTGGCGTAGAGAGACTTTTGTCCTCCTTTGTTGGGGTCAAAGAGCTTGTTTCTTAAGGTTAATTAGTTTCGGAGGTCATCGCTCGACGTTAGTTCCGTGGGTAGATGCTCAGGTGGTATTGAGGAAACTCTTTCTGCCCTTACCAGGGGTTGGCGAGCTTGTCACATAAGATTAGTTTCGGTGGCCGTCGCTCAGCGTTAGTGCTAAAGGAATATACTCAGATGTGGCATAGAGTGACTTCTGTCAGCTCTTACCAGTTGGTTAACTTGTTGTTTGACTCTGAAGGTCATCGCTCGGCAATGATACCGGAGGTAGACGCTTGAATGTTGCGTCAAGGGACTTTTGTCCACTCCTATTATACCACTTGGCTAACTTATTGTTTGTCTCCGGAGGTCATCGCTCGGCGTTGATGCCAGAGGTAGACGCTCGGAAATGGCGTAAAGGGACTTTTGTCCTCTTTTTTCGGGGGTGTGCTTAGGAGCATGCGTCCACGGATGCGCGCATTTACGAATGTGATGTGTGTGTATCTTTAATCAGAGGTCGATAGATTTGTTTGAGATATAGGAGAGAATGATATTCGACATTGTCCCTGATGGGTATGACCCTTCTTTGATCAGTGAATGCTTGGTCCTTTTTAGAGTGGCACAAGTCTTGTTTGGCGCGCCTATTTGAGAGAGGGTATGTTATGAGGAGTCATGTGTGCCCAATTTACTACAAAGCAGTGCGCATATTAAATTGCTAAGAGATTGAGCGGATGTGGGCGTGTTGTATACATGTACATACATGAACATGCGGGAGAGCGGTGCGCTCACGATCATGCTGAAGGGAGGCACGTAAATGCACTTTCGGGTTAAGGTTCCTGAAAAACTATGTGGTAGAGTTCTATTTGTGTGAGGAACAAGGGAACATGGTTCCCAATAGACGTGGAGTCCTTAAGAAAGGCAGGAGTTTCCATTTAGATTACTTGAACACCTTGTTGGGTGAGGGAGGAGTCTGCTATTGAGATATCTGAATATTCTATTAAGAGTTGTCGGAATCTCTGTATGGGATATTCGAACACTCTGTTGAGAAAGACCAGAGTCTCCACTTGGGATATCTGATCACTCTATCAGAAGAGGCCAAAGTCTCAGCTTGGGATATTCGATAACTTTGTTGGAAGAGGTCAGATTCTCTGCTTCAGATATATGATCACTATATTGGAAGAGGTCAGAGTCTCCGCTTGGGATATCCAGTCACTCTATTGGAAGAGGTTAGAGTCTCAACTTGGGATATCCGATCACTCTGTTGGAAGAGTCCAAAATCTCCGCTTGGGATATCTAATCACTCAGTTAGGAAAGACTAGAGTCTCCGCCTGGGATATCTGATCAGTCTGTTGAAAGAGGTTAGTGTCTCCACCTAGGATATCTGATCACTCTGTTGGAAGAGGTTAGAGTCTCCGCTTGGGATATCCGATCACTCTATTAGAAGTGCACAAAGTCTCCGCTTCGAATATCTGATCACTCTGTTAGAAGAGACCAAATTCACCGCTTGGGATATCTGATCACCATGTTGAAAGAGGTCAGAGTCTTCACTTAGGATATCTGATCACTATATTGGAAGATGTCAAAGTCTTAACATGAGATATCTGATCACATTGTTGGAAGAGGCCAGAGACTCCGCTTGAAATATTTGATCACTCTGATGGAAGAGGTCACAGTCTCTGCTTGGGATATCTAATCACTTTATTGGAAGAGCATAAATTCTCAGCTTGGGAATCTGATCACTCTATTGGAAGAGTCTAGTGTCTCTGTTTGGGATATCCAATCACTTTTTTTGAAAGAGCTCGGAGTCTCCGCTTGGATTATCTGATCAATATGTTGGACGAGGATGGAGTCTCCGATTGAAATATCCTATCATTCTGTTAATAAGATCCTAAAGTACATCATGTATTTCCTTATAAGTTTAGCTAATCTAAAGTCATAATCTCACTATTTTCACTAATGCATAAGAAAACAATGAGCGCAAGGGAATAGAAATAAAGTCACGCGCAACAAAAAAATGACTAGCATTGCAAGCACATGCGCACTGCACCACACTCACGCTCGGCAATCAAGTAGTGTACCAGCTTGTGCACGCGCACGCGATATCTCGCACGACAGCAGGTGTGTGCCCCGCTGCACGGCAGCTAATGCACGCACAATCGCGTGACCGCCACACAACCATGCGACAACGTGAACGCGGCTGCCCCCATGCATGCGGTTGGTTGCATGGCTTCCCATGCGTGCAATAGCAGCTGCATGCTAGGGGGAACTATGGTAAGTGTCATATGAATTGTAAAGTGAATAACGTGTATCCCTTAGAAGTCATGGTCCAGTTTAACATGGAACTGTGTGGGCCCTTTGGCTCAAAGTGAAATATCCTTTGTGCTCCTTGTTTGTCGATTCATATCAAAAGTGTACCAAGTTGGTCTTTTAGACCATGAAATTTCACATTCATTTGAGTGTCCATTCGATTTAATAGAGTAAGGCTCCGTTTGGGGGGACTTATTTTCATCGGTCAAGCGGTTACGACCGCATGAACTGAGCCTTAATAAAGGCTACGGTTCATGCGGTCGTAACCGCTTGACCGATGAAAATAAGTCCCACCAAACGAAGTCTAAGTCTCCGTTTGGCGTGATGGTGGCGGTCGTAAACGTATGAGTTAAACTGTCATTCGTTAAGAATCACCTAACAAATACAGAAGTGAATGAAGTTCCGACTGACAATTAACCCCCGGTCGGGCCTCACTTCGGTCGGCAGAATCGGACTGAAAACATAAAAAAAAAAACACTTTAAAAAATCCGAATAAACTATTCCCATTCCTCTCTTTATCTCTTGTCGCCTCTCTGCTCTCCTCTGCGATTTCCGCTGGCCACGAGATCCACTGCAGCACCGCCAGACACAGCACCTCCCGACATAGCTTCTCCCGTCGCGGGGAGGATGGGAGTTGGCGGATTCCTTTTCCAAGGCGGCAGCGGAGCGGGGAGGATGGGCGGTTCTTGGCTGCCTTCCTCGGGGACCTGCAATGACAGATCTACAAGGTAAAAGTGTTGTTGATGGCGATGCGGGATGTGCGCAGACGGAATCTGGCAGTGAGGTACACCGTGATCCATAGTCTGAATACAGTGCCTGAATGATCTGAGAGAAGCTTTTAGACATTTATGTAGTGCGTTTTTTTTAGTTTTCTTCATGTAGCTTTACCCCATTTCAACGCCCTAGGTTTGTCTGGTTTTCAAAGGATAAAGCTTGTATGGCATCAGTTCGGATTATGGCCTCGAATGGAATTCTTGTCGTGGTTATCTTCTCTGTTCTTTTTAATTCTGGAGAAGCTCAGGCACGGCGGCCACTCTTCATCAATTGTGGAGCAAATGCCGGCACTATCGTTGATGGTAGAAAATGGATTGCTAATTATGTTCCTCCAAATAATTTTACCCCGAGTTATCCTGGCCAAATCATCTCCACTTCTGCAAATAAGTTATTAACATAGGTAGAAATACCAAGACTATTAATCCATAGCCCGAATGATCTCTCTTCTCTGCATACTTGTTCATCATCAGTCATCATTTTCATCATGTTCTTGTTCTTGCTACGCCGCAGAGCAGCCGCTCCTCAGCCAGTTTTTCCGTCGTGGATCGATCGCTACTAGGGCAAGGTCTTGGACCACAGAGCTGGACATCGGTCGATTCCCCTCTTTATTGTCACGTCCAAGACAAGCTTCTCGAACTTTGGGACCTTCTCTAGTCCAGGAAGGGCCTTGCTCCATGGCTATGCTTGCATCTGGTTGACTTTCACTTGATTAGTGTGGTGGCCAAGTTGTTTTTGGATCCATTAAAGTCGGTTGAGGCGATGAGCAGGAATTCTTCAATCTTCTAAGGATCACTCCAACAAGAGGCTTGTGAGTTGCTTGGGTTGAGGCCTGCCAAGCTCAGTGATAGAAACAACAAGAGGCATCACTCCAAGGATCACAGAGATGGTAAATGTTTTTCTATAATTTTTTTATTCAAGTTTGTTTTGGAATGAGTTTGTTTTAGAAAAAAATGTATGATTCAGTAAATTTTACCCTATTCAAGCAAATACTATTGATTGAAGTACTCTTATACAATTCTATGGTGTGCTTTCCAAAAATGTGTGTGGTAAGACGATAACTTGCATTATATTTCAACCTTAACCCACGATGTTCTCAATATCTTTTGACTCATCTCCTGCTAACCGCGACCGCTGGTGAAAAATGAATCGCGGCGTTCGCTAATCGAAAAGAACTTCATCCATCTTCGATTTCTATGTGTGGAGTTGTCTTTTACCTACTTTTTCTGGGAAAAAATTCTTTGAAATTTCTCTTCCAGGTTGCAACTGAGAATCTGACAGCATGAATTCCTTATTTTTAGAAATTTTAAATATACATAAAATTTTTTGGGTACTTCTCAATCTCTTCCTCTGCAACTTGCAATTGAAATATTTGTATTGAAATTTTAAAAAAATGAGTGTAATGTTTACTTTTATGATTTTGCAAGAATCACATGATTCCCAGAGGACAGTTCTCTCGCCAATAAAACCGAGCAACTATCAATTACCTGATGATAAAACTTTCTTCTTTATGCTTGGTTCTAAAACTCCTAGCCAAAAGTGTGAATTTGTTGAAACCAGCACCCCCCTTGATAAATCTAAGGTATTGATCTACAATTCAAAAGTTTTTGGATTCAATCCAGTTTTCTGTGATTTTCAGATTGTTTTACACTGAATTTTATGTTTACATTTTGTGAAGGAATCACTTGTTGAGGAATATATTTCACTCTTGAATGTTGTCAGCAAGTAAGTTTCAAATTTAATTAACATTTCATTTGGTTTTTCTTAAATCTTCAGCTCATCTATCTCGAGCATTATTGCCGAGAATAAAATATATTGTATTACATAGAAAATTATATAACATTGTGCATTTTCTAAGTTTTGTGCTCCACCACTTACAACCAAGTTCTTTTGTGATGGTTGTTGTAGGTTTTAACAAAGTATCAAAACCCATGACTCAATCTCAGCCTAAGGGAATACTTTGAGGTTAGGCGCGATGATTCATGTTTTGTCTAGTTTTCTTGAAACAGTAGCATGAAGTACTCATAAATTAAAGTACTCAATTGATATGTTACTCAACTCATATAGCACAGGTAAGTAACTGAGATTGCTTATGTGCTTAAATATTTTCTAAACCTGAAACTAATCCAGGAAATGAAAGAAATGGGGGCTAAAGATGATAGATTGATGCTTTTGAATTGCGTGAGGGGCTTTGAGCTCGTTTGCCTTCAAGCTCCCTTTCCAATACCAGAAGAAGTACCGCCCGTTCGTTGTTGCCTCCGAGGATCGCTCCCCCCATTGATGAAGTTGATTTCAAAATTCTAATTAATTTTAAAACATTTAAACCATCACTTCATCAGTCCATCTCCAGCACGGGCTGCACAGCATCATCCCCTGGTCATGTAGGAATCCACAAGGAACAACGACGATGACTGGGCGTGGAAAGGGCGCAAGGGGCTCGAAAAGGGAGGGGCCAAGCACCATCACAATGTCCTCCGCGACAACATCCATGGCATCACAAAGCCGGCGATCCACTGCCTTGCTCGCCGAGACGGCGTTAAGCGCATCAGTGGCCTAATCTACGAGGAGACCCACGACATGCTCAAGATTTTTCTTGAGCATGTCATCCGTGATGACGTCACGTACACCGAGCATGATCGCCGCAAGAACGTCGCGGTCATGGATATCCTAATTGAAAGATGTGTTCCTCCTCAAGTCAAATGTTGGTGACAAAAAAGAATTGTTTTTGGAGTCCAAGTTTTTATACAATCTACCCTCTATGTTTTGAGTTATTTTTATAGATAATCGGTGTTTAATTTTGCTGAAAATCATCATTATTCAAGTTGATTTTGTTGATAAGAGATTATGAATCAAGTTTTTGTGAAAAAAATTAGCCCAAATTTATTGAGGAGCACGGATTTAAATCTTGGCATGCGTTGAAATCATTTTATATTATAAAATTGGACTTCACTCGATTGACTTATGACCTGTTTGGCATGGTGGTAAAGGTCGTGAACGTTGTGGTTGGGAACCATCGTTCTTGATTGCCCGACCTCCTCACCTAAAGAATTTCATTCCTTTTTATGTTCAAAACTAGATATTTTTTCTTGGTTGTGGTAGTAAATGTTGTCAAGCCAAACATAAATTTCTTGTTCATGACGTTTTTGTCCAAATTTTAAACTCAGTGAAGCAAGAAAAAGCCGTGCCAAATGGAGCCTTGGTGTACGTCAAATAATAATATGTGAGGCGTTGACTCCAGTTTGATATAAGATTCATATTATCCAAAATCTTGAATTGTGTTTTGATTTTCCTAGAAATAATTAGAACCTAATTTGATTTGAAAGTGGTAGATTTTAGTGAAGGCCTTGTGCAATTGCTTTTCTTCAGGAATCAATCACCTGAATGCTCAAAAATGCTGCCTAGACTCAGGAGAGAGAGAGAGAGAGAGAGTGTGTGTGTGGAGCCTTTTGAAGCAAAAATTGGGGTTGGGAGGGGAAGACACATGTAAACAATGGTTGTGAGGAGGTGTGTAGAGGGTTTTAGAGACATGCGACGAAAATTGACCGTTGGGAGGAAAGTTTGGGTGGAATCAGACATGACCAGGAGTTTTAGGATGTTCTGGTACCAGATTGGTTTGTATATGTTTGATTATGAAAACTTGAGTGCTTCAGTGTGCAGGAAATTAAGTTCAATACTTGGACATGCTTGTGTCAAGGTCTGGAAGAAGATTTGGGTTATTAATTAGTACTTTCATAAAATTGCAAAAAGTGTTGTTAATTGATAGAGCAGACTTTTGGGACTTAATTCTAATAGCAAAAAGCTTGTGCTCTAGTTCAGCTTTGACAACATGCAGCAAGCCATCGCCCCACAGCTTCACTGCGATCATAGCCTCTCAATTGGTCTTTGCAGACTGTCTCGCAAGGTAACACGCATCTGCTCGTCCACTCTATTGCTTATAATTCCTAAGTTATTAAGAATCGCTAAAACTCCATTTAGCGTGGCATTTTTACTCCAACGAGTTTGGTCATAATTGTCAACGTCATAGAATGTATATTTGGCATGACAATGGTTAAGACCATTGCCAAGAAAATAAAACTAGTTTTGAACATAAAGTGGATGAAGTTCCTTAGGTGAGGTCGGGCGTTCATGAACGAAGGTTCATAACCACAACATTGACCGCCATCGTCGTGCCAAACAGAACCTAAGTTAGACTTGATTACAAATGCTACTAAGACTGCGTTTGGGGGGGGACTTATTTTCAGCGGTCAAGCGGTTACGACCGCATGTACCGAACCTTAATTAAGGCCTGGTACATGCAGTCGTAACCGCTTGACAGCTGAAAATAAGTTCCCCCAAACAAAACCTAAGTAAGTGCATCATCAATTTTCTTTAACGCATCTATATTTATAGAAATTTCTGCTTGTTGAGATGAATTTTATTTTTTTATATATATAATATGTTTCTCTTTTTCTCCCTCTCCCCCCTTTTCTTCTCCTCAGTGCCAGAGAGGACCCCCCCCCCCCCCCCCCGGTCGGGCCTCACTCTGGTATGGCTGAATCAGACTGATATTACGCTCTTCCGGAAATACCCTACCGCCTCTTAACAAGAAAATAAAAAGTCGATCTATCTCCATCGAGTTCATTTCTCTCCTGTCGCCTGAGATCGTGCCTTTTCCTGAGATCAGAAAACGCCGGAGTCCGCCTACTCTTGCCTCGCCGCCACCGCCGGAGTCCACCTAGGGTTTCGACGACCTCAGCTCCGCCAGTCTTCGTTGCTTCTAATGAGCCATAAAAAGGATAAATCGGTACAATAAAGGGCTAATTGGGAGTATAAATACATTGAATTCCTCTGCCCTAACATCGCTCAGACAGCTCGATCTTTCCTCATGTGATTTTTTTGCTGTCGGAGCTTGTGGCTTGCCTTGTAGATCAAAACAGAGGAAATTACAGAAGCTACAGTAAAAACAGGGGAAGAGCGCGCAAGTGGCGATGCTACCGTTCCAACCATTGCGACGATGTTGTTGTTGGCTCTTGTGCCACTGGAGGCAGTGTCGCCACCTGCTCCTCCTTAATGCATGGCAGAAGATGAGTTGTTCCCTTGCACGATCGATCATTCAATTTTGAAGGAAGCAGCGGTTTTGCTGTATTGGGACGAACTCCATACAAAATCATCACATCTAAAGGCTCCTCCGCTTCAAAAGCTTCTTCCTCTTTTTGCAAAGTGCGAAGATTATGCAGTTGTGGGTCACTACATCAACCTATTCTTGGACGGACACATTGAATGTGTCGTTGAGGCGTGTGCGCCAATGTGTTTCCGTATGGGGAGATGATGTGCATAATAAAGCCCTCTGATTTGGAGATTGAGGGGTCTATGATCTTGTGTTCTAGTAGGCGCATAATGAGGTTGAAATGGCGGGCATCTGCGTGTTTCTTTATTGTGCCCTTGTAGTTGGCTGCACCAGTTATTTTCAGTAGATTTGCTCTTCTACCCTATCGGATTGCTCATCGTGCTGCTGATTAGAGGTATATAGTGTACTAACTTATCTCTTCTTCTCTCGCTACTTCCTTCTATGGCTTGTAAAATTAGACTTTGTGGAGATCTTTATATTTCGTGTTATGAATTAATATTTGATATTCCGTTTTGGAGAGGCAAAGGTTGGACTCATTAAATCATTAAAAAATATTATGATCATTGTTGTGAGAGGAGGAGAACCATTATGACCAATAATGGAGGAGAACCATTATGACCAATAATTGCTGGCATACTCTTAAATTTCATTTCATTAGTTTTTTTAACCATGTTTGGCTTAGGGTTTAAAGTTGGGGTTCAGAAATTTAATAAATGAGAAAATTAAGAGGAAATGCCGAAAACTCCATTGTTAAAGCATTTAAAGTCCATGCAGGACTCACATAATTGATTTTGAGGAATAAATTTCTTTATTCTCACACAATCAATTGGCTCACCCAGGCACAGTTCTTCTTCCTCTGCCAAACATGGTTAAAAAAATTAAAGTCCAACGCCTCAGTGAGAAAGCAGAGCAGCGAACTAACAAACAATGAATATATGCTGGTCCAAGGCATAATGGTTCCTCCTCTCATGGCAATGAATATATGCTGGTTCAAGGCATTTTCTTTGACAATTGCAATATTGTCAAATTGTCAACAACTCACAGTAAACACAATATTGTCAACTTGCATCTTCAATTTCTTGATAATTAATGATTTGTTATAGTGCTTTAGTGATTTTAGGTTTATTTTCAGTTTAGTTTTCAGTCTTCTTATTATTTAAGTTTTCATATCAGTTTTCAGTCTTTTTGCTGGAGAAGTGCAATGTTTTTTTTAGAAAAAGTTTAGCTAATACATACACATTTATTGGCTGCAATATCATCTTCAATTTTTCCAAATGATTCAATTTTCTGTCAAATATAGAGTTATCAATTTCATACTTAAAAGGTCGTTCATGATGTGCATTTCTTCTCTTTGTACACATACTCATGCAAACTTCATAAATAATGAAAAAAAAGGTCGTTCATGATGTGCATTTCTTGTTTGATTCATTTGATTACTGGTGTCAAGTAGAAAGACATGTCATTGGAATGAGTTAATGAGGGAGTTTTATTGATTTGGTATTATTTTTTCTTATTGGTATTAGATGATGATGGAAGCAGAACTGTGCTCCTCCCGTGTTCTATCTCCTTCACGGGAAGAAAGTGGGGATGAAGAGCTCTCTATACTTCCGAGGCACACTAAAGTTATTGTAACTAGGAACAACAGAACTAAATCTGTTTTGGTTGGCCTCCAGGGTGTTGACAAGAAGGCTGTAGACCTTGGTGGATGGCACTGGCTGGTAAATTTGAATTTCTCATGCTTTTCCCATGTTTAGATTTTAATTTGTTTATATTAAGTTGTTGTCTTTGTCGTCATATGTTTTTCCGCAGCCGATGAGCGCGCCCTTTCTCCACCGGATCGGAGTCGCGTCATCATTAGTTGCAACCCGGGTAAGAAAATGCGGCAATGGCTTGAATATTTTATCAGAATAACCTAAAGCCAGTCCCAATCCAACCCTAGATTTTCTCGAACAAGAATCGATCTTCTCCGCTATACGATTACCACAACCATCGTCATTTTTGGCAGGATTTGAGCGGAGAGCGAGAGAGCGCCGGACTGATCCGAAGATATCTTGCATCTTTGTTTTCCTCTCCGTTTCCTTGTGTTTTGCTTTCTTTTCGGGGAATGCTTAGATTTCAAATCTATTTATCTTGGCTTAGGGTTTAGGACAGTACACGAAACTAGTATATATATTTCAGGGAATGCTTTTAGGGTTTAGGACCGATCCGTCTCTTTTTTTCTAAGAAGTTTTTGTTACCTGTAATGTTCCTAGTTCTACATATATGCATATATATATATATATATATATATATATATATATATATATATATATATATATATATATATATATATATATAAATATATCTATTATTATACGAAAACTAATTTTTGGTGAAACATTGCAAATATCTCTATATAGCCCTTATATTTGTATTCATAATTATACAATTATACAAAACTTTATATTAGTACTAGGTGGAGAGAGTTTGAACTTGTGAAAAAAAATTCAATGCTGGCTCTAAAACACATGGAGAACATACACACTCTTAGAAAATGAAGAATTAATTAGGACTAATCAGAGCACGGCGTCTAAAATTAACTAGTATTGAATATTTCATTTTAAGAGATGCTTGTCTTTTGTATTCATTGTTTTGGATGACACAACCTAATTTATGTGGTGTTTGCAGGTTGATCAGAATGTGGAAAGCCATGTTTGAATGCCATCAGAACCAGATCATGACAATCTCATCAGCATATCAGGCTAGGAACTCCATGCCACCATCCAGAAGCACAGATTTCTCCTAGCAAGCGGCCATGAATCTCCGAGACGAGGTGTTGGGCGAAAACCCAAATCTCCATCATTGCTTGCACACAAAGAACATGTTGGTCTGAAAGTGCTGATATGTGATTAACAAGCTTATCAACTCAACTCCGCTCTCCAATGCTTCTAGGAGATTGAATTTCTGCAATTTGTTGGCATTTAATTGGAAGTGAATGAGTTTTTCATTTTATCAAGATTTTGACTAGTTGCATTGACATCTACTGACTGAGTTACTATCAAAAACGCATTTTGATTCTTATTCAGTTTGTGTTTTAATGGATTTTTTTGTTAATTGGGTTTTAATGGATTTGCTTGCTAGAATATGCAAGCATGTCTTGTGGTTGTTGATTATGTTTTAATGGGTTTTTTATCAGTTGAGTTGTGATGGTCTGTTTGGAATTATGAACTCTGCTTCTTCTTTTTCCTGCTCTCATGACTGGTTGTACATTTAAAACTGATTTTGATATATGTGTGGTAAATTGAAAATATAGATTCCATTTTATTGTCAATGTTTTTTAAAACTATTATGATTTTACAATTTTTGGAGTGCGAATAAAGACATTGGACTGCAACTAAATTCAATGGACTGCGAATATTATTGGACTGCGTTTAGCAATTATAGGACTGTTTGAATTGTAATATTTTTGTGACATTTATTTCAAAAAGCGTTATTGTAGAGTTTTAACTACAATGATATTTTGTTAAAAAACATCGTGATTTAATTAATATTTTTCTCGATGTTTTCTTAGAAAGTGTCACGATAGATCAATTATTTATCATGATGTTTTTTAAAAAAGTGTTACGATAGAGCAACTATCAATTATGATATTTTTTTGAAAGCGTCGCATAGAGCTACGGCGACGTCCACAATCACGACGATTTGGTGACGTTTTTATACATGTCACGAAAATTATCACAACGTTTAAAAATCGTCGCTAAAGACATTAAAAAATGTCGCCGTATAACAACTTTGTTGTAGTGGTTCAAAAATATTGTTTGATCTTATTATTTTTAATAATTTGCAAAATACATGTTATTTAACTTGGTGATTTGTTTTTGTATTGTGTTAATGATCATGAAGAGGTGTCCGTTGCAGAAAATCACATAGATGAAATGAAGAAAGTGTAAACAAAATTCTTAATGGAAGGGGTAGCATATCAGAAGAGTGTAGAAGGTACCGCGCCAAAAATATTCAATAAAAAATTACAAACATTAAAGAGATATCAATTGACTCTCAAGGTTTGTACATTAGTTTATATATATACATTCATGTTGGGTCTTTTTCACATTTGGATGCCGTCGAACAAAACCCACATGACCACATCTCTCCCTCCCTTTTTTTCCATTTCCCCATTCTCTCTTTCTCCCCACTTTTCTTCTCCTCCCCCTCTTTTTCTCTCTTCCCTCCCCCTCCCCCCCTTTTCCCCCCTCATACCGGAGTGGAACCCGGAGCCCCCCCGGTCGGGCCTCACTCTGGTATGACTGAATTGGACTGATATTATGCTCTTCCGGAAATACCCTCCCGCCTCTTAACAAGAAAATAAAAAGCCGATCGATCTCCATCGAGTTCATTTATCTCCTGTCGCCTGAGATCGTGCCTTTTCCTGAGATCAGAAAACGTCGGAGTCCGCCTACTCCTGCCTCGCCGCCACCGTCGGAGTCCACCTAGGGTTCCGACTACCTCAGCTTCGCCAGTCTTCGTTGCTTCCGACGAGCCATAAAAAGGATAAATCGGTACGATAAAGGGCTAATTGGGAGTATAAATACATTGAATTCCTCTGCCCTAACATCGCTCAGACAGCTCGATCTTTCCTCATGTGATTTTTTTGCTGTCGGAGCTTGTAGATTGCCTTGTAGATCAAAACAGAGGAAATTACAGAAGCTACAGTAAAAACAGGGGAAGAGCGCGCAAGTGGCGATGCTACCGTTCCATCCATTGCGACGATGCTGTTGTTGGCTCTTGTGCCATTGGAGGCAGTGTCGCCACCTGCTCCTCCTTAATGGCAGAGGATGAGTTGTTCCCTTGCACGATCGATCATTCAATTTTGAAGGAAGCAGCGGTTTTGCTGTATTGGGATGAACTCCATACGAAATCATCACATCTAAAGGCTCCTCCGCTTCAAAAGCTTCTTCCTCTTTTTGCAAAGTGCGAAGATTATGCAGTTGTGGGTCACTACATCAACCTATTCTTGGACGGACACATTGAATGTGTCGTTGAGGCGTGTGCGCCAATGTGTTTCCGTATGGGGAGATGATGTGCATAATAAAGCCCTCTGATTTGGGGATTGAGGGGTCTGTGATCTTGTGTTCTAGTAGGCGCTCAATGAGGTTGAAATGGCGGGCATCTGCGTGTTTCTTTATTGTGCCCTTGTAGTTGGATGCACCAATTATTTTCAGTAGATTTGCTCTTCTATCCTATCGGATTGCTCATATTGCTGCTGATTAGAGGTATATAGTGTAATAACTTATCTCTTCTTCTCTCGCTACTTCCTTCTATGGCTTGTAAAATTAGACTTTGTGGATATCTTTATATTTCGTGCTATGAATTAATATTTGATATCCTTTTTATGGCTCGTCGGAAGCAACGAAGACTGGCGGAGCTGAGGTTGCATTGTTTGTTGACAATTTTGGGAATAAGGGGTGGTTAATTGGCGAATATGGGTGGATATGATGGTTACAAATGGAAGGGTTACTCAGTTTGTTTGAGAGGAGTTCGAGGTTGCTCATATATATAGGAAGTTTATGGGCAATTATAAGAAGCGGGGAAGAGATAGTGAGCAGTTATATGGTGGTAAATGAGTTAGTGGGGGGAAGTTAGGGAAGTTGAGGGTAGTGGAAGACAGATACCAAGTAGTTATAGGGAGTGAGAAAGTGGTGGTGGTGGGCAGAGGTAGAGGGGAGGTGGCAAGAGATGAAAGTAGAGGACGACTTAGGATGGGCATCCACGAAGAGGGAGGAGATAGCGTCGGAACATCACACCTAGACTCCAGCTTGAGACCAGTGTTCAAAAGGAGCGTTCTCTAGCTCTCATTTTCCATGCCTTCAAATGGAGTCATCTATCTTTCCATCTAAATATAGATTAAGAAAACAACACTCAAGCCATTATCCCAGCATAGTGGGGTCTGCTTTATGGATCCTTTGTCGCCGTTGTTCCCTATCTTTAGTCATAATCTCACTAATGCGTAAGTACATGTATTTCCTTATAGTTTCATTCCAAGTCTTTATTGGTCAACCCCTCCCTCGTATAACATGTTTAGTGACTAGCTCTCACAAGATCTAATAGTTGCCTCTAATAGTCTCCTTTGTACGTGTCCAAACCATCTCTGTTGAGTTTCTCGCATCTTCTCTGCAATTGGTGCTACTACTGTCTTATCCCATACATTAAAAACCCGTAAAAATCTCTCCAAAACATACAAATAAAAATAAACGCATAAAAAACATAAATCCTAGATCAACAACCCCTCGAAATGACCGATCTTGATCATCCTATAGAATATAGACACAAAGTGTGATGAGATCCTTATCAAATTTCCAAGTCTATTCTTTCTTTCTTAATCATCAAGGCTTCATTGGGGGGGGGGGGGGGGGGGGGGGGGAGAGCGGACATTAATTAAGGTCCGGTTCATATGATCGTAGCCGCTTGACCGGTGAAAATAAATCCCTCCAAACGGAGCCTAAATTTCTTTTCAAATCTTTTATGTTCAATATCCAATTCTGAAATTTCATAAAGAGAAAATCCCAAATTCAAATTCAGATTGAACTGATGAATTTAGCTAGCTTCATGCCAAGCATATGGGCGCTCCAAATCAACAAAGTTAATGAGCTTTGAGAATTTCTTACCAAAAGTGAGATGACTTTAAATATTTTTTGTTAATGTGAAGAAAATAATAAAAGGATAGGAAACAATATTAAAATAAATAATCATAGCCTATATTTCAACAAACAATAACAATAATAAATTTGATAAATATTTAAATTCCAAACAATTTTCATGATGCATGTTGCAGTGTTTGTTGAGACCAGTTAAGTTTCACACTTCATATTTGCGACAAATGATTTCTGACCATAGCTAGTGTATATCAGACTTCAAGTCAATCTAGAGCTAAAGTCAAATCTACTACAAGATAAAGCGTTGACAACACCAGCCTTGATGAGAGTCAAATGTAGAATTACATCCATTTCTTGAAATAAAAGGATGCAAAGACAACATTTCTATGTCCAGTGCATATAAAATTCCTTGAAGGCTGGTCGATCGCATCGAGGACTCACAGATCTCGTCCAAATTCCCAGGATAAAAAGCCCAGGGGTCGCACAGATGACTGAGCGAAAACCTTCAAACTATGTTGACCAAATTGCTGTTAAGGCTCTCTTTGGCAACCCATATAGAGATTCCCTTTTGATGCAGTGGTAGCCGGACAGGAATTACGCTAAATGAAAATGCAGTGCACATGTGACATGAGACAACCGTCCCAAATTAAGATCCAACAGCGAGTAATTAAAATTATAAAGCATATAAATACCAATTGTATGATTGTTTAACAAGCCAAAGATGAATAAAGAACAATTAAGATCAACCAACGAAGCGAGGCGCAATTTCCATCAAGTGCATTGAATGCACTCCGTAAATTACACCACAATTAACGAAAACAAATACTTATAATAATCAAATCCCAGAACAAAAGTTCAACAACAAAGCAATCAACGAAAAAGATACAACAACCATACCTAGATTTACTCGTGCTTGTGGCGGCTAGCGTAGGGATGAGAAAGAGGTGTCAGCACTTGATTGTGGTACGCTCTTGGCTCCACGACGGGAGTGAATGGGGAAGAAGTGAGGAGATCTGGGAGGTATAGGACGACAGGTGGTTGGATCGGGTACGGTTCAGATGCAAGGGAAGGGGTGTGGGTTCATGACTGAAAGGGGAAAGGGGTTTGTGGCTAATGACTGGAGGTCGGTGGGGGTGAAGGAGCTGCTAGGGAATTCTGGGGGTAGATATGGACAGAGGTAAGGGTTTACGGTCAGTGGACGGGGAGGAGGAGGGAGGTGGGGCTGGGTAGGCATCGGGTTGCAGGAAGTGGTCGTAGTTGGGTTGCGAGAGGCGGGAGGAGTGAGGGGGGAAAGGTCGGGGAAGGGTTGCGGCTATATGCTGGAGCCCGGGGTGAAAGGGAGGAGGGCGGGGAAAGGCCGGGGAAGTGTTACCAGAGGCTGGGAGAAGTCGGGCGGCGGGCGAAAGCCGGGGAAGGCGGAGCATGATCGAGATCCACGAATTGGTCCAGCCAGCTGCAAAGGAGCAACCAACGATCCCTAAAACAGTCCACAAGCATTAGTATTTATATGGGAAAGAGAGTTGGGGCATCCCGATGGACGACCAATAATGATCGGGTCGATCGGGGGCCAAATACAACACAAAATAACAAAGTAATAGCAAAAATATTTGGAGCGACCATTTGGGCGCATCCGAGAACTCGTATCGCCCAAATGGGTCGCCGATCACCGCCTCCTGCGGGAATAGATGTGTGTGGGCCGTCGATCGCCATCAACTCCCCCTGACTTGAAAGCACTCATCTCCGGTGTGTTGAAATTTGTGAAGTGAAAGTGGGTGATGGGCAGGCCGGGGGGACTGTGCGGCCTGAGCGGTCTGAGTCCGCGGCCTGGGCGGACTGCTGGTTGCGGCCGGGTGTTGGCTGTCTTGGTGGCTTGGGTGTTGAAGAGCAGCCTGTGCGGCCTGAGCGGCCTGGTATGCCTCCTGAGCAGTCTGGTGTGCGGCCTGGTTGACCTATGGCCAGAAACGTCGGGCTTCTAGCGAAGCAGACTGAGCGGACTGCGGTTTGCGGGCTGATTGGCAGTGCTTGTTGATCAGCGGCCTTGTGGTTTTGCAAGCTCTTGTGTAGCCAGGCGGGTTGGAGATTGAATCCGTGGGAGGCTTTGTGGACTGGTTGAGTCCGCGGTGTTCGCTGTTGCGGGCTGGCCTTGGAGATCGGCTGTGGCCCTTGCCGAGCTCTCCAGTGTTACAGCGGGTGTTAGCTGCTGTGGAGGACTGCCCGGGCTGGTGTCGGAGTTCGGTAGTTGGCCGTTTATCTGGGCAGTTGTGCGAGTATAGCTTGCGGACTCTGCCTTACCTTGGTGGAGTTGGCGATCTGCTTTGAGTGTGGACAACCTGGGCCTTGTCCGCCGAGCTCGCGCTAGGCCCTTTGGTGTTTTACTGGACTTGGTCACATTCTGTGACAAGTTCAGTGTGTCCGCAGTATCCGCCAAGTCCGTTGTTGACCGTGCGGACTGCCTTTGTCGTGGACTTGTGGCAGATGGAGGCTTTGGTCTTGTGTTGTGCGGACTGCCTCTTTTGGGTGCGGACTGTGGCTGAAGGGGTTATGGTTGTCCATGTGTGATGATGTTTGTGAACTGTACCTTGTCCGCATAGTGTGGGCGGATTGGTGCAAGTCCGCCTAGTTGTGAACATCTGTGTCTTTCTCCTGGCGGGTTTTCTTGGAATCCGGCTAAGTCCATGCGGACTCAGCGGACGGGTCTTTGCTAGTGTGCGAGCTGGGGTGGTGACTCTATTCACTAGGGTGGTGACCACACTCCTCACCTCGCCTATAAATAGACCCCCCCCGACACGTCTACAGTAACTGAGTGAACAGTAAGCGGGGCTTGGGCAATTGTTGCGGTCTGGATTTTCCTGTCCGCGCGGGTTGAGTAGAGCTGATGATTTGTTGTGTGCAGGTCGTGCGACTAGCTTCCAGGAGCTAGGAGTTTGGCTGTGACTTCGGTCAAGTGCTGTGAAGGGTGCGGTCTCTGCGGTCTCAGCAGGTCGCTTCTGCGGGTTGTCAGTTCTCTGCTTCAACTTTTCCAAGTTCCAATAACCTGTCCGCCGGTCTCAGGCGGGTAGGCGGCTTGTTCTTCAGTTCATCAGCAGTCAACGAATAACAGTGTGTTTGCGCGACCTCGCGGTCTCGACGGACTCCGTGTCTATTCGGCGTGTAGCGGCTTCAGCTCGGGCGGCTTCGGCGACCTTGGCGGACTGGGCGGTCTCGGCGGTCTCCAGTACTGTCCGCCCGACTTGTGTTGAGCTTTCTGTTTGTAGCTTGTGTACTAGCGAAATCATGTCTCGCTATGTATACCTTGCCTTGTAAAGAAGTGTGAATGAATATAAGACCTGCTTGTTCTTCCATTTGTGTTTGATGTTAAGCTTGCTCTTTGGGCTTCCGCATGATCAAGCTGTTAACTGGATAATTCTGAGAATATTAATTTGGCTTTAGGCTATCTTGCTGACCACTTTGAGAAAATTCAACATGGTATCAGAGCCAGGTTCAGTTGCTTGAGCGGTAATCAACGATTGTTGTTGCTCTGTTGTTGCTCTATGCTTCTGGAAGCTTAACCAAAGGTTGTTGCAATGGAAGTTAGCTATACAAGAGGTATAGGTATTGAACTCTTAACGCCGACTAACTTTAAGAAGTGGAAGTCGTGCATGAAGAGTTACCTTCTGGGCGAGGAGCTATGGGAAGTCGTCGGTGGTGACGACAGACAGGAAGTGACTGCTGCGTTTGGTACTGCTGAGCAGGTGAGGCTCTGGAGAAAAATAAATGCAAAGACGGAGTTTGTTCTCAAGAGGGCCGTGTCACCAGAACTATTTGATCACATCATTGGATGTGAGTCTGCTGTTGATATTTGGACAACTATTGATGAGTTGTTCAATAGGAAGAATGTAGGAAGACTTCAGTTTCTGGAGAATGAGTTGGCTAGGACAACTCAAGGAGACCTGACCATCTCAAAATTCTTTCTGAAGATGAAGAGCTTGTGTGCTGAGCTATCTGCACTTGATCCTGACGAGCCTATCTCTGAGGCTAAGATGAAAAGGCACATAATCCGCGGCTTGCGGAAGGAGTATGTTGCCTTTGTGACATCTGTTCAAGGCTGGGCTACTCAGCCATCTCTGCTGGAGCTTGAGAACCTGCTTGCTTCGCAGGAAAGTTTGGCAAGGCAGATGGCTGGAGTCAATGTCAATCAGGAAGGCAGTGAAGCTCTTTTCTCAGGCAGGAAGAAGAAGGGATGGGAAGGGAAGAAGAAGAAGACTGCTGCTGAAAATGAGCCTTCATCTTCTTATCAACCAGAGAGGAGTGTTGCTCCTAAGAAGGATTGGAAGAAGAACTTGAAGTGCTACAGGTGTCATCAGCGGGGACATTTCAAGCGTGACTGCAAGGTCAAACTGCAGCCTGGGCATGTTGTTGGCAAGGAGGAAGCTTGCTCTAAGAGTGAGGAAGCTGGATGGGGCGGAGCTTTCATGACGGACACTTGTGTCCGTGCTTTGTCCGATGTCGACTTCAACGACGATTGGATCGTGGACTCCGGGTGTGGTCATCACCTCACCGGAGACAAGTCGAAGTTATCTTCCTTGCAAGCATACTCAGGTAACGAAGCTATCATAACTGCTGATAATACTGTTTATGCAGTAGAGAAGGAGGGGGTTGTGTCTTTGGATAGTGATAAGGGGCCACTCACGTTAAGGAGTGTGTATCACGTACCGGGCATGAAGAAGAACCTCTTCTCTGTGACCAATGCGGTAGACGCGAGTTATCACGTTCTATTTGGGCCAACAGAAGTGAAGTTCCTTCGCAACGTATCAGCAGTTAAGGCTGATGTTGCTCATGTTGGGAGTAGAGTTAAGAACTTGTTTGTTCTTGCAACTAACTCTTATGTTGATCAGATGAGAGCAAATTATAGCGCTGCTATATGACATGAAAGGCTAGGGCATGTAGGAATGGATAAGCTGAAGGCTATGGCTAACAGAAGTCTTGTAAGAGGCTTGCCTAAGCTATCTTCATTTGGATACGGTCACGTTTGCGCGGGATGTCAGTATGACAAGGCTCATCTCCTTTTGTTTGATAAATCACAAACGAGGAGCAAGAGACCATTTGAGTGCATCCATGGAGACTTGATGGGACCAACCGTCACTGTAAGCCTTGGTGGGAGCAGATACATGCTCGTTCTGATTGATGACTACTCAAGATACACTTGGGTTTATTTCTTGAAGGAGAAGTCTGAAGCCTTCCGATTGTTTGTGAAGTTCAAGGAGTTGGTGGAGTGTCGGTTTGGCTTGCGGATCAAAAAGCTTAGAACAGACAACGGTGGTGAGTTTGTCTCCTCTGAGTTTTCTGACTTCTGCAGGAAGCACGGGATCCAACGAGAGCTTTCTTGTGCTCATACTCCACAACAAAACGGAGTAGCGGAGCGGAAGATTCATCATCTGACGGAGACTTGCAAATGTTAGCTTCATGCGAAAGACATTCATAGGTCCTTCTGGGCAGAGAGGATGTCTTGTGCTTCTTACGTCACCAATCAGATGCCGCTCAGCCCGATCAACATGAAGACTCCTTTTGAGATGTTGCTGAAGGAGAAGCCCAGTGTGGAACACCTTCGGGTGTTCAGATCAACTTGCTATGTGCATGTCCCGGATGCTTCAAGGACCAAGCTGGATGCAAAGGCAAGGAAGCTTGTCTTTGTTGGCTATGATGAGCGGAAGAAGGGATGGAAATACATGGATCCTGCGACGAAGAAGTTTGTTGTGTCAAGAGATGTAGTCTTTGATGAACTGACGTCGTATGGAGGAGGCTCGGTTGAGCTTTCAGAAAGCAATGTTGATGAAGAGCAGAAGGTAGCTGCCGAAGTTATGGAAGAGGAGCTTGATGTTTCACCAGCAGCTCCTGTTGCTTCAAATTCTGGTGCTGAGGCTTCGGGCTCAGGAAGCAGGGGGAGCATTGCTCAGAGCTTGCCTGAAGGTGGAGTTGAGCCTGAAGAAGCAACAGAGGTAGTGAGCAAGGAAAAGCCCCTTCGGCGATCAAAGAGGTTTATTAAGCCACCAGCTAAGTCGGTTTATGGCTGAACCAAGGAAGTCTCATTTGGTAGCGGCAAAGAATATCTTGAAGTATGTCAAGACAACTTCTGATATGAGACTCCTCTATAGTAGGGATGCAGACTTTGCTTTACTTAGGTACACGGATGCTGATTATGGTGGTGACTCGGATGATCGGAGATCAACTTCGGGTTTTGTGTTCACTTGTGGATCAGCTTGCATTTCGTGGTGTAACAAGAAGCAAGATTCTGTGTTCGTGTCTACTACGGAAGCTGAGTATAAGGCTTCGGCCTTGGCTGCTAGGGAAGTCATCTGGTTAAGGAGGCTTGTAGAGGATGTTCATGAAGAAGTGCAAGGGCCTACTTTACTCCGGGGTGACAATGAGAGTGCTCTCAAACTGGTAAACAATCCAGTATGTCACGCAAGGACCAAACATATTGAGATCGAGCACCACTTCATAAGGGAGAAGGTGTTGGAGGGATCTCTTCTGGTCGGACATGTTCGGAGTGAAGATAATCTTGCTGACATCTTCACGAAGCCGCTGTCAAAGGGGCCATTTCAGCGGTTACGAAGCTTGTTGGGCTTGATCACCACTTCTCACTTCAAGGGGAAGTGTTGAAATTTGTGAAGTGGAAGTGGGTGATGGGCAGGCCGGGCGGACTGTGCGGCCTGAGCGGTCTGAGTTTGCGGCCTGGGCGGACTGCTGGTTGCGGTCTAGGTGTTGGCTGTCTTGGTGGCTTGGCTGTTGAAGAGCAGCCTGTGCGGCTTGAGCGGCTTGGTATGCGGCCTGAGCGGTCTAGTGTGCGGCCAGGTTGGCCTATTGCCAGAAAAGTCAGGCTTCTAGCGAAGCGGACTGAGCGGACTGCGGTTTGCGGGCTGATTGGCAGTGCTTGTTGATCAACGACCTTGTGGTTTTGCAAGATCTTGTGTAGCCAGGCGGGTTGGAGATTGAATTTGCGGGAGGCTTTGCGGACTGGTTGAGTCCGTGTGTCCGATGTTACGGGCTGGCCTTGGAGATCGGCTGTGGCCCTTGCCGAGCTCTCTGGTGTTGCAGCGGGTGTTAGCTGCTGTGGAGGACTGCGCGGACTGGTGTCGGAATCCGGAAGTTGGTCGTTTGTCTGGGCAGCTGTGCGATTATAGCTTGCGGACTCTGCCTTACCTTAGTGGAGTTGGCGATCTGCTTTGAGTGTGGGAAACTTGGGCCTTGTCCGCCGAGCTCGCGCTAGGCCCTTTGGTGTTTTACTGGACTTGGTCACATTCTGTGACAAGTCTAGTGTGTCCGCAGTATCCACCAAGTTCGCTGTTGACCGGGCGGACTGCCTTTTGGTCGTGGACTTGTGGCGGATGGAGGCTTTGGTCTTGTGCTATGCAGACTGCCTCTTTTGGGTGCGGACTGTGGCTGAAGGGGTTGTGGTTGTCCTTGTGTGATGATGTTTACAGACAGTGCGAACTGTACCTTGTCCGCATAGTGTGGGCGGATTGGTGCAAGTCCGCCTAGTTGTGAACATCTGTGTCTTGCTCCTGGCGGGTTTTCTTAGAATCCGGCTAAGTCCATGCGGACTCAGCGGACGGGTCTTTGCTAGTGCGTGAGCTGGGGTGGTGACTCTATTCACTAGGGTGGTGACCCCGCCCCCCTGACACGTCTACAGTAACTGAGTGAACAGTAAGTGGGGCTTGGGCAATTATTGCGGTCTGGATTTTCCTGTTCGCGCGGGTTGAGTAGAACTGACGGTTTACTGTGTGCAGGTCGCGCGACTAGCTTCCAGGAGACAGGAGTTTGGCTGTGACTTCGGTCAAGTGCTGTGAAGGGTGCGGTCTCAGCAGGTCGCTTCTGCGGCTTGTCAGTTCTCTGCTTCAACTTTTTCAAGTTCCAATAACCTGTCCGCCGGTCTCAGGCAGGTAGGCGGCCTGTTCTTCAGTTCATCAGCAGTCAGCGAATAACGGTGTGTCTGCGCGACCTCGCGGTCTCGGCGGACTCCGTGTCTATTCGGCGTGTAGCGACTTCAGCTCGGGCGGCTTCGGCGACCTTGGCGGACTGGGCGATCTCGGCGGTCTCCAGTACTGTCCGCCCGACTTGTGTTGAGCTTTATGTTTGTAGCTTGTGTACTAGCGAAATGATGTCTCGCTATGTATACCTTGCCTTGTAAAAAAGTGTGAATGAATATAAGACCTGCTTGTTCTTCCATTTGTGTTTGGTGTTAAGCTTGCTCTTTGGGCTTTCGCATGATCAAGGTGTTAACTGGATAATTCTAAGAATATTAATTTGGCTTTAGGCTATCTTGCTGACCACTTTTAGAAAATTCAACATGGTATCAGAGCCAGGTTTAGTTGCTTGAGCGGTGATCAACGGTTGCTGTTGCTTTGTTGTTGCTCTATGCTTCTGGAAGTTTAACCAAAGGTTGTTGCAATGGAAGTTAGCTATACAAGAGGTATAGGTATTGAACTCTTAACGCCGACTAACTTTAAGAAGTGGAAGTCGTGCGTGAAGAGTTACCTTCTGGGCGAGGAGCTATGGGAAGTCGTCGGTGGTGACAACAGACAGGAAGTGACTGCTGCATTTGGTACTGCTGAGCAGGTGAGGCTCTGGAGAAAAACAAATGCAAAGACGGAGTTTGTTCTCAAGAGGGCCGTGTCACCAGAACTATTTGATCACATCATTGGATGTGAGTCTGCTGTTGATATTTGGACAACTATTGATGAGTTGTTCAATAGGAAGAATGTAGGAAGACTTTAGTTTCTGGAGAATGAGTTGGCTATGACAACTCAAGGAGACCTGACCATCTCAAAATTCTTTGCTAGTGCGTGAGCTGGGGTGGTGACTCTATTCACTAGAGTGGTGACCCCCCCCCCCCCCCCCGACACGTCTACAGTAATTGAGTGAACAGTAAGTGGGGCTTGGGCAATTGTTGCGGTCTAGATTTTCCTGTTCGCGCGGGTTGAGTATAGCTGCCGGTTTGCTGTGTGCAGATCGCGCGACTAGCTTCCACGAGCCAGGAGTTTGGTTGTGACTTCAGTCAAGTGTTGTGAAGGGTGCGGTCTCAGCAGGTCGCTTCTACGGCTTGTCAGTTCTCTGCTTCAACTTTTCCAAGTTCCAATAACTTGTCCGCCGGTCTCAGGCAGGTAGGCGGCCTGTTATTCAGTTCATCAGCAGTCAGCGAATAACGGTGTGTCTGCGCGTCCTCGCGGTCTCGGCGGACTCCGTGTATATTCGGCGTGTAGCGGCTTCAGCTCGTGTGGCTTCGGCAACCTTGGCGGATTGGGCGATCTCGGTGGTCTCCAGTGTTGTCCGCCCGACTTGTGTTGAGCTTTTTGTTTGTAGTTTGTGTACTAGCGAAATCATGTCTCGCTATGTATACCTTGCCTTGTAAAGAAGTGTGAATTAATATAAGACATGCTTGTTCTTCCATTTGTGTTTGGTGTTAAGCTTGCTCTTTGGGCTTCCGCGTGATCAAGGTGTTAACTGGATAGTTCTGAGAATATTAATTTGGCTTTAGGCTATCTTGCTGACTACTTTGAGAAAATTCAACACGGTGAGTGAACGATCATACTCTCCTCATAAGTCTGGGGCGAGTCTCACAAGCTCCTTAGTAGAAATTCAAGTGTCATCTGAAGCCGGACGGGAGATCCAATGAACTAGGTAACGCAGAACCATCCGGCCGTCCATCGTCGTAAAGTCGTGACCAATGATCTGTAAAGCATCTCCGGTGTGCGCAGGCGATTATCGAAGCGATGTATCTTCGTCTGGGATCGGTGCGGGTGGGACTGTCGGCTTGGTGGTGTGGTCCTCCGAGTGGTGATAAACCGTCCTCGACTGCCAAGGCAAGGTGGGTACCAAGGTGCTAGAAGGGGGTGAGGCAAACTGTGGCTCAGGGGTGGCTGGAGACAATGGGTCCACATACACTCTCTCCTTGAAGTAAGGAGTTAAATTCTCCACATTGAACACCCGGTGAATTCTCATTGCTGGTGGGACATCAACCTCATAAGCATTTGCACCAAATCGTCGAGTAACCGTATAGGGGCCCATTCAACAGGCACTTAACTTCTTTGCTTCCCCTTGTGGGAGCCTCTCAGGTCGAAGGCGGATCATAACTTGGACACCAACGTCAAAAACTTGTTCCTGCCTATGCAGATCAACCCGAGCTTTATAAATTTCATTACTAGCGGCGATATTTCTTCGAACTGTCTCATGTAGTGCGTGTATATGCCGAATGAATGACTTGGCTAACTCACTAGGTCGGGCCTCTAGTGGGACATCTACCGGGTCGACGAGTTTCCTATGCTCGTAACCTAAAATGACATGAAATGGACTAAGATCGGTGGTCCTATTGACCGAGCTACTGTATGCAAACTCCGCGACAGACAGGACGAAATCCCAACTCGATGGGCTATCCCGAACGAGACAACGTGAAAGATATTGTCCCTAAGCACCTAGAGGGGGGGGGGGTGAATAGGTGACTTGAATCTTTTTAACTTTTTAGGCAGCAAACAGATAATATCACAGAATTATATCTAATTTATCACAGCACACATTCATCAATCACATCAATCCACAAACACACAGTAGACACAGAGTTTTATAGTGGTTCCCCAAGCTTTGGGTACATCCACTTTCCCCCTTCGCCTATCTAGCAGTGTACTAGATTCGGCCAAACTTCTCCACTAACTCAGAACCCAAAACAGGCTCCTACACCTCAGGCCCAAGGCCCTACAACTCAGCTTCTTCACAAAGCCTACACTCAGCCACAAAGGCCTACACTCAGCCACCAAGGCCTACACTCAGCCACCAAGGCCTACACTCAGCCACCAAGGCCTACACTCAGCCACTAAGGCCTACACTCAGCCACCAAGGCCTACACTCAGAGATAAAACTCTCCTACCCTCAGCCTTTATAATTACATGCTTACAAGACTCAGATCCAAAGGATCCTACAAGATAAAATTGAATACAATAATGTTAACTCAACAACTCAGAGAATAGAGAGATGAGATGTGAGTTTCTTGATGAGTTCTTGGAAGAACTCAGCTGAAATCAATCTGACTTAGCTTTCTTCAAAGCTTCTTGAAAGTAGAACTCAATAAGATTGACTCCTTCTGCAGTTGATCCTTGATCTCTGCTACTTAAGATTCAGACCAATCTGAATCCTTCTTCTCAGCTGGGTTCCAACAGCTGATTTCTTGGATGGAGCTCTCTCTCTCCAACTTCTTAGATCTTCACTTGAAAGCTAGATCTTCTTGTGTGTTTCTCTTGTGAATGATCACTTGAACCACTTCATCAATCTCTTTTTAAACAACCACTATCTGTAGACAGCACAAGCCTATTTATAGGCCTTCTTCATGGTAACCGTCTGGTCCGGTCCATAACTGAATTCTGACAACTCTGACAGGTGCAGTAGACCGGCTGGAATGGCAGCTGTCAAGTCATCCAGTCAGTTCTTGAAAATTCTGTAACTGTCTTTAAGTATCGAGACTTTCTGTCTTTAAGTGTCGACACTTATAGACCAAGTGTCGACACAAGTTGTCTAAGTGTCGACACTAGTCTGCAAGGTGTCGACACAACTCCTTGTGTTGTAGATTTTGTATCTCGACACTACTTCTTCTTCATGTGTCGACACTGAAATTGAGTGTCGACACAAGTACTTGTACTTCAGAATTTTGCTGAATTCTTCTAAGTGTCGACACATCTCCTTTGTGTCGACACATCTTCATGTGTTGAAACTGTTAAGTGTCGACACTGCTTCTTGGTGTCGACACATGTCTTCAGTGTTGATACTTGTTGAGTGTCGACACATTGCTCTGGGTGTCGACACTTTCTTCTTCTGTCAAGACTCTGGCTGAGTGTCGACACATTCCCTTAGTGTCGACACTTGTACTTAGAATATTTTGTTGAACTTTGTTGTTCTTTGCTAAGTGTCAACACAGCTTCTTGTGTCGACACTTTCTTCAAGTGTTGAGTCTTCAGCTAAGTGTCGACACATAGTTCTGGGTGTCGACACTTACTTCCAGTGTTGACTCTTCTGCTAAGTGTCGACACATTGTTCTGGGTGTCGACACTTACTTCAAGTGTTGACTCTTCTGTTGAGTGTCGACACATTGTTCTGGGTGTCGACACTTGTACTTAGTCTCTGCAGACTTTTGCTGAGTGTCGACACAGCCTCCAAGTGTCGACACTCTCTGATGTAGACACAGTTTTTCTGGGTGTCGACACAACTGCTAAGTGTCGACACAGCTTCACTGTCTTTTCTTCACTGAGTGTCGACACAGCTACTTGTGTCGACACTTTCTGTCTGGTGTCGACTCAGCATCCCTGGTGTCGACACAATGACTCCAAGTGTCGACACTGCTTGCCTGGGTGTCAACACAAGTCTTCTTAAGTGTCGACACTTTCCCTCTGGGTGTCGACACATGGACTTAGAAACTTTTTCATCATTTCCTGCAAATACTTAGCCTGCACAAGTAAACTCAAAACACATCAAATACATTTTTGATGTATATCATTGAGTTGGGTGAGGCTTCTTCAAATCAGGTACATTTGAACCAATGTACCCAACAATCTCCCCCTATTTGGAGAAGTCATAACCCTTAGTCAATGATATACACCATTCATAATAAAAATACAAAATGATGTAAGACAGGATTATGTATAGCAGGGTAAACATAAACATGTATCAATCACACATGTATACATAGACATCATCACAGAACAATTATGAAACAAATTTATTACACAACAAATTTATCACACAAAACATTGTTCCAATACTTTGTCATATACAAAATTCTAAAGTTTACATAATGTTTTATATCAAAAGAATACATAGTAAACTTAAGAAATTTTCTAAGCTATTTCTGTTCAGCCTCCTTAATGACTATTCCTTTTCCAGCTTGAACTCTGGCTTGAACAGGAGCTTCAGTAACTTCAGCATCAGCATGCTTCTTGCCTTTCAAGTCCTTCTTCTTAAGTTCCTCAGCCTTAATATTTTGCCTTTCAAAATAATGATAAGGCTTGGGAAAGTACTTGTTAGGCTCCTGGGCAGTAGGAGGTAGCTTTCCCATCTTGGCCTTCCTTCTGTACTGGACTATAGCCTCCTGCCTAGACTCATGTTTTCTCCATTCAGTTTCAGAAAACCACTTATTCCTGTCTTGAATGTTATCTTTGGCAGCTTTCCAGGCAGTCAAAATAATATTCCTTGAGGTAGGGCTCCACTGCTCAAAGTCTGGTCTTTGTTCAGCTTGTTGCCTAAACCTCTTCTTAGACAATCTTGTCTCTTCTTCTTTCTGCAGTGCCTCTTGCATAGCTTCAGATATTGACTGAACAACTTTTTCAATAATGACATTGTCCTTACCCCCAGGTGGGCTATACATGGACTGTATGTCAGCATGAATCATGTCAAAATCTAGAGGAGGGTAGATGACTTGAGCCACTTCAGGTTGCTCCCCTCCTAGATATGCAGGATGAATTCCAGATTCAGCAACATTGTCATCATCACAAAGAGGAGGATAACCCAGTGTAGCTCTGATGGAATTAGATATCCACTTGGCATGATCAGAGCTAGCTTTGACTAAAACCCTCTCCCCCTTTATGACTTCTCTTTCTACATGATCTCTGACATCATCTTTTTGAAATCTGACTTGATTATCCAAATAATTAACTCCATCTTTAAAGAAAGGTTTTAACCTTTGGAGTTTGTCAGTTATAATCTTTTGTGAGTCTTGGATGGCAGTCTTAACAGCAGTTATTTCTTCTTGAAATGCTTTATCAAATTCTGCCTTTGCTATAGCTGGAGTCTGCCCTGCAGCTAGATTCTTCAGTTCTGTGACTATTGCATTGTGAGATGCAGTAAGGTTGTCATTCATTCTTATCTGATTTTCAAGAACATAACCTTGCTTCACAGCCATGTCATCCACTTGTGCTTTTATCTTCTCCTGGTGTGTAGCCAAGTACACCACTGCATTTCCACCCTTGTGGAAACATTCAGTCATCTCCTTTTTATTTTGGTTCATTTCAAACCTGATAGATTTTATGTCCTGGGCTAGATCAAATTGGAGAGACTTCTGCCCTTCATCCACATATTTCTCTATGCTCTGCCTTTGCTAATCAAGTTTAATTTGCATTGCAACCATTAAAGCACTATAATCAACAGTTGGAGCTGGCTGTGATATAGACTATTGTGCAATAGATTGTAAGGCCTTCTTATAGCTCTGACTCCTTCTCTTGAATACATAAATATTCTTTTTCTTAGCTCTTGCTGTCTCCTCATCTTCAGAAGCTGAGGAGCTAGCAATTTCTACCCTCTCCTTAGGGCTTGGGGGTAACTCCTTCTGCACATCTGGTGCCTTCTCAGGTTCTGCAACATGAACTACTTGCTCCCCCTCAACTGGAGCATTCTCCACTTCAGCAGCAGCAGTGTCCTTGTCAAAGTCTTGTTGATCCAGATTTAGGAATAAATCTTCCATTGTAAATTCTTGGGGTGAATGAGCTGGAGAAAGTCTTGGCTCTTCAACCACTGGATCAGTAACTACAACTTCAACAAATGTGTCTTCCATGACAGCATCTGGGACTTGGCTATTCAGCTGAGTTTGCTGATGAACATCAGACAAATCAGTATCCTCTATAGGAAAATCTAAAGCATTTAGTTCAGTGATTACCTCTAGTATTGTGTTGGTTGCTTGTTCACTTTCTAGTGTAGTTGGTTCTTCTACAACTAGAGACTCCCCCTGGATGTGATCCTTGTGTATGGGGCTAGCTTGAGGTAGCTCCCCCTGGATTTCAGCAACATTTTGAGGAGCAGGAGACTTTACATCAGTTCCTTCCTCATTCTCATCTGGTGTAAAAACCACTTGCTCTTCACTTTCAGAGCTGCTAGTTGGAACCTGAGCCACTGGAGCAGCTTTCCTCTTCTTCTTTGGAGGTGATACTTTCTCAGGAACTATCTTCTTAGGGGTTGGCATCTCTTTTGACAACACCCTGTCCCATCTAGAGAATATTCTCAGATCCATTTTCCTCATATGATTTATTTTACTTCCAGCAGCCTGACCCATAACTTCAGGTATAACACCAGCAAGGTAAAGACTTAAAATTCTGCCCAGGTTGGGCTTCTTCAGGCTTTCCTTGATTTTCTCAAACACTATAACAGACCAGTCAGTGTTCAGAGTGAAGATAATTCTGGTCATAATGCTGAACATAGAGGCAGAGACCCTATCATGCCCTCCTGGCTTGCTTAATATTACCTTTCCAACAATTTCAGAAAGGAATTTCCCTTGGCTGTTCATGCCCTTTCTAAGAAACACTGATCCAATCTTCATCTTAGAATCCAGACCACACCAGGTTAGAGCTTCCCTGGTCTTTGAAGCAGTAACCTCATCTTCCTCTTTAGTTCTTGGCAACTGAAGGATCTTCCTCAAGCTCTTAGGTGATACATTCACCTTCTCACCATGAACCCTGGATTTGATCTTGAATCCAGTTTCGTCTACCTTAGCTCCATTGAGGAATTCCAGTACCTCTTTCTTCCAGATTTTAGTAGGTTCAGAAACAAGATATTCTAACCCTGAGTCGGCTACTAGGGTTACTACAGTCTTGATTTCTTGGTCGGTATCATCAAAAGCATTGCGCACCAGCTCGTAGCCTTCGTTGACATTTTCCTCAAGCTTTGGCGCCATTAGGGTTTGATGAATTTGACTTGAGAGAAGAGAGGTGTCGATACAGAAGTTTGGTCTCGAAACTTTTGAAAGCGTGTCGACAAACTAAGGCAAAATCCTATTTATATCTTTCTAGGTTTGAAGATGAAAAGGCGGGCAGCTAACTTAAATTGTGTCGACACTGGCAATAAGTGTCGACACTGAATTATAATGTCTCGACACATATGTGTCGACACAAGGTTAGTCAACAGATTATATGTGTCGACACTTGTTTATGTGTCGACACCACTCAACTCGACATTTAGTCGAGACTTTACTTAGAGAATACTGAGTAAAAGTTAAGTGTCGACACCATTTTGGATGTGTCGACACCTACTTGACATGTGTCGACACTAATATTCTGAAGTGTCGACACTAACTGACTAGATGTGTCGACACCTTTTCCCTGAAATATCGACACCACTATACTGTCTCGACACAGACAACTCTGTGTATCGACACTTTTTTACTTAGCCAATTCTATAAACTTATTCTAAGTTTATCATTCCTAGTTCAATTTTAAACCTATTGAACTTAGTTTCTTCTAGGGGCTTAGTATACATATCAGCTAGTTGATTATCTGTTCTAACATATTCAAGTAAAATATCTTCTCTTTCTACATGCTCCCTAAGAAAATGATATTTAATTTCAATATGTTTTGTTGTACTATAGGATACAGGATTATTGGCTATTGAAATAGCACTAGTAGAATCACAGAAGAGTGGAGTTCTACTTACCTGAAATTCATAGTCCTCTAGCTGATGTTGTATCCATAGAAGTTGAGCACAGCAACTTCCTGCAGCCACATATTCTGATTCTGTAGTGGAGATAGCCACACTTGTTTGCTTTTTGCTACTCCATGAAATCAGTCTCCCACCTAGGAATTGACAGGTTCCAGTTGTGCTTTTTCTGTCTTCTTTGCATCCTGCAAAGTCTGCATCTGAATAACATGTTAGATCAAAATCCCCATTCCTAGGGTACCAGAGGCCTAGATAAGGAGTGCCCTTTAGATATCTCAATATTCTTTTGACTGCTGTCAAATGAGACTCTTTAGGGCAGGCTTGATACCTTGCACAGACACATGTAGCATACATGATATCTGGTCTACTAGCAGTCAAGTATAATAGGGAGCCAACTATCCCTCTATACAAGGTTTCATCTACAGGTTTCCCTGCATCATCCTTGCTAAGAGACATACTTGACCTCATAGGAGTCTTCATGGTACTGGATGAATCCATACCATACTTCCTTATGAGTTCTAGGGTGAACTTGGACTGGCATATGGATAAACCACTCTCAGTCTGTCTTACTTGGAGACCCAAGAAGAACTTTAGCTCTCCCATACTACTCATCTCAAATTGACCTTGCATTAGCTTTGCAAACTTTTTGCAAAGGCTACTTTCAGTAGACCCAAATATAATGTCATCTACATATATTTGGACTAGTATTACTTTGCCTCTAGATTCCCTAAGGAATAGAGTCTTATCTATTTTCCCCCTTGAGAACTTGTTCTCAATGAGAAAACTAGATATGGTTTCATATCAAGCCCTAGGGGCTTGCTTTAACCCATATAAAGCTTTCCTAAGTCTATAGACATGATTAGGTAGAGTTGAATCAACAAAACCTGAGGGCTGTTCCACATAGACTTCCTCTTTAAGATTACCATTTAGAAATGCTGACTTGACATCCATTTGGTAAACTTTAAATCCTTGAAAGGTTGCATAGGCCAGGAACATCCTTATGGCTTCCAGTCTGGCTACTGGAGCAAAGGTTTGATCAAAGTCAATACCTTCTTCCTACCTATATCCTTTAGCAACCAATCTTGCTTTATTCTTAATGATGACTCCTTGTTCATCCATCTTATTCCTGTAGATCCACTTGGTTCCTATTATATTGTGGTCTTTAGGTTTAGGAACAAGTTCCCAGACCTTGCACCTCTTGAACTGATTCAGCTCTTCTTGCATTGCTTCAGTCCATTGTGGATCTAGAATGGCTTCTTCAAACTTCTTTGGTTCAACTTGAGATAGAAAACTGGAGTAGATTGCTGCATTCAGATTTCTGCTCCTTGTTGTACCCCTTGTCTTGGATCTCCAATAATCTGCTCTACTGGATGATCTCTAAGATGCCTATTGGCTGGAGGCATCCTGACTTCTGGTTGAACCTCTTCAGTTTCATCATCTTGCTGTACTCCTTGTACTTCTTCTGCATTTGGTACATGTAGTACTCCCCCTGGACAGCAGCCACTATCTTCTATTTGCTGTCTTGCAGCAGGTTCTTCTTCTATAGTAAGTTTGTCCAACTTCTTTGTTATACCTGTGGAGCTGCATACACTACTAGACAACTCATTATTAATAAGCCTAGTTTCATCAAATACTACATGTACAGTCTCTTCTACAACTTGAGTAGACAAGTTGTAGACTCTATAAGTCTTACTATTGTTGTTGTACCCAACAAAAATTCCCTCTTGCGACTTGACAGCAAACTTAGTCAAGTAAGACTTTCCATTGTTAAGTATGAAGCACTTACAACCAAAGATCCTGAAGTAGGATAGGTTTGGTTTCCTGCCTTTCATAACCTCATAGGGGGTCTTGTTGAGACTTTTAGTTATGATAGCCCTATTAATAACATGGCATGCAGTATTGACTGCTTCAGCCCAGAAGTATTCTGGTAGTATGTATCACTTAATATGGTCCTACCAGCCTCAATCAAGGTTCTATTCTTCCTCTCAGCAATGTCATTTTGCTGAGGTGTTTTTGGTGAAGAAAACTCTTGAAATATCACAAAGTCTTCACATAGTTTTGTCATGCTATCAGATTGAAACTCAGTACCATGGTCACTTCTAATCTTGACCACTGTACTGTCTAGTTCATTCTGAATTTGCTTGACAAAGCTATAGAAGACATTAGGTGTTTCAGATTTCTGTCTTAAGAAGAACGCCGAGGAAAACCTTGAGTAGTCATCTACAACTACAAAGGTATAAACCTTTCTACCTAGGCTGTAAACTGGCATTGGACCAAAGAGATCCATATTCAAGAGGTATAAACACCTCACAGCATCTTTGTTTTCTATGCTTCTAAAGATGGATCTAGTCTGCTTGCCCTTTTGACAAGCTGAGCAAATATCATCTTTAACACATTTAACTTGAGGACCATTCCTCACTAACTCTTTGCTAAAGAGTTTGCCAATTGTCTTATAATTTAGATGGGCTAGCCTCTTGTGCCATTTGACACAATGAGAGACTTTCTCATCAGGTACAAGACAAACTTGAGAACCATTGGTCTCACACATAATGTCTAAGCAATAGACATTCCTTTTTCTATAGCCTGTCAAAATGATCTCTTGATCAGTTGACCTCTTGATATGACAACCATTCTTAACAAATGAGATGTCATACCCTACATCACTTAATTGACTTATACTTATTAGGTTGTGTTTCAACCCTTTAACATAAGCCACTTGAGTAATGGTAACCAAGTTGCTAGAAATGTTACCAAATCCTTTGATGATTCATTTTTCAGATCCACCAAATGTGACTTTAGGACCATCTTTGATTGAAGTGTAGTCCTTTAGCAATCCCTTTGTTCCAGTCATATGTCTGGAACATCCACTGTCCAAGTACCATATAGGGGCATGGCCACTTGGACTCACCTGCAAAACAGATTAGTGAACCTTAGAACCCAAAGAATTCTTGGGTCCTTGGTACTTGTTAGTTTGCATCCTGAGAAAGCTATCTAATGGTTTTCCAATAGGCAGTTTGCTACTCACTTTGGCACTAGCATTGTGCCAACAGTCCATTGCAAAGTGGCCTATCTTGTCACAACACCAACACTCAAACTTATTGTACCTTTGCTTAGGTACAGTCTTAGCAGTTTTATCCACAGCTGGCTTGTTGAGTGTTGGGGCTTTGCCCTTGGACTTGGACTGAACTGTCCTTGCAGGTCTAGTAAACCCTAGTCCAGCTTTACCTTTGTGATGAATAAATTCATCAATTATGGGTAAAACAGACTTTGGTTTAGAAAACCTAGCAACTAAGTCCTTCTCCTTCTGAAAATTAATCTCTAGACTCTTGATTTGATCATTCTTAAATGAAATAGTTCTCATTTGAATCACAGTTATGTGCTTCAATCTGGCTATCTCATTTAGTTTTTGATCAAACAACTTCTCAAAATCAGTTGCAGCAGCTTTGAGAATAGCAATTTCCTTTGCCTGACTTTTGGCTAGGGACTTGCTCTTCTTATAAGCTTGCAACAGAACTCTATATTCATCTATCAACTGATGAATATCTTCTTCAGACTCAGATACACTCTCATCACTTGATGAAGATGAATCTGATTCTGTACTAGCACAAGAAACTGAACTGGAAGAACAATGTTGTACCTTACTGGGTCCTGGATGCTCCAGGATTTTGTCACTTTCAGTCAATGCCATTAGCCCTTGACACTGACTGTCTTCTTGTTCATATATAGAATTCATAATCTGCATGAACTCTTCTTCTTCTTCTTCTTCAGCAAACAGCCCTATATATGCCTCAGCATCTGACTCAGTTTCTGATGAAGAGATATCTGACAGGGTCTTCTCCTTTTTGGCACCAAATGATTTTTCTTTCTTGCTCTTGTATTGAGTCATTTTCTTGTCACTAGACTCCTTTCTTTTCTCTGGACAATCTGCTATCACATGACCTTGTCTATTACAGCAATAACACACAATTTTTGATAGTGTAGCTTTGCTAGACTTTGACTTTTTCTTGTCTTTCTTTGAAGACCTCTTTTTCTGATAAGAGTCTTCCTTTCCCTGTGAAGTAGATGGCATTGACCTCCACTGTTTCTTCTTTAAGAATTTCTGAAAATGTCTTGTGAAGGCAGCAAAGTTCTCATCACTTTCACTGCTTTCAGATTTTGTGCTGACTGACTCATCTGACTCAGAATCAGCTGCTTTTGAAGGTGGAGAAGGTGACTTACATCTGTACTTTCTGGGGGCTTCTGTCTTGAAGGCTACTGTCCTTTCTTTGTGTTCACTTCTTGTGGATTTCTCCTCTTCTTTCCTCACTGTCAACTGCATTTCATAAGACAGCAGTTTGCCAAACAGTGTAGGTGGAGGAATTTCTGCCAACTTAGCCATTTCTCTAATGGCACAGATCTTGGTGTCCCAATCTTTAGTTAGGGATCTTAGAAACTTATCATTGAGTTCATAATTACTGAACTCTCTGCCATAGGACATGAGTTCATTCACTATCCTGTAGAATTTCTTGTAGCACTCAGTTATGCTATCACCTTTTCCTTGTCTAAAACTTTCATATTCTTGATTTAGCAAGGATTTTCTGTCTTGCCTAACTTCTTCAGAACCCTCCATATACACAATAAGTGTATCCCACATCTCTTTGGCTGTCTTACAGTGTATTAGATTCTGAAAAGTTGCATCATCTATGGCACTCACTATGATGTTCTGAGCCCTCTTATCCATAGTGGCTAGAACAATTTCATCATTTGTCATTTCTGAGAAATCCTTTGTTGTTCTTTGATTTGCATCCAAGACTGACACCTTCATGGGCACATATGACCCATCTTTTACTATGATGTAAATCCTCGGGTCTGAGGCTTCCATAAAAAGCCTTACCCTTTCCTTCCATATGCCAAAGATTTCCTTCCTACATATAGGTAGTTTCATGGATCCCAATTCCTTGTGATTTTCAGTGGAACCCATGGTTCTTGATTTTCTTGAATCTGTAATTGACTTAACCTGAATCTGCCAACAGGATCTACTCAGACAGTTATGTCCTCTTTTGAGTAACCTGGCTCTGATACCACTTGAAAGATATTGTCCCTAAGCACCTAGAGGGGGGGGTGAATAGGTGACTTGAATCTTTTAAACTTTTTAGGCAGCAAACAGATAATATCACAGAATTATATCTAATTTATCACAACACACATTCAGCAATCACAGCAATCCACAAACACACAGTAGACACAGAGTTTTATAGTGGTTCCCCAAGCTTTGGGTACATCCACTTTCCCCCTTCGCCTATCTAACAGTGTACTAGATTTGGCCAAACTTCTCCACTAACTCAGAACCCAAAACAGGCTCCGACACCTCAGGCCCAAGGCCCTACAACTCAGCTTCTTCACAAAGCCTACACTCAGCCACCAAGGCCTACACTCAGCCACCAAGGCCTACACTCAGCCACCAAGGCCTACACTCAGAGATAAAACTCTCCTACCCTCAGCCTTTATAATTACAGGCTTACAAGACTCAGATCCAAAGGATCCTACAAGATAAAATTGAATACAATAATGTTAACTCAACAACTCAGAGAATAGAGAGATGAGATGTGAGTTTCTTGATGAGTTCTTGGAAGAACTCAGCTGAAATCAATCTGACTTAGCTTTTTTCAAAGCTTCTTGAAAGTAGAACTCAATAAGATTGACTCCTTCTGCAGTTGATCCTTGATCTCTGCTACTTAAGATTCAGACCAATCTGAATCCTTCTTCTCAGCTGGGTTCCAACAGCTGATTTCTTGGATGAAGCTCTCTCTCTCCAACTTCTTAGATCTTCACTTGAAAGCTAGATCTTCTTGTGTGTTTCTCTTGTGAATGATCACTTGAACCACTTCATCAATCTCTTTTTAAACAACCACTATCTGTAGACAGCACAAGCCTATTTATAGGCCTTCTTCATGGTAACCGGCTGGTCCGGTCCATAACTGAATTCTGACAACTCTGACAGGTGCAGTAGACCGGCTGGAATGGCAGCTGTCAAGTCATCTAGTCAGTTCTTGAAAATTCTGTAACTGTCTTTAAGTGTCGAGACTTTCTGTCTTTAAGTGTCGACACTTATAGACCAAGTGTCGACACAAGTTGTCTAAGTGTCGACACTAGTCTGCAAGGTGTCGACACAACTCCTTGTGTTGTAGATTTTGTATCTCGACACTACTTCTTCTTCATGTGTCGACACTGAAATTGAGTGTCGACACAAGTACTTGTACTTCAGAATTTTGCTGAATTCTTCTAAGTGTCGACACATCTACTTTATGTCGACACATCTTCATGTGTTGAAACTGTTAAGTGTCGACACTGCTTCTTGGTGTCGACACATGTCTTCAGTGTTGATACTTGTTGAGTGTCGGCACATTGCTCTGGGTGTCGACACTTTCTTCTTCTGTCAAGACTCTGGTTGAGTGTCGACACATTCCCTTAGTGTCGACACTTGTACTTAGAATATTTTGTTGAACTTTGCTGTTCTTTGCTAAGTGTCGACACAGCTCCTTGTGTCGACACTTTCTTCAAGTGTTGAGTCTTCAGCTAAGTGTCGACACATAGTTCTAGGTGTCGACACTTACTTCCAGTGTTGACTCTTCTGCTAAGTGTCGACACATTGTTCTAGGTGTCGACACTTACTTCAAGTGTTGACTCTTCTGTTGAGTGTCGACATATTGTTCTGGGTGTCGACACTTGTACTTAGTCTCTGCAGACTTTTGCTGAGTGTCGACACAGCCTCCAAGTGTCGACACTCTCTGATGTAGACACAGTTTTCTGGGTGTCGACACAACTGCTAAGTGTCGACACAGCTTCACTGTCTTTTCTTCACTGAGTGTCGACACAGCTACTTGTGTCGACACTTTCTGTCTGGTGTCGACTCAGCATCCCTGGTGTCGACACAATGACTCCAAGTGTCGACACTGCTTGCATGGGTGTCGACACAAGTCTTCTTAAGTGTCGACACTTTCCCTCTGGGTGTCGACACATGGACTTAGAAACTTTTTCATCATTTCCTGCAAATACTTAGCCTGCACAAGTAAACTCAAAACACATCAAATACATTTTTGATGTATATCATTGAGTTGGGTGAGGCTTCTTCAAATCAGGTACATTTGAACCAATGTACCCAACACAACGCAACATCGTCCCAAGACTACAGTTGACAACTTTCGTTTGCCCATCCATTTGTGGGTGGTAGGCGGTGGAGAACTTGAGTGTCGTACCGGTCTTCTTCCACAACGTCATCCAAAAATAACTCATAAATCAGACGTCGCTATCAAAACAATAGAAGTAGGTAGCTCATGATACTTGAATACTTTCCTGAAAAATAAAGTCGCCACATTGGGGGCATCGCACGTCCTGTGACATGGGATAAAGTGAGTCATCTTTGAGAAGCGATCCACTACAACGAAAATCGAGTCAAACTTCCTCAGCACGCAAGGGAGCCAGGGAGGGCGGAGCACGATCGAGATCCACGAATTGGACCAGTCGACTGCAAAGGAGCAACCACCGATCCCTAAAAAAGTCCACAAGCATGAATATTTATAGGGAAAATAGAGTTAGGGTAGTGGAGAGGAATGAGGATGTATTCGATGATAATCATAAAGCTAGTCTCTTACTCATACATATACTAGAGTAAGGGGAAAACCTAAAGCAAGGAAAAATACATAACTACCCCGACACGGGGTGTACATATACAAAGATAAAAAATGACATGCATATAACATTTCACAACTCTCCCCCTCAAGTCGGGCGGAAGATATCAGTCATCCCAATTTTTTGGATATCGTCGGTAAACACATCACACCCCAAGCTTTTGGTGACCACATCGGCCGCTGATCCCTGGAATGAACAAACAGAGTAACAATGGTTTTCTTATCCAAGTGATCCTTAATAAAGTGTCGATCTACTTTGACATGTTTTGTCCTATCATGCTGCACTGGGTTAAGAGCAATACTGATTGCAGCCTTATTGTCACAGAATAAGGAAAAGGGGGCTGTCACGAGAAAACCTAAATCTTGCAACACGGTACGCAGTCATAATCCCTCACATAGTCTTGGGCCATGACACAATACTCTGCCTCTGCACTTAACCTGACCACCACATTCTGCTTCTTGCTCCGCCACGTAACGAGGTTACCACAAATAAAGGAGCAATATCTTGTTGTGTACTTTCTGTCATCCTGCCAACCAGCTCAATCAGCGTCAGTAAAAACCTCAATCTCCAAGTTGTTGTTCCTAGAGAATAGGAGGCCGCGACCAAGAGCTTTCTTTAAATACCGCAGTAGACGATACACCGCTTCTTGATGTCTGATTGTAGGAGAATGCATATATCTACTAAGAATACCAACTGCATACGTAATGTTGGGACGTGTATGAGATAGGTATATAAATTTTCCGATCAATTTTTGGTAATGTGATACATCTGCAAGATCACCATCATCATCTTCATCAATCATGTGATTTTCCTCCATTGGGGTGTTCGCAGGAACACAACCAAGCATACCAGTTTCCTTTAGGAGATCCAATATGTACTTCTGTTGGGATATAAAAAATACCCCGCTCCGATCTAACTACTTCGATGCCCAGGAAGTATTGTAATCTTCCCAAGTCCTTCACTTCAAATTCATCTGATATGAGGGTCTTGAGGTTGACAATCTCCTCTGTATCATTTCCAGTAATCGCAATGTCATCCACGTAAACAATGAGCACCATAACACGTTGTTCATGTCTCTGGATGAACATGGTATGATCCGATTGGGCTTGCTTGTACCCAAACTTGAGCATTGATGTGAGAAATCTTCCAAATCGGGCCCTTGGAGATTGCTTCAGGCCATATAAGGATTTCCTTAGGCGGCAGACAAGCCCATCAGTTCCTTTCTTCACAAAACCAGGAGGGAGTTCCATGCACACCTCCTCCTCAAGCTCACCGTGGAGAAAAACATTTTTCACGTCCAGTTGATGAAGTTACTAGTCCAGACAAGTTGCACATGATAAAAAAACCTGAATAGAGTCCATTTTTGCTACAGGAGCAAAAGTCTCCTAATAATCAATTCCTTGAATCCGGGTGTATCCTTGAGCGACAAGACGCGCTTTGTACCGTTCCACCTTACCATCTTGGTTCTTCTTAACAGAGAAGACCCACCAGGAACCTATAGCTCTCTTTCCTGAAGGGAGAGCTGTGATATCCCACGTATGATTTTTGTTTAAGGCGGACATCTCACCACGCATAGCATGTGTACAAGTCGGTATTGTGGATGCTTCTTGCCATGTCTTAGGAATAACAACAAGAGAAAGAGATGAGACAAAAGTCTAATGAATCAGAGTAAAATGACTATAAGCCACATGATTAGAAATCGAATGTTGCGTGGAAGTAGCTTTACCCTTTTTTAGCAAGGCAAGAGGCATATGCAGGTCTACATCATCAGAATCTGAGTCCGAAGTCGGCACCGGTAGAGGTGGAACGGTGGTGACCTGTGTACCTGAACGACGGTGGTATACATGGGGAAAAGGAGAGATCATAGTAGAGGAGTCCGGTATCGGGTAGGAGGAGCTCTGGGTACCGGAGTGGAAGGAGGTGAAGGAATGGAGGAAGAGGATGGAAGAAGAGGCAGAGGGACAACAGTAACATCATCCGTAGTAGTGCTCTCCCCCAGACGAAGAACATGAGTCAAGGACGAAAAGTAGGACTCTCACTCACGGAAGGTAACATCCATGGTACAGAACATATGCCGGGAGGGGCGATGATAACAGCGATACCCTTTGGTCGTGGAGGAATAGACAAGGAAAACACAACGTTGAGCCCAAGGGTCAAGTTTGTCACGTTGGGGTTGGTGCACAAGCACGTAATAGATGCACCCAAAGACACGGGGTGGCAAATTAGAAGTATGAACCACGCCAAAGGTAGAGAGACGGGCTAGAGGAGTAGTACAAGAGAACACGAGAAGGAAGACAGTTGATAAGATGTGCAGCAGTAAGCACCGCATCACCCCAATACGGTTAGGAAGATGCATCGTCTAGAGGAGACAACGAGCAACCTCGAGGAGATGCTAATTTTTCCGTTCGGCCATTCCGTTCTGGTAGATGTGTAAGCACAAGTTTTTTGGTGGATAATATCGTGAGAGATGAGGTAAGCGTCAAAGGAACCACGATCGTCATACTCCCCTCCATTATCACTTCGAAGAACACGGATAGTGTCATTAAATTGATTTTTCACCATGTTATGAAAGACTTGAAAACACGAAAAAACATCACTTTTCTTCTTTAATAGATAAACTCATGTAGCACGCAAGAAACAATCAATAAAGGTGACAGACCAGCGAAAACCAATCAACGATACAATGGGGGACGACCCTCAAACATCAGAATGTATAACATCAAAAGGAGTGCGACTAGGAAAAGAAAGACGTGACGATGTCTGTCGCACATGTTTAGACCAATCACAAATATCACAAGAAAATTTTTGAAGAAATGGTAAAAAAACAGGAAATAATTTTTGCAGGTAGACGGAGGACGGGTGTCCCAAACGCAGATGCCAACGGTGAACATCCTCTGCAGTAACAGTAGAACTGGAAAGGGCCTGAGAACGGGGAGGAGTGTCCAGGTAGTACAAGCCGCCACTACACCTACCACTGCCAATGTTCCGCTTCGTATCCAGTTCCTGAAAAACACAAGAATCAGGAAAGAATGTTACGGAGCAGTTAAGAGATTTCATAAGATTACTGATGGAAAGTAAATTGCGTGGAAAAGAGGGGACGTGAAGAATAGAGGTAAGAGATATGGACGGAGAACAGGAAATGTTGCCCTTGCCCACAATAGACAGGAAATGTTGCCCTTGCCCGCAATAGAGTACAACGATCCGTTAGCAAAAATAACTTTCTCCTTACCATATAAAAGAGTATAAGGGAGAAAACCTGAGGAGGACTCAGTCATGTGGTGGGTAGCACCCGAGTCAAGCACCCATTCAGAAGGTGAGGTGATGGCCGCATGAGCACTAGGCATAGCAACAGTGGCAAGAGCAGTGGAGCTTCTTCTAGTGACCGGATCAGACTGAGAGTGAAGCAAGCGGCGAAAGGCATCCAACTCATGAGCAGTAAGAGAGGAGGAAACCAAAGACTGGGACTCATCATAGACATCAGTAGTGTAAGCAGCATCATGAGAATGGTAGCCACTGTGCCTATGGCCCCCACGACCAGGTCCACGACCCCGACCACGCCCGCGACCAGGAGGTGCCAGATGCAGATGAAGTTTGAATCATGCCTCCCGAGAGTATCCTCGTCGACCACAGTAATCGCAGATAGGCACTGAAGATGCAGGAGTAGGGATGAGGCCACAACCAACACTCGTCAAGGCAGAACGATCAGGAAGAGTCACTACACTGAGAGACTTGCGGTGGTCTTCATCACCCAGAATCATGTCGAACGCCTCCTAAAGGGAGGGAAGATGAGAACGGTGAAAAACATGTGTCCGGACCACATCAAATTTCATATTCAACCCCATTAGAAAGACATGAAGACGGAAGTGATCCTCCCGTTGCTTTAACAGGACGACATATGTTGTACACGCTGGAGTGAAATGTGCAAAGTAGTCCAATTCTTGATACAAGCGCTCAAACTCCGAGAAGAATGATGAGATAGTCATCGACCCTTGACGCAACTCCATAATGCGGCGAGTGAGCTCATAAATCTGCATGAAACTACCAATCTGAGAGTATGTTTCACGAGCATGAGTCTAGATCTCGAATGCAGAGTCCATCAGCATATAGCTGCGATAGACCTTGGGCGACATCGAATGCAGAAACCAGGACACAACCAGAGAGTTGTCAGAATCTCAGCGCTTACAAGAGGGATAAGACACTAGAGGCTCCGTAATCGACCCATCAATATAGTCAAATATTTGTTGACTACGGATGACATGTTGAGCAGCACGAGACCATTCCAGGCAATTCGTGTCATCCAAAGAAACCGTGGTAATCTTCAAGGAGCTAGAGTGGTCATGAGGTCGCTGAGGCTCAACCATCGGAGGCTGGATCACGCCCGGAGAACAAACAGATGAATCGTGTTCACCCATACCAACACAAGAAGCAGAAGCAACACAACACAACAGATCAACAACACCTTATTCTGTCATGCACATCCACAAATCGGCGCACGGGCAGCGACACGGGAGCAGGACAGCGACCCCGGGGCAGCAGCACGAGCATCTGCACGGGAGCAGGACAGCGACACAGGAGCAGGACAGCGACACAGGAGCAGGACATCGACACAGATTGTCGCCAAGAGGGCTGCGAGACACTAGTTTTTCAGGAAGAAGAGGGAGAGGCGGGCTGCTTCATGGAGGAACGGCGACGGCGTTCCTCTCAGCAGCCGGCAAGAGTGCCGCCCGACATCACAATGAGGACGGCGGACGCGATCCGAGCACGGGTTCGGCAAAAGCGATCCAGGCTGGGACGGCGAAAGCGATCCGAACTCGGGGAAGGCTAGGGCACATGATTCTTTTTTCTCCTCTGATACCAAGTGGAGAGGAAAATAGGATGTATTCGATGATGATCATAGAGCTAGTCCCTTACTCATACATATACTAGAGTAAGACAAAAGACATAACTACCCCAACACGAGGTGTACATATACAAAGATAAAAAAACGACTTGCACATAACATTTCACAACTAGGGCATTCCAATGGACGGCCCATAATGATTGGGCCGATCGGTGGCCAAATACAACACAAAATAAACGAAGTAATATAGTAAAAAGATTCGGAGAGGCCATCCAGGCGCATCCAAGGACTCGGATTGTCCAAATGGGTCGCCGATCACCGCCTCCTACTGGAATAGACGCGTGTGGGTCGTCGATCGCCATCACTTTGATGCCCCCAATTATAAAATATATGTTTGGCATGACAACGGTTATGATCACAACCAAGAAAAGAAAGCTAGTTTTGAACATAAAAGTGGATGAGGAGAATTTTATGCTCACAACCACGGCAATCACAACCGTTCCCGTCTTGCCAGACGGACCCAAAGGCTACATTTAAATCCAATGGTTTTATGTGTGCCAAAATTTCACCTTCGGACGCTTTTGCGATGCATTTTTCGTGACTTCATTTACAACCAAAGCCAATCTATGAAATAGGACCAAAGATTACTTGTGTTTGAACCAGAAGCTTACTTTTATACCACATAGTAAGCTGCAAATACTTCAAAATATTTAAAATCAAATGAGCTGAAAAGAACAAATTAAAAGAATAATTGGGTAATAAGGCTGCAAGCTGTATGTTCTTTTGTAACTATGGAGCAGTTGTTAAATTTAGTTTTTTTCCCATTGTCATAATATGTATTGACTATATATGCTGTATGGCTACTCTGCCCAGTGCAGGTCTCATGGTGAATAATAATTCAACCAATACAATTCTTTTCTTTCCTTGTTACCTATATGATCCAGATATATATATATATATATATATATATATATATATATATATATATATATATATATATATATATATATATATATATATTATATAAAACAATATAGATATTTGGAAGCACACTAGGCTTTTAATTTCAGCCGTTGGATAAAAATCAATCTTCCAATCTCAGCCTTTGATTTCTGTTTTTTTCCAGCTAATCCTGCCATCTTTTCTGGACTCATGCTCCAAGGCTGAAAATGAAAATTCTTATATCCTGTGGCCTTATAATGTAAACCCTAACTTCCAGCATCTTGCCAAAGAATCAAATAGGAGTAAATAAATGATAGCATTACCTCAGCTCATCATCATTCAAGAGCCTCCAGCTTTACTTTTTACGCTTCCTGTAGGGTTAGCTGCATATCCGGTCCCTTCTCTCCATGTTCCGAAAACTCATTGGGGACTGGGATGTTTAACTCGGAACAAACCAGCTGAATTATTCTTCTAGTGACACCACCTAGTGACATCTTATTAACAGTCACTGCAATCGCGAAATCATAATCGACATTGCAGAACCCAGTGGAGCCACCGACGCCAGAGTGCCCAAAGGTTTTCGTGTCATCCGCACTGGACGAATCAAACCTTCTGAAACCGAGGCCAAACTTGCCGTCAGGGAACACGATATTTGAAAAATCGCCCAATCCCATGAAGGCGTCGTGGATACTCGGGTTGGCGAACATCGACCGCTGCTTTGTTGGGTCTTCTTCAGCTATGTTGCTGACAAGATTGTAACCTTCCCTATCATCACTGTGGCTGAAGATGCTGCAGCTCGTGCCCGGAGACCTGATGCTGCAATTTCGGCTCTTCTTCTTCTTCTTTGACTTATCAGGAGTTAATTCTGGAAAGTGGGGATGGCCGCCGAGGGGAGGCTTGGAGAGGAGAGAGTGAGGGGGCGGAATCTTGCCGCCGCCGGCAAGGGCAGCATAATAGCGAGCCAAAGCACGGGCTGAGCAATGGCCGTTGGCGGCGGGGATGATAGCTCGGCGAACATTGAGCGCGTTGAAAAGGAACGGGAGACCGACAGCCATTTCTTCGATATTGGGCCCCCGGAGGCTGCCCGGAATTTCGGATCTTGACTGGAGAGCAGAAAGCTTTTCCAAGTCATCTGTGTCGAGGGTAAGCGTCGCCAGTCGAGACTCCACACCTTGTAAGTAAATTTTTTTCTTGTCAGAGATCACATAAAGATAAATCCAAGCTTATAGATTTATAGTATATTTTGGGTTCTCTCATCTGACTTATCAAATAAATAAGCCTTTCAGTCAATATGAAGACAAGAATGTCAATTATGCGTCTAGCAATAGCTGCTTCTCCTCTTAGTTCGACCAACTAAAAAATTGCAACTGTAATAATTTTTCTTATCTTATATAGAGGCAATTAACCCTAGTTATACATAATGACATACCTCTAAACACGAATGAAATAATAATAATAAAGGATAATGTCATTAATATAAAATATAAATATTCAAAACTACGTTGTTCTACGTGCTCCACGACAGCTTACTGAAATGGCGATCGGTGGGACAAAGAACAATGGATGTTAATAAGCAAGTTAGAGTTCCATCTCAATTGGTTAGCACATATCTTCCATTCTCAACTTGCCTATTATTTTCTTGAAATTTCATATTGATAATCTTTTATTGAGGACATTGACAAATTGATCGTTAGTTAACGTATATGGAGTGTTATATGGAGTGTTAATTAGTGTATTCTCTACTTTCTCATTAGTATAGGTCAACTGGAGTGTATTTTGTCCCGTCATGATGAGCATGATTACGTGCAATGTTGATAATTGGTTTCTTATCACAAAAGAGATTCCAACTCTTGGATTTCGAAGATCGTCGAAGACCAAAAAAGACTTGGAATGAAATTATAAAGAAAGAAATGACGTACTAAAGCATTAGTGATATTATGACTAAAGATATAGCGCAATGGCGACAAAGGATCCATATAGCCGACCCCATATAGCCTTCAAGAAAGGTGAAAAGGTTAATCCCCTATCAACTTATGATCCTGCATCGACAGTACGTTTCTAGAGTAAAGCTTTCTCGCTAAAATATGATCCTTCCAGTGGGTGCAATCATGAGGCAACAGAGAAATCTTTGGACGACTGTAAATGTTTTTTCCTGAGATATGCACGACATTTTCAAACATTAAAGATTTTCAATACTGTCACATCTATTGAAGAATTCACATATTACAATGTCATTTCTGACAAACAAAGACTGAAGTTCTTTCCTCATCAATAATTTTGTGAGCGTGTTGATATTAGCACACATCCTATATGCTATTCACACACCTAAAAACACTCCCAATTTCTATATTATACCAAAGACCTAATATAGGCATATAGTGATTTGCACACCACCCCCTTCCTAAACTTTCTCGCACAAAGCCCGACTTCTTCCGAGAGTCCGCCGATCCCCTTTCCAGAAACTGTTTTCAAATGAGCTTGTCATCGTACTACGTACTACGTACTACGGCGAGAGGCGGCCTGGACTATAGGCATACAACCCTCCAGCGAGTGCAGGTCAACTGTTCATCATTTTTCAGTAATCTTGGCAGTGAAATGTCCACAGTTACAAAACCAAGAAGTATTTTGCATATTCCCCCCTCAGGCCTTCCTTCTCATGTGTTCGTTCATATAAAATCCTTATTTCACACCTTCGCTTCTCCAGCCCGGAAAAAGTGGTGGTTCGCTCATCTTTTCTGGAAAGGATTAAAAAGCCAAGGAACTTCCTTCTATTGTATGGCGTTATGAGGAAAGTTGATGGGGGATCCGGAACTTGTTGAGGTGCAAGTAGGTGGACTCCAATCGCACAAAATTGCCGAAGGATGCCAGCTCGTGAAAAACCTCTTTATTATTGAGCTCATTGTGACATGTATTGTTGTAATATTGAGCGCTTTTTTGTAGGCTATAAATAACTATGGTGTTTGCCCTAATAAAAGAGAGATCCTTTTTTCAACTTGGTATCAGAGCCGGGGGAGAAAAAAAACCCGAGCGGAGACTTTCGCGACCTCGGCACTTCGACGACCTCCTCCTCTGCCTTCCCCTCCCTTCATCGCTGAGATCGGTCGTGAAGACGTGCGCCTCCGACGTCTCCTTCCAGTCGATGCGGATATCTCATCATATACGGCGATCTCGATCGACTTGATCTCCGGCTTCTTCACCCCCTCCTTCGGCACGAGCACAGTCAGCACGTCGTTCTCCAACGACGCCTCATCTGATGCACCGCCACATTCTCCGGCAGGCAAAAGCGGCGGAGGGACTTGTCGCCTTTGCGTTCGACAGAGGACCTCCGCCTCTAGTGCATCCAGATCTACACTCGACGGAGGTCCTCCACCTCTAGGGCTGCAGGAACGCCCCTCCCATCGCCGCCTCCAGCGGCTGCCGCCGTCTCCGGCTGCTGCCGCCGTCTCCAGCTGCTGCGAGATTGGTCGCAGTGGGCAACCAGCACATCCGCCTCTAGCGGGTCTCCAGCAACAACACCTCCACATCCTAGCGGATCTGAGGACGCGGTGATCTAGGGCATGAGGAAGCATTGATTGGTATCGAACGAGATGTGGTGATCGGTGAGAAAGTTGATTCATGACGTCGAAGGAAGGAATGATGGAAGATGTCTTCAAGATGTTGGGCCCGGATGAGTTTGCCACATTGTTGAGGGTGTTGGGTTAATCGCAACGGTCGGCGAAGTTGGAACTTCCGCTGATTGATTTGAAGCTTGACGGACCGACAACCTACCTGAGTTGGTCACGTCGCGAGAGAAAATCCTTGTAGCGAAACAGGTTGGGGGAATCCTGACAGGGGCGTTGTAGAAACCAGAGAACGGTCATGGAGGTTTGGGACAAGCTGAAGAACACATATGACGGCGTAGGGAACACTCTGCGGGTCTTCCAAGTGAAGGGAGAAATTGATGACACCGCTCAAGGAAAGAAAACGGTGCAGGAGTACGTCTCCGAGTTGGAATGGCTATGGGTGGATTACGATCACGCCTCTGATGGGGTTTGTTGCAACGACTCACGGTGTCGGGCTTCCAAGATCATCGTGGAGGAGAGTACGATGAAGTTCCTGAAGGGGTTAGATGACAAGTTCGATCAGCGGAGAACCCTACTTATTTCTGGTACGACGATACCCACACTCATTGAGGCTATATCTGCTATGATTCAGGAGGAGACATGTCTCAAACTTCAGGTAGGGACAGGAGGATCCACGACTGTGAAGTCAGCACTAGTGGTTGTTGCCCCTGATGTTACAGGACAGAGGGAAGAAACCCGACGGTGCTACAATTGTGGCGAGGTGGGCCATCTGAGGCAAGCATGCCCCAATCCGCCCAAGGAGAGAAATTTGGGTGGTGGACGGGGACGTGGTGGTGGATGTGGTCGTGCTCGTGGTGGCAGAGGAGGTTATCGAGTCAATTTGGGCATAACTGAGAGTGTGGAGGAAGTTGGCATTATCTATACAGAGGAGCAAACCCTACTTAACATGATGGGGGGCATCAAGAGGAAACAGACGGGCGAGAAGAGAAAAGATGGAGCCGGGGATCGTTATGTATGCACACCCAACTGATGGATATATCGCTCTTGTATCCATATCTTCCTACAGGACATCAGATTGGATCATCGACTCAGGTGCATCACGTCACGTGACATGAAATGCAGACGAGTTATCCTACACTCGTCTAACTACTGCAAATAGCATCCAGATGGCGGACGGTACGTTCCAGCTAGTGGTCGGTAAGGGTAATGTTAATTGTTCAGGTTCAGTAAAATTATCCAATATTTTGCATGCTCCTTTTTTTCAGTTAGTCTTTTATCCATTAGTTTCATGATCATTCAACTGAGATATGTTGTTTCTTTTGATATTCTCAAGGTAACTTTTCAGGAGAAAGGGACGAGGCGAATACTTGGGACTGAGACTTGGCATGTCGGGCTGTGGTATCTGAATTGAGAGGATCGGATGCAGCACTTGTATCTGTGGTAGAGAAGATGGGAGCTAGAGGACAGAAGATGAGTGCAGGGGATATGTTGATACTCCATCACAAGCGGTTGGGGCACCATTCTTTTAGCACTGTAGCTAGATTATTTCCTGATGTTTTTGAAAGAGCAAATAAAACAAAATTGATGTGTGTTGCTTGTGATTTAGGCAAGCTTACTAGGAGTTCGTATGTTAGTATGAGCCGAAGAAACTCTTTTGTTTTTGATGTTGTTCATTTTGATGTATGAGGACCTTGTACTGTAAGCTTTTTGAATGATTATAAATACTTTGTGACTTTTATTAATTGTGCATCTCGTGTTACTTGTTTATATTTGATGAAAAATAAGAGTGATGTACTTACCTGCTTCCAAGATTTTCATGAGTTTGTTCAGACTCAATACACTGCAGTGATTAAGGTACTGAGATTGGATAATGGAACAGAATATACTAACAAGGAAATGGAGGAATACTTATCAACCCATGGGATATTGCACAAAACCACCTGTGTCTACACGCCCACACAGAACGGAGTGGAGGAAACGAAGAACAGACATCTTCTGGAGGTGGCAAGGTGCATGATGCTTAACATAAAGGTTCCTCAGAGTCTGTGGGGATATGCGGTGTTAACAGCGGCACAACTGATCAACAGGATGTCATCACAGATTCTGAGGTGGAAGTCCCCGTGTCAACAATTACATGGACATAATGGGGGATGCTTCCTTTAAAGATATTTAGGTGTGTGTGTGCTTCGTGAAGGACAACAGATCGGGTGTTAGTAAGCTTGATGCAAGGGCAGACAAGTGTTTGTTTGTGTGCTACTCTCGTACTCAGAAGGGGTACATGTGCTGGAGCCCAGTGGAGAAAAGATGTTTTGTGAGCATGGATGTTCACTTTACAGAGCTAGAACAGTACTACCGACAAGAGGGAGCCTCACCCACATTAGACTTGTCAGATACTGAAAAAATGAGGCTAGAGAAAGAGAGGTTGGTGACTGATCTGAGAGTATGGCAGGGAGGACCAGTGGAGGAGGAGCAGGAGAGTGATGGGGAGCAGGATGAGAAGATTGAGGAGCAGAGGCAAGATGTGAGGCCTATGGCTCAGGGGGAGCTGTGATCATACAGTAGGAGGAAACTGCCAGCAGTACCTGATCCAGTGTTTGTTCCTAGTCTAGCTTTTAGTCCCTTGGCTACGTCACTCCCTACTCCTGGAACACCTACACCGCTTAAAGCCTAAGGTGATGTCCTTTCCCCTTCCCCTATTTCTTCTCTTCCATTACGGAGGACTACTCGCAGCAATGCGGGAAATCCTCTTGATGGATACGATTGAGACCTTGCATCATTTGTCTCTTACGATCATATCTCCTCTACTCACGGAGCATTCATTGCATCTTTGGATAGTATTATTGTACCTAACAATTGACAGGTTGTCAAAGACAATCCGAAGTGGAAGGTAGCGATGAAGGAAGCGATGAGAGTTCTTGAGAAGAACAAGACCTGAGAGCTGGCACAGCTGCCAAAGGACAAGAAGGTCGTTGGGTGCAAGTGGGTGTTCACTGTGAACAGAACCCAGACGGACAGGTCGAGCACTGAAAGCTCGATTGGTTGCCAAGGGGTACAGTTAGACCTATGACATCAATTGCAACGAGACATTTGCACCCGTTGCAAAGATGAACATTGTTAGGACTCTTATCAGCTTGGCGGTGAATGGTGGATGGAGGTTGCACCAACTAGATGTGAAAGATGTATTTCTTCACAGAGACCTAGCAGATGTGTACATGGAGATACCACCGGGGTTTGGTATGGCCAAGACAGAAGGCAGAGTCGGCAGGTTGAAGAAATCCCTCTATGAGCTAAAGCAGTCACCTCACGCATGGTTTGACAGGTTTAGAAAAGCGATGATTGGGATGGGGTATCACCAGATTAATGCAAATTACACATTTTTTCCAGGTAGAATGAATGTCACATCACCATGCTTGCACTGTATGTGGACGAAATGATCATTACGGGTGATGATGAGCAATAGATTGGCCACCTCAAGGGGGCTCTGGGCAAGGAGTTTGTGGTGAAGGATCTGGGCCTTCTTAGGTACTTCCTTGGGATTGAGATTGCTTATGAGGCAGAGGGGAAAGTCTTTTCCCAAAGAAAATACGCGTTAGATCTCCTCACTGACATTGGGATGTTGGGGTGCAAACCTGCTGCGACTCCAATCGATCAGAGGTGTAAACTGGGTGCAGAGGTCGGAGAACCGGTAGATCGTGAGATGTATCAAAGGCTAGTTGAGAAGTTGATTCTCTTGAGCTACACTCACCCGGACATCTCCTTTTTTGTGAGCGTGGTGAGCCGCTACATGCATGACCCAAGGAAGGGTCATATGGATGCAGTAACAGATTTTACGATACTTGAAGAAAGCTCCTGGAAAGGGGCTGGCCTTCAGAAGGAATGAGCATGTGAAGATTGAGGGCTATTGCGACTCAGACTAGGCAAGCAGTGCGGATGATATGAGGTCAACTTCAAGCTATTGTGTATTCATGGGAGGCAATCTGGTCTTCTGTAGGAGTAAGAAACAGTCAGTAGTGGCTAGATTGACAGCAGAGGCGGAGTACAAAACAATGACAGTAGGGGTTGCAAAGCTCCTGTGCCTGAAAGGGATGCTTGTGGAGTTGAAGTTGGATCAAGGAAATAGGATGAAATTGTGATGTGATAGTCAGTCAGTCATCAGTATTGCAAATAATCCAATCCAAGTCTAACACGATCGCACCAAGCATATAGAGAATAATAGATTTTTTATAAAGGAGAAGCTTGATAGTGGAATAATGTAGTTGAGTCACGTCTCGACCAAGGGTCAGGTTGCAGGCTGCTTAACCAAGGGGCTCAATTAAGAGGATATGATCCGGGGTTGTAACAAGATGGACTTAGTGAATATCTTTCGTCAATCTTGAGGAGTGTTGTAATATTGAGTTTTTTTTTGTTGGCTATAAATAGCCATGGTGTCTGCCCTAATAGAAGAGAGATCTTTTTATTATTATTGATTTCTATGTATTTATCCTGGCGCTTCGTTTATTCGGTTTCACTTCTGATTATGGGGTTTCACTTCTTGTTACTCCTGTAATTTGTGTTTTAGCTTCTCATTTTTTTGGTTATTGGCCGTGGCTTTGAATGATGATGAGGGTTTTTTTATACATTCTTTTTGGTCATTAATTTTCTTGCTGCAATTACAGCTATACACTCAAAAAAAATTGGGTTGTAGATTTTTTTTTGTATGTGGAGCATCTGGTTTTCCCTGTTTTGTATCTGTGATTGTGTTTAATGGATAGCAGATGGAGTCTTTTTCAGCTTTTCATTGACCTGGGTCTGGGATGATGCTTTTGAAGATTTGGAGCTGCTTTTTTTATTTACATCGTTGTGTTATATAAATCGGGTTTTGAGGACTCATTGATTTCGGACACACGATTTTACAATGCATGCAAAAGGGTTCAAAATCAAAATATAGTAAATATTAAAAATTTAATTATCATGTATACACATAATTTATTAATACATATCAATTAATCAAAATAACAAACAACAAAAGTACATTATGAAGTATGATGACAATATTTTGAACCGGCTCTGCGAATATCAAATTGTTCTACAAAAAAAATTTCACAGTCAGGAACATAAAAGGTCTGTGAATAGGAATATTTGGCGTGCTAATATCAACACCCCTTTTTTAAATAAATTAAAACTTAATTCAAAATAACTCTCAAAATATTCCTTTCTAATAGTGCAAAAACAATATGTTAATTAGGAGTTCGATAAAAAAATTTCCTTAAAATGAGATTTTACACTAAACTTCTTTTGTATACACATCACACCAAAACAAAGTTACCGAAAACGAAAAAACTTAACATTAAGATGCACATTCCCAAATATTACTGGAGTTTTGTAGTTCTCAATGCCTGTTATCACATAAATTGCATATTTACCAATGTTGTTGGATATTGATACGTCCACAAACGAATAGCGAGACATGATTGCATAAAACAAGAATACGGATACAATCCGGAGCAAACTCCGGCCAAGATCAAGGAGGATGGTTCGTCCAATGACCCCTCTCTCAAAAGAGAGCCAAAATCCTAGGCCAAAAAAAGATGATAAAAACACTCATACCTCCTCCTTAAGGGAGGGGGCTCACAACAATAACGTGAAATAAGATCAATTAATATTACAAAGAAGGTATTATGGCGGCTTCCATAAGCGCTCCCCTGACTCTAGAGGATGCATCGCCGTAACAATAGGCCGCTCATAAAAATTGACCTTGTCCCCAATGTCAAGATGAAAAGTTTTGTTGGGGTCCTACAAAATGTCGGTAGCGGGTATAGTTGAAAAGAACAACGACGGATTGTTTTTGACGTCAAAGGAGGCGGATGAAGTGAGGTGCGGATAGAAAGATGAGATTGTAGGATTGAGACAAGTGTCAGCGGATAGGAAGAGACAAAAAGTAAAAAGGTAGGGGGTTGTATTATGGGGCGTCGCCAGTTGGAAAAGACAGAAAAGGGGGTAAAAAAATCAGTCAGCCCACTGGTATTAATTAGGGTATCCGGCCGGGTGAGGCGTGCAGTGCGTGAAGAGAGGTAGGAGCGGTGGTGTGGGTCTCCGGCAGGGGAGGCGGAAGGGCACGACGATAGATGACGATGATCGCGTCCGATCCCGTCGACCATGGGGCCTGTCATGGAGGCACGGGCTACTGCCGGGAGCGGCGCTGGAGGTGCGGCCGCTATGGAGCGTTGTTGCGGTGGAGTGTTGGCCGGAAACGACTGTTGCGGGCTGGTGGTGTACGATGCTGATGTGGAGCGTTGCTGGGGGAAAACTTCACCGGCAACTGGATATGGCGACTGGATCTGGCCGTGAGGCAGTGCTGAAGGACGCGGCTGGATCTGGCGACTCTGTATGCTGATGGCGCGGGGTCTAGCTGCAGGCGCAGGCTGGAGCGGGCAGTCCAGCCGTCGGTTGCTGGTTCTACGACAGGTGTCATCAGCGATGCTGGAGGTAAAGCTGTCACTTAAAACCGAAAAACGTAAACAGAACCGGAACCAAATCGGAACCGCAAAGAACCGGACTGAACCGTTCACTAATTATCTGGGTTCCGGTTTGAATTTTGGAATCGTGAACAACATTGGTTCGGGTATGGTTCTTTCATTTTATTATCCGGACCGAAACCGTAACATACAAGTCTTAAGCGGTTTCAAGAATTTTAGACATGATCTGAACCGGACTGAAGCAGAACCGAACCGTGACCCATTTATTATTATTTTTTTATATTTTATCTATAATATCTATACTTACTATTAAGGGTGAAACTGATGTGGTTTGAACTCAAACCGCAATCGTACCAAAGAGGGTCGGTGTTGGACTGAACAAAATCGCACCACACCAAAACTGTGTCGAAGAGGAGACAACAAAGGCAGAAAAAAATAAAAGTAACCTATACTCATTGACGATGATTACACGAAGAAGTCAGTATGAACGATAACAACGGTGTGGCGCGATTTTGTAGATTTTGCATCGCTAAAAACCGCACCACAAACTATACAGTTTTGCAACAAACGAAACCGCTGCACAACCAAACCGTTCGGTGCGGTTTAAAAGTAAAGTGAAGGTTCCCTCTTGCAAAAAAATCAAATGGGTTTACTTTTCCCCTTAAGTGTTTTATTTTTGACCTCTCGCATTCATTCCGCCAAGTTTGGTTTGGGTTCTAGTTGGAACTAGACCAAACCACATAGAACTGGACCGAACCGTTAGTGGCCGGTTTGATTTGTGTTCTTATTGAACCGTAACCGGAATCGCTGACACGTCAGTTCCAAACATTATGCTAGAACCAGAACCGGTCAAACCAAATAAGGTTTTGGTTCTATTTTGAAGAACTGTTACCTTAGCGTTTTGTTTCACGGTTTTAGTAAAACCGGAACCGACAGCTCTAGCTAGAGGGAGGGGGGCGTTGCTGCCAGAATCGAGGATGGAAGAATCCGATCGTGTTCGGCGAGTCGATCGAGTTTATCGTGGAGGTGAAGTGCCATGACGAGAATGTTGTCGAGCATATCGATTTGTCGATCGAGCTTGACACAGATGGAGATGGCGGTGAGACGGGTGTTCACCGTGGCTTGATCCCCGACAGCATGGAACGAGCGGACGGGGGCGGCAGGTTGGACCATTGATACGTCTACCGTTAGATTTTATGGAGCTTGGCGGTCTGGCGATTTGGTCGGGCGGCCTGGCAGTTTGGCGGTCTGACGGCTTGGTCCAGGCGGTCTGGAGGATTGGCGGTTTGGCGGCTTGAACCAGGCGGTCTGAAGGTTTGACGGTCTGGCAGATTGATAGTGGCGGATTAAGCTTGGCGATCTGGAGTTTAGCGGACTGGCAGGTTAGCCTTGGCGGTCTAGTTCCGCTGTGTTGAGAACTGCCTTTGGCGGTCTGGTCAGAGTTCTAGCCAGCCTGGGATCATTCAACCTTCTGTTGCGGGTTTGGAGGACAGGAGGTTGAAGTCGCTGCGGATAAAGGCCGCGTTCTGATGAGCAGCTGAAGCTGCGGATAGAGGTAGAGCTGAAGCTGCAGGTAGAAGCTGTTGTTGCGGCCTGATGCTCAAGGGAGCTGACCTGAAGTTCGGTGGTCTTATGCATCTATCTACTTGTGTTGAGCGGACTGTTGATCAGGACGACGACAGCGGACTAAGTAGAGACTGACGGTTACTTGTGTGGAACAGACAGTCTGTCTAACTACTCAGTCATAGCGGTCTGAAATCTTTTAATCACCTTTTCGCATGTTATATTTTAGTCCCACATTGTCCGTTGTATATTCCTTCATTATCTTCTCCCTATAAATAGGGGGTCATACTCATGTAACTTAACTTTTTGTGAAATACAAATCTTGTTATTTAGATTTTCTCACATGGTATCAAAACTTACCTGATCCTTGCGATTTCCGATTTTCTAACCGCCCGCTTTGCTCTTCTATGATCCTTGCGGATTCTGGTTTTCTAACCACCCGCCTTCTGCGGTTTCTGCGGCTTCCGGTCTTTTTTCTAACTGCCTGTTGTGCTTTCCTTCTAACCGCGCAGATTCTTTTCATTCTAACCGCGCGGATTCTTTTCCTGGTCGTTTTCTTCATGTCAGATACCAAGTACTCTTCTTCCAGTTTATCCGCATCTTCTTCTCAAACCGCACCAACCGTTCTACTCCGTCTGACATTCTTGGAACTGCTTCCAAGTTGACAGACCCGAATTATCCAGAGTGGAGCGTTTCGTTTGTGTTCTTGTTGAGGTCTCAACGCAAAAATCATCATCTCACTGATGACCCTCCAGCTCGTGGACTACTGTCTTTGATGACTGGGATGTCAATGTTGCTTTGTTCAGGACGTGGCTTGCCAATAATCTCTCTGATGAGTGTCTACCTATTATTAACATGATGAGACTGTTAAAGCCGCTTGGACTCATCTTACTGCTCTGTATTCGAAATGCGCTCAGACCTCGCACATATACATGTTATATGTTGATCTGTTTGTCCGCCCTACTTTGACTCCTGTTGCTTCTTATCAAGAGGTGCCTTTTCTTGGCGCTAAAATTCTACAACATCGTCTGTTCTCCGCTAATCTAGTCACAAACACTTCCAGGAGCTTTCGGTTGTGTGTTATCTTCTCCGCATTCCGGAATCTTATGACATGATAAGGCAACAAATTCTTGGCGAAGCTAATTCTCTCACTCTTGATGTTACTGCTGCCTGTATTGCAGCTGTTACCACTTTTTTTCAACGCCCTCTGCTTGCCTCCCCACCTCATCCTGACACATGTGCTCATCAGGTTCGCTCTGGTAATTCTAGTGGTTGTGGAGGACATACTGGTGGGCGTGGTGTGTCTCGTCATGTTTGCTCTCATTGTGGCAAGACGTGTCATCTTGTTGATTGTTGTTGGGCTAAATATGCTCATCTTCGCCCATCTGCGGGAGACAACACAAAAAAGTCCACATCTCTTGCCTCTTCTTCTTCATGCAGTGCTAATGTAGTCACTCAGGGTAAGTGGCTGATTGATCTAATCACATGACAGATCCTGGTTTGTTCTCTTGTTTGGACAAGCGTAACCGGTCTCCTCCCATTTTTGTTGCGGACGGTAATCCGTCCCCGTTATGCGGGACTGGTAGTCTGGTACAGTCTGTGTCACTCCGAGTCTGCGGCTTGAGGACACACTTTACGTCCCGTCTTTTCCGTGAAATTTACTCTATGTTCCTGCTCTTTGTAAACAGTTGAACTGCACAGTTACCTTTACATCTACTACTTGTTCTTTTCAGAATCCACACTTCAAGGAGAAGATTGTTATTGGGACTGAAAGCAATGAGTTCTTCTTTCTCGACAATGTCAATGCTTTCTCCACTTCTCTTTTGCAATGACATATTTGCCTTGGTCATCCTCCTCCTCGTCTCATCTACCAACTCCTACCGGACTTGCCTAAGGAGGGCTCCTCTTTGAACTGTGAGGCCTGCCAACTTGACAAGCATCATCGTTCTTCCTTTCCTGCAAGACAAAGACGCAGTTCTTTTCCTCCATTTGAACTTGTTCATTCAGATGTTTGGGGTCCTTCTCCTTTTAAAACTGTTGGTAGGAAGAGTTTATATTTTGTTACATTTATTGATGATTTCTCTCGTTGTACCTGGTCTATCTCTTAAGAGAACGTTCTGAATTTCATTTTGTGTTCACGACCTTTTATAATGAGATACAAACTCAATTTGATGTTTCTCTTAAAGTTTTTCGAACTGATAATGTTCGAGAATATCTTAGTCAACAATTTTCCAATTTTTCCATTCATCGGGGCATAGTTCATCAAAGTAGTTGTCCCTACACATCTTAGCAAAATGGGGTTGTTGAGCACACAAATCGACATCTCATCGATGTTACTTGCACCCTTCTCACACAGATGAATGTTCCCCGATCGTACTAGGGATATGTTTTGCTGCATTCTTGCTATCTCATCAACCGTATTCGCTCATCGATTCTTTAGGGCAGCACCCCATCCTTCATTTTACGTCCAGGAGCTCAACCTTTTTCTTTACCTCTCCATGTTTTTGGCTGCACAGCATTTGTGCATTCTCCTTCTCCTGGTCGTGACAAGTTTTCACCTCGTTCGGTAAAGTGCGTCTTTCTGGGCTACTGTCCGACCCAAAAGGGGTATCGGTGTTTTGATCCCCTATCAGGAAACAGTTTGTTTCTGCTGATGTTACATTCTTCGAAGATATGTTTTTTTCTTGAGCTTCTACTCCCTCACCATTTGATGTTTTACCATCTCTTCTTGTTGTTTTCGCTCCTTCACCTGCTTCTATTCCTCCTTCTACGTCATTATCTTCTCTTCTTATACCAGTTCCTCTTTTTTTGTCTTTATCTTCTGATTCTCCCTTGCCTTTGGAGTTATTGCTGACAGTTCCCGGGCTAGTAATCTCTCTGATGGATGGATCTACAACAGAAGACAAGTCGCATCTTGACCTTCCTATTGCTCTACGGAAGGGGGTTAAAACGTGCACTAAACATTCTGTTCATGATGTTGTCTGCTATGCTCGTTTATCCCCAATTGGAAGAAGATTTGTCCTTGCTCTCTCGACAAAATGTTGTCTCGGTTAACTATCAGGCGGCTCTTTCTGTTCCGTATTGGAAAACAACAATGGATGAGAAATGAAGACCTTAACTGAAAGGAGTACTTGAACTCTTGTCCCTACTCTAGATGTGGATGTGGTTGGTTGTCGGTGGTCTTTTCCATCAAGTTTCATCTGCATGGCACTATTGACCATAAGGCTAGGCATATTGTCAAAGGATTTACTCAAACATATAGTGTGGACTTTTTTGATACTTTCTCCCCAGTTGTTTGCATCAGCATTATCTGTGTTCTTTTCTCTGTAGCGGTTAACAAAGGTTGAGAGATGTATCAGTTAGATAGGAAGAATGTCTTTCTGTATGGTGATCTATAAGAGGTGGTTTACATGAAGCAACCTCCGGTGTATGTTGCTCAAAGGGAGTCTCAGGTGTGCAAGTTACAGAAGGCAATTTATGGTCTAAAGCAAAGCCCACAGGCCTGGTTCGACAAGTACAACAAGGTTGTTTCTCTTGTTGGCTTCACTCGGAGTTCTGCTGATCACTCTCTTTTTATTCGCAAGACTACCAAAGGGTTTGTTGTTCTTACTATCTATGTGGATGATATTCTCCTCACTGGTTATGATAAGGAATGAGTTGATCTAGCAAAGAGACATCTTTGACAACATTTTGTTACAAAGGATATGGTCTCTCCTAAGTACTTCATTGGAATAGAAATCTTGCAGAAACACAACTCTATGGTGCTTTTACAACGGAAGTATGCGTTATATCTTTTAAAAGAAACTGGTGTTCTTGGGGCAAGACATGTTTGTTGTCCTATGGCCGTTGGAGATAACAAGAGTTGGACGGAGGATTCACCTCTTCTTTCAGATAGTACTATATACAGGCGACTTGTGCGAAAACTCATCTATCTGACTGTTACCAGAACTAACATTTGTTATATTGTAGGGAAGGTCAGTCAGTTTATGAAAGCTCCAAGAGAATGTCATATTTGTTTCGCCTTAAAAATTCTGGAGTATGTGAAAGGGTCTCCATAGAAGGGTTTATTGTTTCGAAAACATAACTATTTGAAGGTAGAAGCATATTTTGATGCTAGCTATGCTGACAATAAAGAAAATAGAAAGTCTACTTCTGGTATTTGCGCCTTTGTAGTGGGAAATCTTGTCAGCTGGAAAAACAAGAAACGGTCTGTTGTGTTACGATCAAACGCTGGAGCTGAGTACTAAAACATGACATTGACTGCTTGCGAGTTGAAATGGTTGTGTGCCCTTATGCTTGACTTGGGGAAGATATATGCCCATCATTTACTCATGTTTTGTGACAATCAGGTTATTATACATATATCAAATAATCTGGTTTTTCATGAAAGGACAAAGCACATTGAAGTTGACTATCACTTCGTCAGAGAAGAAATTTTGAAGAATCAAATATGTACTTCATTCATCACTTCTGACAAGTAGCTTGCAGACGTCTTTACCAAACCAGTGTCCCCTTCTTTTTCAAATATTTATGATAAGTTGGGCATGGTTGACATATATGCTTCAGCTTGAGTGGGAGTGTTAGATTTTATGGAGCTTGACAGTCTAGCGGTTTGGTTGGGCGGCCTGGCAGTTTGGCGGTCTGGCAGCTTGGTCCAGGCGGTCTGGAGGATTGGTGTTCTGGCGGCTTGAACCAAGCCGTCTAGAGGTTTGGCGGATTAATAATGGTGGATTAAGCTTGGCGATCTGGAGTTTAGCGGACTGGCGGGTTAGCCTTGGCGGTCTGGTTTCGCTGTGTGGCGAACTTCCTCTGGCGGTCTGGTCAGAGTTCTAGCCAGCCTGGGATCATTTAACCCTTTGTTGCGGGTTTAGCAGAGAGGAGGTTGAAGTCGCTGCGGATAGAGGCCGCGATCTGAGGAGCAACTGAAGCTGCGAATAGAGGCAGAGCTGAAGCTGTGGGTAGAGGCTGTTGTTGCGGCCTGATGATCAAGGGAGCTGACTTGAAGTTCGGCGGTCTTATGCATCTATCCGCTTGTGTTGAGTGGACTGCTGATCAGGACAGCAACGACGGACTAAGTAGAGACCAACGGTTACTTGTGTGGAGCGGACAGTCTGTCTAACCGCTCAATCACAGCGGTCTGAAATTCTTTAACCGTCTTTCCGCATGTTATATTTTAGTCACACATCGTCTGTTGTATATTCTTTCTTTCTTTTCTCTCTATAAATAGAGGGTCATACTCATGTAACTTAACTTTTTGTGCAATTCAAAGCTTGTTATTTAGATTTTCTCACATCTACGGACGAAGAGTGAGACATGATTGCATAAAACACGAATACGAATACAATTTGGAGCAAACTCCGATCAAGATCAAGGAGGCTGGTTCCTCCAATGACCACTCTCTCAAAAGAAAGCCAAAACCCTAAGCCAAAACAAAATGATAAAAACACTCCCATACCTCCTCCTTATATAGGGAGGGGCTCACAACAATAACGTGAAATAAGATTAATTAATATTATAAAGAAGGTATCATGGTAGCTTCCATAAGCTCTCCCCTGACTCTTGCGGATGCGTCGTCATAACAGATATTCCCTTCAATTTCTTTTCACAATGCGATTCTTTACCCCTTATTGCACATGCATTTTTGTATTTGCTTTATTGAAGAATATGTTTAAGAACCTTTATTTTTTCTTGCTTAATATGATGGATCGGTTAAAGAATTTTAATTTTTTTTACCTGGTCTTCTAAAGTGGCAGTTCATCCACTTTTCAGCTTAACAATCACAGATATGTTTAAAAACCTTTAATTTTACGGGCCTTCTAATGTGAAAGGATTAACACCTATTTGTCTTAACTACCACAGATAGAGTTTTAAGAATGCGGATGGGCAATGCCTTAAAATGCGGATGGGCAATGCCATCTTTTCTTGCTTATATATCATGGATAAGATTAAGAACCATTATTTTGGGGGGTCTTCAAATGGAGACTATTTAAGGATTTGATTGATTGAGCGGTGCGGGAGGAGCCGGCGGGCCAAACGGAGGTGTCGAACCGGAGGGGGAGGCGGGGCTTGAAAAGCTCCGATTTGGTGGTTTTTCCTCTGTCCGGCGGGTGCAAACGGAGAAAACGCCGCCGGCACCCGTTTGTTTACCCGCCGTCCGGCGTCATTTGCTCCAAACGGAGGCGGCGAAACGCCAAAACAAACCAAGCCTAAGACTACATTCTCAGCTTAACAAACATGGATAGGTTTAAGAACCTTATTTTTCCTAGGTCATGGAATATATTCATTACTAAAAAGATAATAAAGGACAATCATGGTTAAAACTAGGAAGATACTATCCTAACATACATTTGCTTAAGATACAATCCTCATATTCTTTCTTCTTCGCAGTGTAGGTGGATTGTTGCCCATCATTGTCGATGGGTTCCGTTGTTTAATGTATCCTTCTTTTTCCCTTCTGGTTTCCATTGACTTCCATTCCTTTTCTCTGACCACTTTCCAAGGCTACCACTACATAGTTATTCAGCTTCTCTTCCCTAATGGGGACTTGAACAACTCGTACAAGTGTTGTTGATCTTCACTATCACGATCTTTATCGCGGTGATACTTGTAGTATAATTTTGGACTATGTCATGCTGGGGATAAAATTGTTAGAGACTGTGTGTATGTATAGGGACTTATCTGTATTTACCCGTATATGTTCGGGTCTTTGTATTTATATAACCCCAAGATGGGTCATCAATGGAATGCAATACATTTTTCTAAGTTGGTATCAGAGCGTAGGGTTTAACTCTCACGATCCCTCTCCTGCTCGTCTGCGCCGCCGATCGATCTCGCTACTGCATTGATCCCGCTCGTCGACCCGGTACTGCGTCGATCCCGCTCGACGACCCGCTCGTCGATTCCGGTCGATCGATCCCGCTCCTCTACTGCGTCGATCGACTGCGTCGATCCGCTCGATCTTTCCTCTGGTGCTTCCTCCGATCGACTGCGTCGATCCGCTCGATCCTTCCTCCAACTACTTCCTCTGTTTTTTGCACCGATCGATCCTGCTCCAGATCTCGGTGTCGGCCTTCAATGGATCCCGCCTCGACTCCTAGTGGCTATCTTCCTAAGCCTGATGTGCTGCTTAACGGACAGAACTACAAGGCTTGGTCTTCCACCATGCGCATGCATCTCCGAGGCCTACGCCTTTGGAGTCATTTAGATGGATCCTGCCCAGCACCGTTGCTCCCTGCCGGCTCTTCAACTGAGTCTTCTGTTTCCACAGCCAGCACCAGTGTTTCCTCCGCTCAGGCGTTGGCCATGTGACAGGACGATGACTCCAGGGCTATTGCTATCCTTGGCCAGTCTTGTGAGGTACCCATCCGCCTGACCATCTGTGAGTTCCCTACTGCCAAGGCAGTCTGGGATCATCTTTCCGATCTCTATCAGCCTTCCAGCCAGGCCCTTCAGTATTCATTGTTACAGACTTTTGCAGCTACCTACCAGCGCGACCGCTCAGTTCATGAGTTTTTTGCTGAGATCACTTCCCTCTGGCGTCAGTGTGACGTGATGGAGCCGCCCCATTGCTTGTCCTGCTGCCATTGCGTTGCCACCGCTCAGTACAGAGATTCCTGTCATGTCTACGATTTCTTGATGCGCCTGCGCCTGGAGTATGAGTCTGCCCGCTCATAGTTTCTTCATCGTGGTACTCCACCCACACTTCGTGACACTCTGTCCACGATTCTGGCGGAGGAGACTCGTCTTCGTACCATGGAGGGGACGCAGCACACTACCTCCCCCCATGTTGTATTGGCTGCTCCTTAGTTTGCTCCGCAACCTCCGCTGCCACCTTCTCCAGGGCTCAGTACTCTTGTGCGACCGTCTGCTCCGTTTCCTACCCAGGGACCCCCTTCCCAGGGTCCCAATGCTGCGCAGCGGCGGTCTTTTCGCTGTCATTATTGTCATGCACCGGGCCACAGAGTGTCTGAGTGTCGCAAGCTTCAGCGCTCCCAGCAGAACATCCAGCCTCGTGACACCCAGCAGTGTGCAGCTCCAGTTCTGCCTGTGCCTCCTCCGACAGCCTCCTTCTCTGAGCAGCTCATACAGCTGGTTCAGCAGCTGTCTTCAGGCACTTTCCCGAGTACATCTGCAGCCACAGTTGGTCAGGCCTCTACCTCTACTGATCCCTCAGCGGCCTCTGCCCAGTCAGGTATCTTTCCGTCCGCGTGGTTACTTGACTCTGGAGCCTCTTTCATATGACCTATGATGCCACCCATCTCCATGCCTGCGAGCCTGTTTCCTCCGACCTACGTGTTCTTATTGCTGATGGCACCACCCTTCCTATTACCAGTCGGGGCCTTCTTCACACCCCTCAGTTCCACATTCCTGATGTTGCCTACATCCCTCAGCTCTCCATGAACCTCATCTCCTCCAGCCAGCTTGCCTCTAGTGGTTACCTTGTTGTTTTTGACGAGTTTGTTTGTCATGTGCAGGATCGTCTTACAGGGACCCTCACTGGAGCTGGTCGTCGCCATAGTGGGGTATATCTCCTTGAGTACCTTTGTCTGCTGTCAGTCACACCGTCCCCATCTGCTCCTCTTTTATGTCTTCCCGTCGTTTCCTTTCGTCAGGGGCACCATCGTCTTGGTCATCCCAGTGGCGCCCGTCTCTCAACTCTTGTTCGTCATGGTGTTTTGGGTAGTGTATCTGTTGACACTAGTCACTCTTGTACGGGTTGTAAGCTTGAAAAACAGCTACAACCCCCCTATCAGTCTAGTATGTCTAGGTCTTCGGCTCCGTTTGAGTTAGTCCATTATGATGTATGGGGGTCTGCTCCTTTTGTATCAAAGGGTGGACACCACTATTATGTCTTGTTTATTGATGATTTTTCTCGTTTCACTTGGATATATATGTTGCGTTCTCGTGCTGAGTTTTTTCAGGTTTATGTTACTTTCTCCACCATGGTTCGTACTCAGTTCTCCGCCTTTGTTCGTATTTTTCGCTCCGACTCGGGGGGGAGTACCTATCGCATAAGTTCCGTGACCTTCTCGCCTCTCATGGCACGCTCCCGCAGCTCTCCTGTCCTGGTGCTCATTCCCAGAATGGCACTGCGGAAAGGAAACATCGTCACATCATTGAGACCACTCACACTCTTCTTTTGGCTTGCCATGTTCCTCCACATTTTTGGGCTGAGGCTGTCTCCACCGCTGTCTATCTCATCAACTTTCAGCCATCCACTTTCTTTCAGGGTCGGTATCCCGGTGAGTGTTTGTTCTCTTATCCTCCTCGATACACTCATCTTCGTGTGTTCGGATGTATGTGTTATGTCCTATTACCACCACGTGAGCGGACAAAGCTCTCTGCTCAGTCTGCTGCATGTGTTTTTCTAGGCTACAGCTCAGAGCACAAGGGTTACCGCTGTTATGACCCTGTTGTGCGTTGTCTTCGCATTTCTCGTGATGTCACTTTCGTTGAGGACCAACCTCTCTTCCTTTCTTCATTCACCTCTGCTTCACCCTCATCCACTACCCCGGCTGATATTCAGTTCCTTATTTTTCATACCGTACCACCACCTGTTTTGCCACCACCGTTAGACCAGTCACCAGCAGAGCTACCGCCATCATCGTCATCTCCCTCTTCTGAGTCCTCTCCACCTCCTCATGTTCTGCCATCTCCCGGCCCTCTACCTCCTAATCTCCACCACTACACTCGTCGTGCTCCGACTACCCCACAGGTGCCCCTAGTCTTCAGTGAGAGTCCCGTGGATGATCCACCTGCCAGACGTTACCCCCTTCGAGATCGACATCCACCAGATCGCCTCGATTTTACCACCCATCAACTCGACCTCACTACTCTTCCTGCTACCTCCACCAGTACTCCAGAGCCTAGTTCCTACCGCGAGGCTGCTCAGGTTCCTGAGTGGCAGGTCGTTATGTCTGATGAGTTGGCCGCTCTTGAGCATACCTCTACTTGGGATCTTGTGCCTCTTCCTCCTGGTGTTGTTCCCATCACTTGCAAGTTGGTCTATAAGATCAAGACTCGCTATGATGGTTCTATTGAGCGGTACAAGGCTCGCCTGGTTGCTCGGGGTTTTCAACAGGAGCATGGTCGAGACTATGATGAAACTTTTGCTCCGGTGACACACATGACCACGATCAGGTCACTTGTTGTTGTTGCTGCTGTCCATCGTTGGTCCCTGTTTCAGCTGGATGTGAAGAATGTGTTTCTTCACGGTGTCTACATCAGGAGGTCTACATGGCTCTTCCTCCCGGTTTTGCAGCTCCTCCTGGCATGGTTTGTCGGTTGCGTCGTGCTCTCTATGGTCTCAAACAGGCTCCTCGATCCTGGTTCGAGCTCTTCAGCTCTGTAGTTACAGCCGCTGGTTTTCAGCCCAGCCAGCACGACCTGACACTGTTTGTTCACACCTCTTCCCGAGGTCGGACTCTTTTTCTGCTATATGTGGATGATATGATCATCACTGGTGATGACACGACTTTCATTGACTATGTCAAGCATCACCTGCTGCAGCAATTTCAGATGACAGATTTGGGACCTTTGAGCTATTTTTTGGGCATTGAGTTCTCTTCCACCTCTGCAGGTTCCAGCTCTCTCAGCAGCGGTATATTACTGATCTTCTAGCTCAGGCTGCTCTTTCCGACACCCGCACTGTTGCCACACCGATGGAGCTTCACCTGCAGCTTCAGGCCGATGAGGGGATCCCTCTTGCTGACCCCACTCGCTATCGTCATTTGGTCAGCAGCCTGGTCTATCTCACCATCACTCGGCCAAATATTGCTCATGCAGTCCATGTGTTGAGCCAGTTTGTCAGCACTCCTACATCAGTCCATTATGCTCACTTGTTGCGTGTACTGTGTTACCTTCGTGCAACTCCTGGACGTGGTCTGTTCTTCTCCAGCAGCAGTTCCCTCCCGCTTTCTGCTTTCTCTGATGCTACTTGGGCTAGTGATATTTCTGATCGTCGTTGTCACTAGTTTCTGTCTTTTTTTGAGCTCCTCCTTGCTTGCCTAGAAGTCCAAGAAACAGTCTGGTATTTCCAGCTCTAGTACTGAGGCTGAGCTACGCATCATGGCGTCTACGGCCGAGGAGATTATCTGCCTTCGTTGTCTTCTTGCAGATTTTGGCATTGTCTCCTCCAGACCGACCACACTCTTTTGTGACAACACTGGTGTCATTCAGCTCACTCTGAATCCAGTGAAGTTTTCCCTCTCCAAGCACATTGGAGTCAACGTCTTCTTCCTCCGTGAGCAGTACAACCGACGTACATTGTTTCCCCAGTATGTTCCCACCGAGCATCAGATTGCGGACTTATTCACCAAGCACCAGAAGAGGGTTCAGCATGACTATCTTATGTCCAAACTGTCAATGTATGATCCCCCGTGAGTTTGAGGGGGGGTGTTAGAGATTGTGTGTATGTATAGGGGCTTATCTGTATTTACCTGTATATGTTCGGGTCTTTGTATTTATATAACCCCAAGATGGGTCATCAATGGAATGCAATACATTTTTCTAAGTAAAATCATGTATGGTGGATTCTTGAAATAAGGTTCGCCTCAAAAGGCATAAACTAACTCCTCCATGGCAATGTTTGGGTGAGTATATTGTTATCGCATCCCAAATCGACTACTTGATTCATCTACTTCATTGAATCTCGCCCTCCTTTTGTTAGTAAGGTCAATGTGAGTGTGCGTCCCTCCTTGAGGTGAATTAGTAGCTATGCCCTCGGGGTTGGTAGGTTCCTCCTTTCTCGGCCACTCGTCAATTGGTGTGACGGTTCTGTCTACGGGGGTGTTCCTTCGTTGTCCAAATTGGCCTCCTCTCCCCTGGCATGCATACATGCCAATTCAAGTAGCCCTAACAAGTTTGGGGTGAGGTGGAGCTGAAATATCCATAGCCACTTTTTTAACACGTAGGAATTTGTGAGGAGCTTGTTTCAGATTGAAGAGTGAGATTCCTATCTTATATTCTTTGAGCTAGCAATGTGTGTCAACAATATCCTGCAAAACTATTTGAAGATATGGATCGATTAGACCGGAAACCTGTGAAATCAATCAACCGCCTTTCCCTCTATAGCCAGCAGGAGTTGGTAGCACCTCATTACTCCGATTAGGTGTCGACGTTGTTGTTGATTCGGAATGTTGCAGATGCCTTTCAGGATAGATGGTGTTGTCATAGCAAAGTAAAAGTGGCTCCTCGTACCCTTCGAGAATCAGTGTTGCCTGGATTCTTGTGTTAAAGGGTCTGATGGCCTCATGGCCTCCATCTTTCAACTCCCAATCTTGCTATTATACTAAGTTAAGCTACTGCATTTTATACGTTGAATAAGCATATGCCTTGATGGCTCATTACTTCCTCTGTCAGTTACTTCTCCGGTAATATTTTGGTTTGGTCGTGTTGACGGCAGCATATTATATACACTCACCAGTCGTTGGGGTGTTCCCAATGCAAAAACTACCACTTCTTGAATGGATCGCAAGGACCACTCTTCCACCTATTGAAGTTTCTATCGGCTGATTAATCCTTCAAAGTTTATACCGCTGAGAAGTTGGCCTAACTGTCTTGCTAGGACAAGCTAAATTTCTATATTTATGCTAACATTACAGGTTCGTTGCACCTTATAAGATTTTAGATCTCAATCCATACATGAATTACCAGAGTCAGTACTGCTGATCACCATAATCCAGTAAGACTTGAGAAACGGGAAAGATTTTATTGAGTGTCGGAGGACTCATCATTGACTAAGAAATGTGAAGAATTTCCCTTCCAAGAACCAGAGTATTACAACTCAGTTAGAAAGAAAAATCAAAGTGCATAAGTCCTGGATTCTTCTTCATTCGTTTTTATAGATATATATAAGGATACCAAGATGTTTCGGTCCTTGAATTCACAATGATGATTAAGGATTTTATTGGGAACATGATTGCCACTTGGGGTGTCAACTTGGTCATGAATGTCACGTTGAATCGACATGATCTTACCTAGGATCAAAACCGGTGCTTCTGCGACCGCGATCCCGATCCACGCCTAACATTCTGAATGTGATATAAAAAATTAGCCACCTAACTATTTTTGCATCAACACTTCCGCTTCCCGACCAACTCGTCTTATAGTAATACGAACAAAACCCTATTTCACATTTCCGCTCCTTCCTCGTGATCCCTCACCTCATCTTTCAGGTTCTTTACCGAGGCCGACCGCGACCGCCGACATTTTCCTTTTCATTAAGACGACCCCCGACCTCCGGCCATTGACGTCTTCCCTTCATCCTCTTTCCAGGCGAGTGGACCGACTAGTTTTGAAACTGAGAAATTATTTCGGAGGAGCAGCAGAGTAAATAAGTTTCTTCTTTTGTGATACTGAGCTTTTTCAAGGAGAAGAACAATTGAAGGAGCACTCAAGCAGATAAGCTTCATGTAGTTATTGCTTTTAAAATCCTCCATTTATATTCATTACATAGGACTTGTACCTGTGGAATACGGTCTCGCTATTAACATATATCTTATCTCAATGTCTTGCTTGTATTGCATATCACGGCCTTCCTAAATTCTGATGCAGTTAGCTGAACTATCAACGTCCAAGCTAAGTCATGCAGCTATAGAATATTAGAATACCAGATGTGCGGGTCTATAATGCATTTGTTTCCTTTTGATATAATTATTAAACGACTCATTAGTTTTATAGTTTTTTTTTGGTGTTAATTGAGGGTAATTAGATGATACAAATTCAATTTCATATTTTAAGTCTTAATTTATAAATGTTGTAAGATCTTACAATACTAGATCTGATCCTACGATCCTCAATCCAAAGCGATCCTACCTAGGATCTCGATCTTGACAACCTTGACTTCCATCTAAGAAACATTCGCCAAATGGATGCCAAAATCAACAAGCAAGTCGCCTCTCCCGTTGCCGCCACCTCCACCGACACTAACTTACTCCTTGGTCCACATCCCAAGTTCGATGGGCACACAGCCTCCGCACCACGGGTATTGGTCGTGCCACACACTCTCAATGCCCCCATCTTCACCAACATTGACACCATGGGGTGGATCACCAAAGCGGGGCAGTTTTTTGACCATTGCATGCTAGAAGCTCACAAAGTTTCTCCAACACTAAGAACATGAAGGGCTTGATATAGTCAACTCCGACCTTGATGTAGCTCGACCTCAAAAAAGAGATGATTTGCCGCTATTGCATTCATTATTTAGGTACAATGGTGGAACACCTTTGTGGGTTTATTCAGATGGGTGGCGTCTACGAGTACATTGATGAGTTCGTCATCTTAGTCACTCACATCCCCGATTTACCGCCCGATCAATACCTTGACTTCTTATGCAAGGTCTCCCGCCACACATCGACTCCCGACTCTGCACTTATCACTCACGCACCATTTCAACACCATGGATATGGCAGCTTGTTGAAGTTGACTTCGTCGTCAAACCGATCATTCTTTCATGCCATTCGTTGGGTTTTCCTACTACTATGCAACGACCTCTGTATCACCCGCCCCCGACTCTACGTCCTCCGGATGTGGATGTCACGGTTTCCCCGACACAACACCCTCCGCCAAACCCTCACGACGGGCGATCCCTCCCACTGCACTGCCTTACCAATCAAGAATATCACAGTCTACGAAACAAAGGCCTGTGTTTTCGTTGTAAGGGATCAAGAACGCTTAATCATGACTGGCCCCTGAAGAAAATTAGAGCCACCTTTGGTGATGAGGACTCAAAGATTACCTTGGACGATTTTGAAGTCTTGGAATTAAACCATGACATTGGCGAGGCACTGATAGCTACATTCCTTCACTCCCACGATCTTATGTGCTTCTTGGTGGACGAAATCTTGAGCTGCAAACCATGAAGCTTCTGGATTCCCTCCTCGACTTTGTGATTATAATCATAATCGATAACGGTACAAGCTACAACTTCATCTCCCAATGCTTGGTGGGCCAACTCAACTTCCCCATAACGCCCTCGCCTAAGTTCACTACATGACTCAATGACGGTCATCGATGACTCACATTGGGCTGTAAAAAAGACGACAATTACAAACCATGCTTGGCCAATTTTTTGGGTGTTTGCTGCACCTCAAAAACTAACTCACTACCCAGCGTACCACCAAATTTTGCTTTAACCGGGATTCACTAAGTTATCAATATGGCCTTAACATTATGATCACATTCAGAAGGACAAAATCGAACGTCTATATATGTTCAACGGAGGTCTCATCCGACTAAGCGCAAGTCCATTTTGAACACCATCCTCCTCAACTGCAAAAAGGACGACAATTAGCCTTTTTGAGTGGACTATCGAAAACTCAATAAAGCAACAATGCCTGATAAATACTCAATTCCGATGATTCAAGAACTTTTGGATGACCTTTGGTGGGGGTTCTTCTCCAAGATGGACGTTCGCGGCGACTGTCATCAAATCCAAGTTCGTACCAAGGATATTCCAAAAACAGCGTTCAGGACACACAACCATACGAATTTGTCGTCATGCGGTTCCAGATCTCCAACACCCTCGCTGCCTTCCTAGCCACCATGAACAACTTTTGAATGGTACTCTGTAAACATGTACTTGTTTTCTTTGATGCATTTTGGTATGCAGTTCATCGTGGATCACTTAGCCCATGTGCATTCCACCTTCACCGTACAATATCGCCAGCTCATTGTAAATCCAAAGAAATGTGCGTTTGGAATACATAAGACAGTTAATTGGGCCGCACTATCTCAACGAACGGTGTCGTCATGGACCGCAACAAAATTGAGGTCATACTTCGACGGTTTCCTCCAACTCCCTTCGTGATGTTTGAGCTTCTTGGACATCACAAGGTACTATCGTTGTTTCATTCGAGCATAAGGAAAAATTATGAAGTCCCTCATAGACCTCCTCAAAAAATAGAACGACAGCCTCTTCATTTGGACATCAAAAGCCGCAATCGCCTTCTCTATCCTCCAATTGGCGCTCGTGGTCGGGCCTGAACTTCGTGATGCCCAACTTCACACTGACCTTCATGGTGGAATAGAATGTGTCATGCACCGAGATCAGCACAGTTTTGATATAGGGTGGGCGACTTATGGAATTTTTCAGTCACTTCTTCTTCACCGCAGATTGTTCTCGATCCTCATATGAAAATGAACACATGGTGTCAATCCTAGCAGTGGAACATTGGCGAATCTATTACCTCTTGAGAGACGATTTGTCATTTGCACCAACCATCATAGCCTCTTCAACCGACCATCCAAAATGCGGCCACCGGATGCAACCGAGCGCACGTCACTATCATGGCACCTGTAAGAAAATGCAACCACGCGGGAAGTGGACTGGTACCCCTTTTTATGCTAAATCCGCACGAACATGCTCTGAGACCCTCTCATTCAATATTCGTAAAGCCTCGCCGAAGCCTCCTTGTACATTACGGCCAACTCGACCTCTCCACGTCCTTCTTTAATTATCGCCTCTTGAAGGAATTTCTCCCCCCTCCCTCCCCCACAACCACAAAATGGTGGAACCCGTTGGCATCTACCGAACATTTCTGAATTCCAACATCCTTATTTTGGTAGAACATATTTCAGTATGTCAAATATTTTGCCGTCACATGTTCCCCCGCCAACAAGCCAAATACGAAACTTTCCTGCGCCGCTTGTGTGTGTGTGTGCCTCTCCAAGTATAGCCGCTTCATTCTTCTCAAGCACTCACCCCCCCCCCCCCCCACAATGATTGAAGTTACATTGCAGAGGTCATTCTCCTTCACGGGTTCCAACGATCAATCGTCAGTGACCGGACCTCATCTGCACGAGTGCCTGGCAAACACACTTCAATTTACACGTGATTACTTCAACCAATCACCATCCCCAATCAGATTTGTAGCACTGTCCATGTAATTCATCACGTGGCTCTCCAAAATCCAATAGTTTTCATTGAATTATGGTCATCAATCGCCTCTCCAAGTATAGCCATTTCATTCCTCCCAAGCACTCATTCACAACCACCACAGTGGTTGAGGTATTCTGAGGAGGTCATTCACCTTCACAATTCCCACAATCAATCGTCAGTAACCAAACCCCGTCTTTCTGAGTGCCATCTGACAAGCACTCTTCAAATTACAGGGTACTCAACTAGAAAGAGCGTGATCTACCACCTTCAAACCAACGATCAATTGAAGGTGTTGAACCAATGTTTGGAGACATATATTCATTGTTTTGCAAGTGGCTAACTTGTGTGTGGGTTAAATACTTAGATGGCTCAGTTGGGCCGAGTTCTCCTACAACGCATCCTTCCACCTGGTGGTGGCCACTACCCTATTCCAGCCACTATAACGCAATCCACCCCCAACTATTACCCGACACTTGTCGAGAGGATGTGAAGTAAAGGTTTTGGCCTCACAATTGCAAGACCGTGACACCAGTCTTCAACAACTAAAGAATCGCCTTCAGCGTGCTCAAGAGAAAATGACCTTCTCCCCCCCGCCCCACACCAAGTTAAACCCCAAGATCTACAATCTGTTCGAGATTGTTGTGTGTGTGGGGTCTGTCGCCTACCGCAAGATAGTCGCATTCATCCAGTGTTTCATGTGTCTCAACTTAAATTTGTCGTTGACGACCACATAATTGAATCTACCATTCCATACGTTGTGGAGTCGGCGGGAGAACAAGCTTCTACCCGACACAATACAGGATTTCCACATGCTGAACAGGGGAGGCACTACGATCGATCAGGTGCTCATGACATGGCTCTACCACCCCGAGTTCAAGACAATGTGAGTTGACCGCAGAGACTTTTGTCGATAGTTCCCTAACTTTTGCCTTGAGGACAAAACGAATTTTTCATAGGGGGTTATTGAAGCGCATCCAAACGAAAGAGAACTCGTCCTGACGTGATGCATATAATGTCGTCGTAGGGAGGTAGCCGCGCAAGATGTGGATGCGGAGGAAGGTGATAGTGCGGCTTTATTGTACAAGAACTTTTATTTATTGTATATTGGGCCTAGATTTTTTTTTGGTTTCCACTTTAAGCACTGAGACTATTAAATAGACTCTTATTGTAACCTAGAAACTATCTTGGAAGAGTTATGCAAGCCTGGGAAAGAAATCCTTTCTGTCTCCACTCCTTTCTCTTCTCCATGTCTTCTTACTTATCGCCCACTTTCCATCGGTTTGTACCGAGCGCTCCATCCTAATCTCTTGCGGTAAGAAACAGAGTAGAAGATATTTGTTGAAGCCGGGAAAATCCATACTTCAAAATTCGAATCTAAATGTAGTCTGAGGCTACTGGTCTCGCGATTTGGCGGACCGGTTCTGAAGACAAAAGCAAAGAAGTGAGAGAAAATGCAAGAGGACTCTAGGAGCTACAGCAGGGAGGTCCCACCACGTACCCGAAAAATTGGAGTAAATTTCTCCTCCACAACCAAAATGGCCGAGCAAGGTACGAGAAAGGCACCACCTAGAAAGTTGGAGTCTCAAGAGAATGGGGGTGGGGTCAAGATTGCAAGGTTTCAAGGTGGCATTCCTGGTACCCCTGGGGTCTTATTTATAGACAAATTCTTAGGGTGTCTCTAGGCGAGAATGTCCAGCCCCGAGAGGTTGTCTCTCTGAACTACTAATCTCGCGACATGCGCCCTGGCGACTTGTTCTTGGAGACTATGTAGGAGCTCGCCCGAGGCTTGCAAGATGTCGTTGAAGGTCGCCAACTGTGCGAGTATGCCTAATGTTCGCAAAAACATCCTGAGGACTGCTCACTCGGGCGAGCATATGCTTGATGCTCGCTTATGCCTCTGGCGGGCTGCTCGCTTGGGTGAGTATGATACTCGCCCCTAAAAAAGGACGTCTGCCTTGGTAGGTTGTTGACTTTAACCTGCTCTTTGATGTTGACTTTGACCTTTTCCTACGTAGCGCGACAGGGTCCTCCCTTGATGAATGGGGGTTGTACACAATCTCAGTTCTTTTCGAGCAATCTTGGAACTCGAAAAAAAGCATCCAACCCGATCTCTATAAATAGAGGGGAAAGGGCCTTTTCTCGGGCGTCCCTTCTGAACTCTCGCGAGATGCAGATTACAGCTGATGAAATCGCAAAGAAGTTGATGCTCTTGGGGGAGGTACTCGGCCCACTAGCCCCTACCTCCAAGAAGCAAGATCGTGATGGCGACGATAAGGAGGGAGATCGCCGAAAGAAGAAGAAGAAGAAGAAGAAAAGCATCCTGTCGGAGAGGGTTCCTTTGTTCCTGCGAAGGATCTCCCACTCCCCGCCGATCACTCCATCTTGATCGCGACCCGGGACATTCTGAATCAGATGGGTGTAGGCGAGAGTGTCGACGCTACTGCTAGTGAACCGGCTCTCCCCATCTTGCCTCCAAGCAAGCTCGCTGTCGATCTGTCTGCACAACGCGCTTCGGACCTTCCTGCCGAAAAGTTGAATACCTTGCAAGGTACTGAAACGCGTCCAAGCGTTATTTCCGTTGTTCTCAGCATGTTCGCCCTCTTTGACAATTATGGCTACTGCAGGAAATATGCCACCTGGCAACCCCGACAAGCTGTCTGCCGCACCACCGAGCCAGAGTATACCGTCGGTCTCCCGCTCTGCTGCGCCAAGCTCTACGGCCCATCATACGATGCAGATTCACCTGGGCTCCGAGAGGGTGACCCCCGAGTCGAGTACTCCCCTGGAGAAGGCCATGTCTGCGAGAGATCTAGCAGAGTATCTGCCCCATCCGCCTCCTATAATTATGGGCTTCCTACCATCCCTGGAGGCTACTCCAAACGTTCTGCCTCACCCACCTGCGGGCAATGGAGGGAATGGGAGGCCGCAACCATCCGGCCTCCTGTATTCCAGTGATCGTGGGGCTCCGGACCTTTGTGGGAAGCCGCCTGCTGATCCACCTACTGAATCCTCCCTACGACTAGAGACCTTACAACAACACTCGTCGCACTCCCACAGGGGTCAACACGGGGGCCGAGTCTCAGGGAGGAGGGGACCACATCATCGAAGCCCCTCTCCTCATCGAGCACGCACACCTCGGCGTAGCTCGCGTCACCGAGATCGCCCTTCCCCGCGGCGCGAGTCTCCTCTCCAGAAGCGTTCTCCCCATCGGCGAGAGTCCAGGCCTCAGATCCCGCACGTTGGTAGCGCTCTCCTCCAGACATAAGATCTTTCCTGTCTTTTTAAAGCTTGCACTGATACAGACAAGTTTCTTTGTAGGCCACCCCACGACGTCGGGGGCCGCACTGATCGACGTCATTGGGATCTAGCTCCGTGAGTACCAGGAGAAGGTCGCTTTGGCCTACCTTGACATGGAGACCAAGTTTGACCAGCTGGCTATCTGCGAGTCGCGTTGTCGCCTTGGCTCATTGGAAACGCGAGTCGCCAAGCTAGAGGAGTTCGTGGTGCGCCTGATCTTCGCTGAGTCGTGCTTCTACGCGATCAATCACATGGAGCAGCGTCTTGCCATGGTGGAGCATCGGCATCGGATCAGTTGGGAGGCTGGCGAGGATGGACGATGTTACGTCTACAAATGAATTAAGGAGATTTCCACAAGCGCGCTCCGGTGGTCCCATCGACGGGTGGCTCCTTCGACAAACGTGCGAGGGTAACAGACGACAACATCCGCCAGAGCGAGGAGTGCTTGGCGAAAGAGAACGAGTACCTACGACACGCGCAAGCAAGGATGGTTCGGGCGACATGCCCAACCTGAAGAGCGGCTCGGGAATCTCCAGATGCCAAAACCTTCGTGATTATTCTTTATAAATAATGTTTGTAATAATAATGAACTTTGAATACTAGATACCCTTGCCGCTTAACTCGCCCCGGCGAGGATGTGTTATGTTACTATATTTTCCTGATTTCGTAGCTTGCGACGATAGTCTTCCAATTTGCATGGCATGCGAGCATGCTCAGGTTCATCGCTACGTTTTGTCGACTGTGCTAACTCTTTTCGCGACTTTTTCGCGAGTGTGTAGGTCGTGAGAGATTCGTTGAGATAACCTTTCTCGATGGCGGCCGACCTGCGACGTGCCAACCGTCGTCACCGAAACGCGGTCGCCCCCCCCCCCCCCCCTCCCCCCTCCCCAAGCTTTTGTCTATAAATAGCAGGGGATGGGCAGAAAGCGCTGCTTTTGCGGAACCCTCCTTACTCGCCCACTCATTCTCGCTAGTCGCAACTCGCTTGCCAAGATGGTGTTCGTCGAAGATGCCCATGCTTGCAAGATCACTCATGTAACGTTCTTCTCTGGAGAGGCCTTCAAGAAGCCAATTACTGACATCACAAACCTCGAAGATTTCAAGAAGCACTTTTTTCCGCCTACCAAGGAGGGCTTCCCAGCGAGGGTTCCCCGCTCGAGCGAGCATCTGAACTCTTTCTTCCCGGATCGGCTGGTACTACCAATCTGACACTTCAAGGTCGGTCTCTGTCTTCCTCTGTAGCCGGAGTTCTGCGAGATCCTCTGGCATTTGGGTTGATGCCGGCCCAGATCAACTCCAACGATGTGGAGATCATCGTTGGGTATCTCGCCTTCCTTCGGTCGTAGGAGATCGTCTTCGACCTAGCCGTCTTCAAGCGGATCTTCACCATAAGGGCGACTAAGGAGTCATCTTCTTCGTCAATCATACCTGCACCGTTGTCGGGACAATCAACAAGGTGCACTGCTAGACCTGAGCGGTTCGTGGCCGTCAGTGGCCCAATCGGTGACGTCCTCTTTGCTTCTCAGCAACCTTTGAAGGGCGTCTTCCTCGCTCCCGCTCTGGAGGGGCCGGTCGAGGATCTACGGACCGCCTTTCGCGGGCGGAAGTTTGACTTCGCCTACTGGCGGCGCGTCGTCGCCAATCTGCCCTATATCTACCCGCGAATAGGTAACCTGCGCGAGAATCTATGGTACTACAACAATTTCATAAACTTGCGATCAACGCGGCTCTTTTCTCGCAGGATCCTGAATGATCCCGCGGGAACCCCACCCAGTGGACAAGGAAATTCCCCCTCCTCCGTCAAGCATCGAGTCTAATGTCATCACGGCAAGGTCGTCGTTGGGGCAGCATGTCGCAATGTCGTTGATCCCGGAGGAACCGATGGTAACGGAGCCGACAGCACAGCCCGTCACCACCAAACCTTTAAGGAGAACCGAGCGCGGCGAGCCATTGAGGAGGAGGTCGTGGAGGAAGGCGAAGCCGGCAAGCCATCCTCGCATCCCAACTATGGCTTCGACATCGAAGGGGTGGACCACTTTGGTCGCCCTTCGGTTACCTGGGAGGAAGGGACTCACGAGGTCCATCTCAGCACCAACCTTCCTTTGTGGTCGGTGGACTGGGATAACGACGACGATGCTTATAACATCGCCTTATACGGCCGCGAAGATGTTACAGTGTTGTATGAGGCCAGCACTTCCTTCCTCGCCAACCAGGTCGTGGGATATTAGATGCGCTCCCTCGAGCTTACTCATCAGCTGGCGAGGAACATCAAGGCGGCGGACAATCAGTTCGACGTGCAGAGCGACCGGATCGACCAGCTCCTGAATTCGCAGAGCGAGTTCCGGGTGAAGATCACCGGGCTCCAGAAATCGCTAAAGGAGACTGAGGCGGAAGTTGCCGAATGCAAGGCTTACGAGGTGATCTTGGTTAGACAAAGAACTCTTTCCTTTTGCATCTATACCTGCGAGTCATCTTCCTAAAAAAATGTGCTTCTCTTTATTGCAGGAGGCCAAGCTAGTCGTTGCCCAGTGAATCTCAGAGGTGGAGCAGTGGCTTGAGAGCCAGGCGGCTTTATAGGCATCCCAAGTGAGAGTTGCTGAATTGGAAAATGGAGAGACGACGAGGAGTCAACCAGAGGCGAGCACCTCCGGTGTTGGGAAGCGGATTCAGATCATCCTGAACAACCACCCCCGGATGAAGTTCGAGATCGCGAGGGTCACACCTCCGGTGCTGGAATCAGATTCTGATCGTCCAGAACGACCTCCCCCGGATGAAGCGCGAGATCGCAATGGTCGTTGACGACGTGCTCCTTGACATGTTAAAGTTCGAAAATTGGTTGATTACGGGCTCCGGGGATCTATTGCTGGAGGATATCATCCCGGGACTCCTCGCCAAGGAAGCCGACTCGCCTCTGCCAGCGCAACCCTCGGGTTCGGAGGAGGACGACGATTTGGATACTGAGGACGAGGATGGCAGTGAGGGCAGGAGCTAGCTACCAGGATTCTCGCCTTTTTTGCACCAACTATTTTTTGGGTGACCGAGAATTTCGCCCCTTTTGTTTTGAAAATGTAATGACATACTTAAAGGAAATGAAAATCATTTTTTGTATTGGTTGATCTGTTTAACTGATGCCCGTTATTTGGATACTTGCACGAGATGAGCGCTCGCTAGGCACTTAGGCTCGAACGATGATAAGCGCTTGTTAGGCTCTTAGGCTCAGACGACGATGAGCGCTCGCTAAGCTCTCAGGCTCGAAAGAGCTCGTGTGCTCGCTGGACTTCAGTACTACGCAATCCTTCCGATACAAATTGTCGCTCTATTGGCGAGCATCGGTATAAGCTCGCCACAATGTGCTCGTATATCTCGCTCGAGCAAGTATTACACATACTCATCATTTTATACTCGCGCTCTCAAAAGGGGCAAGCAGTCTGCATGCTGGAGAGGAGCTCGAGCAGAGGTCATGATTAGGAAAACTCCACAACTCGAGAACTTATACTCACTCGAGGGGGCACACAACCGATATACAGGAGAGATGCTCGTGCAGGTACTCGAATTTTTTGCACCAACTATTTTTTGGGTGACCGAGAATTTCGCCCCTTTTGTTTTGAAAATGTAATGACATACTTAAAGGAAATGAAAATCATTTTTTGTATTGGTTGATCTGTTTACCTGATGCCCGTTATTTGGATACTTGCACGAGATGAGCGCTCGCTAGGCTCTTAGGCTCGAACGATGATAAGCGCTTGTTAGGCTCTTAGGCTCAGACGACGATGAGCGCTCGCTAAGCTCTCAGGCTCGAAAGAGCTCGTGTGCTCGCTGGACTTCAGTACTACGCAATCCTTCCGATACAAATTGTCGCTCTATTGGCGAGCATCGGTATAAGCTCGCCACAATGTGCTCGTATATCTCGCTCGAGCAAGTATTACACATACTCATCATTTTATACTCGCGCTCTCAAAAGGGGCAAGCAGTCTGCATGCTGGAGAGGAGCTCGAGCAGAGGTCATGATTAGGAAAACTCCACAACTCGAGAACTTATACTCACTCGAGGGGGCACACAACCGATATACAGGAGAGATGCTCGTGCAGGTACTCGAATTACGGAAACTCCATAACTCGAGTACTTCAGCTCACTCGAGAGCCCTAATAGCTGATATGCAGGAGAGAAGCTTGTGCAGGGACTCGGACTACGGCAACTCCACAACACGAGGACTTCAACTCACTCGAGGGAGCAAGTAGTCGATATACAGGAGATAACCTCGTGCAGGGACTCATGCTAAAGCAACTCCACAACTCAAGGACTCCAACTCACTCGAGTGGACAAGTAGCCAATATGCAGGAGAGCAGCTCGTGCAGGGACTCGGACAACGATGACTCCACAACTCGAGTACTTATACTCACTTGAGAGGGAAGACAGCCGATATGCAGGAGAGAAGCTCGTGCAGGGACTCGTACTACGACAACTTCACAAGTCGAGGACCCAAACTCACTCGAGGGGGCAAGTATCTTATATGCAGGAGAGCAACTCGTGTAGGGACTCGGGCTACGACAACTCCACAACTCGAGAACTTATACTCACTAGAGGGGCAGGCAGCAGATATGCAGGAGAGAAGCTCGTGCAGGGACTCGGACTACGGCAACTCCACAACTCGAGAACTTCTGTTGGTGCTGAGGTCACTCGCCCTGTTTTTTGAGAGATCGACAAAGAGTTAAAATGTACCCGCTCCTTTGGTGATGAAGGCCCTTTTTTGGAGGGGGGTGGGGGGGCTATCCTCTCCTCGCCGAGTTGGAACATCGGCCCCAGATTCTCTTTCAATGACATCTCTAGCCGGATGAGAAGTGCGATCGGGGGGGGGGGGGGTAAACGACATACATGCAAGGGTGGAGCTGATCTCGGTCGTCCATGCAGAGGACTGGACTTAGGAGGACTCATTACATTACCCATCACAAAGTCCCCTCATCCATTCTGAGATTCATTAGAGTTAAGTCGGAGGCTCATTTCCCAACTCGATCGTGAGAACTGCCTTCGCGCCTTTGGGAATCCTCGTTCTACTACCTGGCCACGAAGGCCTAGAAATCGGAAAAGGAAACAACTCTCGGGAGGTCCAACAAGACGCACAAGCTCGAAGCCTTCATCCTTTCCTTGACTGAGGAGCAAAAGAAACCTGGACATGGACTGACACTCGGGAGGTCCTTCAGGACGCACTCACTTGAGGCCTCCATCCCGACTTTGGCTTACTCTACTCAGGAGGGTTTGTTGTTTACGTGGCGACGAGCCTTTATCATTTTAAAAATAGTTTCTGATCCTGCGCCGGGCTCATAGCTCTCTCGCGACCTCAACGATGCCTTTAATGGTGGAGGATCTTTTTCTCTCCGTCGAGTTGGGATGTTGGTTTTGGACTCTCTTCTAATAACCTCCGAAAACAGATGAGAAGTGCAATCAAGGGCTCAACGACCAACATGCACGGGGGCAGCTGGTCTCGGTCGTCAGTGCAGAGGCTTGAACTTAGGAGGGCTCATTACACTACCTGTCACACTGTCCCATCATTCATTCTGTGTGTTATGAGAGTCAAGCCATTGGCTCACTCACCAACCCGATCGTAAGGACAGTGACGCAATTATGCTTGGAATAACTCATTAGTAAGGAGACAAAGAATTTGCATCTTCCAGGGTTATGCAGATATATAATTTCAAAAAGTGTGATTACAAACATACATACTCATCCTTTTTAAGGGGTGGAACCTTTTTAGGTCATCGCCGCTCCAGGTGTTACCAAGTAGTTCTCCTTCATGATCCTGCAAGCGGTAACCTCTTGTCTCAAGCGCCTCTTGAACAATGAAAGGTCCTTCCCAATTCGGGTTGAGCTTTCTGACGGCATCTGATCTCCCCGTAGCATCCACTTTTTTAGGACAAGATCTCTCACTTAGAACTGCTTTTGTGCGGATGTGCTTGTCGAAATGTCTTGCCATCTTTCTCTTGACCTCCTCCTGCCTGGTCGATGCAAGGTCTCAAAGTTCTTTGATGTTATCGAGGGAGAGCTTTTGGGCTTCCTCATTCTCGAGGCAGAGGATAACAATCTTTCTGGCAGGCTTTATTTAATAAAGAAAAGTCTACACACATCTCCAGCCTCCCAAGGTCTTCTTCACCATCACCATATTGGAGACCCAGCATGTGTGCTAGATCTCCAATACAATACCTGCCTCCAACAGTGTTTTCACCTCCTCTCGGATGGGCTCGACTAACCTATTGGCCACCTCCCTTTGCTTCTTCCTGATGGGCTTGACCAGCGGGTCGAGGTTGAGGCGCTTGCAGGCTGCGTCGGTATCAATCCTGGGCATGTCGACGGCGCTCCAAGCGAAAATGTACACGTTCTCCTGCATGCAACCAGCTCCACCTTCTCCTCGGCCTTCAGTGCCTCTCCTATCTTCAGCATCCCGGGCCTCATGCCCTCGGTCACCAATTCCACTTCCTCCACCTCCTCTGTAACCTCCAGCTTGGCTCCTCCCTCCAGGGACCTCTCCAACTCCTCTGCTTTCTCCATCCACTTGATGGTGCTCACCGCGCTCAGATAGCACTCATGGGCGGCTCTTGGATCGCTCATGATCCTCACATAGACGCCCCCCTGTCAGTATTTTAGGCATTGATGATAGGAGGACGGGACCACCTTGAAAGAGTTGATCAAATGCCTTCCGAAGATGACACTATAGCAACTCGGTGCATCCACAATGACGAACCTGCAGTGGATCGTCATCCCCCTAGGGTCACTTGCAGCTCCACTCATCATTCCACTTCCTTTCCCTGGAGAAGCCGAAGAGAGGGCCATCCGAGGTGATAACCCTTCCCGCCTCCACCTCCAACATGTCAAATGTCTTCTTCAAGATGACACTCACAGAGCTCTCGTTGTCCACGAGGATCCGATCGGCGGTGAAGTCTTCGACGGCGGACTGGATGACGAGGGCATCGTGGAAATGGTTCTTGCTCCTCAACATGTCCTCCACCGAAAAGGTGATCTCCTCCAGCTGCTGAGGAACCTAGGAGGTCGAAGGGCACTCCTCCGGTAAATGGTGTGGGGAGTTCCCTTGCGGGGGGCCATAACAACTCAAGTTTTCAAAAAAAAAAAAATTTGACTTAAGTGGCATATTTGGTAATTAACAAGAAATAAGCCTCACCCCCTAATTTTTAACCTAGCCCCCCCCCCCAATCGGTCATGTCTCATGATCCAGTCTCCTGTAGATGCTCCTGATCTCGCACTCGCTTCCCATCTCCGGCGACTTCCACCTCTCATGCCTCCCTGCTCGCCACCGACACCTCCTTATGCTCTCCTTCAGGTCGGCGCCTCTTGCCCCTCTTCCTCAGGTCGACGGAAGGAAGTTCTCCCCCTCCTGATATTCGTCCTCTCCCACTTCTCTTCCTCAGGCCGACAACAATCGACGCCTCTTCTTCCTCCTAGGACAGCAGCTCCCCCCCCCCCCCGCATTTCTCTTCCTCTTCCCAAGCCGACCACAACAGTTTCTCGCCTCCCCAAAGACCCGACAGCGCCTCTTCTCCCTTTTATCTTCAATTTGGCCGGTTTTTGTGAGAGGGACTCCTAGGGATTTCTTGAATCCTCCTCTACGCAAAATGTTTGGGCTCGGTTTTGGGCCATTTTGGCAAGATTTACCCTTTTTTCATATTTTTCTTAGTCCTCCATGAATTAATCGTCTTCAAATTTTGTATATTCTGTGATTCAAGATTTTTGCTTGATTATAATCGACTAACCGCGTTGTGTTTGTGATTTCTGGCACCGCTCCTCAACCTAATTGGCAGGATCTCGCTCATAGCCCCTCCGATTTAGGGTTTTTGTAACCTATGTGCTGCCAAATCCCCGTTTCCGCGTGGTAATCTCGTCTTCCCCCACTTTTGAGGGAGGTAATTCCTAAACCCTCTCGTGCTTTAGTTGCTTGATGAAATTGCATGTGCTAGCATTGTGCTTCTTGCTTTGTCAATATCGCTTTTGTTGTTCTTAAAAAGGTCCAGTTAGGGGGCCGATGAATAGAAAGATTTTGAAAAGGTCACACTCGGGGACAAGGAAGAAGAACTTTCGTAAAGATTTTAAATCTTGCTTGCGCCGCTCAGACGTCTCCGTCAGATTCAGCTTCAGCATTAAGGCAAGTAGAGATCTCTCTCTTGCAATCATTGATCTTAAATGAATGTATGTTCTTATGATTTTGCGACTTCAATTTTGAATATATGATTCGACAAATAAATTTAGAACTTAAATGTCTAATTTGACAAGCTAATAGTTGAAGATTTAATATATTTGAAATGATATGAGTTAGTATAAGGATGTGATTTAATTGAATTCTCAGTTTGATGAATTTCGGCTCATTTGATGAATAATTAAAATAATAGTAGATTTTTTGATTAATTTGAGGACTAATAAGTTTTTGAGCACAAGCATTAATTAATTTGAATGATAACTGTTAAGATTGCTCGTTAGCGATTAAATGATTGATGTTTTATATCATGCTCCTATCGTACACACATTTTTACTTGGAAGATATTTGTGTCTGAAAATGGTTTAATCTAGATGAGTATTTGTTATCTCGGGATCGATGCATATCAACTTACTCATGTGATTTACTTAAAAAACCTTCTTGTCTGAAAATGGTGCATCTCCTTGCTTGCATGGTCACAGCAAGCGGAAATTTTTCTAATAAAACTTGCACTTGAACTTGAGTGTGAACCATGTGTACCCACTAAAAACACCTACATTGTCCATTAATTACAGCTTATGATATTGCTTAAATCATTATATGTTATACTCCGCAATAGTATAAGAATTTAACTTGTTTCTGTTTGACTCATTTATTTGCTTGTCTTGTTAGTTTTGCTTCATGAAAACTGATACACATATTCTATTTCTCTTACTAGTTATGTATTTTACCTTTCTTATGTTATCGATATTCTGAGTTTTTTTCTTCTTGTTTTGAATTTACCTTAGCATTTATGCATGCGTCGCCTGCTTCCTAAGCACGATCTGTGCCAAGCTTCAGGTTTTGTGTTTCCGTTTCATTTTTTTTTACTATCGGACATTTCTTTTATGTAATAATTATAGTCAATAAATCATGGATAACTGCTAGGCTAAATAATGTATGTATCAAAATTTAATATTGTTTGTATGTTCATTCATATGAGTCTGTCATTGTATGAAATATGTATCTGAACTTGTATCATGAGTCTTTATAAAATACATGTGCTTCTATTTTTTACCGTCATAAATTAAAGCTTTCACATAAAAACAAACATTTTTCCATCAAATTAATTATTTTAAACATATTTATCAGTATCTCTGCTCCCGCCTTACAGGCTTGGATTTTCTTTTCACCCATGTCTGTGGCATCACGACCCAAAGCACACTCTGACTTTTGTTGAGACGGGTCATGATAGTTGGTATCAGAGTCAGGTTAGCTTCTAAAGATAAAGTATTTTATAAGTATCACATATTTTAAATCTTATTATATGAATATATATGTATGCATCAATCTTTACATTATCTCGTCATTATATGTTGTTCGCGGTTGAAACACGCACACACTACACACATAAGCATGAGTAGTATGCACACGAATGAATATTATATGAATATTTTTGTGCATATAAATTTTCACTAGGATATACACCGCGTGTGAATATTAAATGGATATGGACAGTTTAATATTTTCAAGTGTGATGACATTAGATCATAATATGCATGACATGTTAAGTGAAATTGGCACTTAACATGGCATATGTATTCATTCATTTGCGTTCATATCATAAATCATTGCACAAGTGTGAAACTAAGAACAATAATAATTAATGTACACACATGAATTTATTATTTACTAGACAACGCAAACGATCTCATTGTTGCATTTGCATGATCATTACCTAGAATTGTTCAATGAAAATGTTGTAATTATTACATGATTTACATATTTGATAGTATGGAATGTGTTAGAATCTTTAGTTTCAAGTCACTGATATTTGTAATCAGTCATTTCCATTTCGCTTGTCTATTAATCTTTTTCGGTTCTCCAGTATCCTCTTGTAGTTAGCTCCTAAGTGACAACGAGAAATGAGTGTCTTTTTGTAAACTGCTCTGCTGAATTACTTCAGCGTTATTTTGTGCTCTTTCATCTCCAGTTTGACTTACTTCTGTCGATATTAAATCGTCATTCATCTTCGTATCCTCTTTGGTGTTCTATCTTCATTTTGTGCAAGGATTTTCCGCTCTTGAATTCTCGAGTCCTACCTCTTAATTCTGAGCTAAGTGGTGAGATCTTTGTGATCCCTGAAGCCGGTCTTTCGTATCAGGCCGAACCTGCTAAGATTGAAGAGTACTTTTGGTAACTTGAATATGACAAGCGTAGCAAGTACCCGCAGCTTTTCTCTTGATCTTGATAAGTATTCGCGCATGTTCTCATTTTTGTTTATTTACATTTATAGTTATCTTTCATGTCTTGATTTGCAAATCTTGTCGGAATGAATGTCATCTGAATCTTCACTATAAGAGGTCTCAATCAGAAAATTTTAAAAAGTTTCAGGACGAAACTTCCTAAGTAGGAAAGATTGTAACAACTCAAGTTTTCAAAAAAAAAGGAATCGACTTAAGTGGCATATTTGGTAATTAACAAAAAAATAAGTCTCACACTTTAATTTTTAACCTAGCTAAGATTGAAGAGTACTTTTGGTAACTTGAATATGACATGTGTAGCAAGTACCCGCAGCTTTTCTCTTGATCTTGATAAGTATTCGCGCATGTTCTCATTTTTGTTTCTTTACATTTATAGTTAGCTTTCATGTCTTGATTTGTAAATCTTGTCGGAATGAATGTCATCTGAATCTTCACTATAAGAGATCCCAATCAAAAAAATTTAAGAAGTTTCAGGACGAAACTTCCTAAGTAGGAAAGATTGTAACAACTCAAGTTTTCAAAAAAATAATAAAAAAAGGAATTGACTTAAGTGGCATATTTGGTAATTAACAAAAAAATAAGTCTCACCCTCTAATTTTTAACCTAGCTGCCCCCCCCCCCCCCACCCCTCACCGATTTAATTTCATTATAATCGGCCCTGTTTTCTGATCCAGTCTCACGTAGCCACTCCCGATCCTGCACTCGCGTCCCGTCTACCGCGACTTCCGCCACCCGTGCCTCCCTGCTCGCCTTCGACGCCTCCTCATGCATTCCCACATGTCAGCGCCTCCTGCCCCTCTTCCTCAGGCTGACGGAAGGAAGTTCTCCCCCTCCCAATATTTGTTTTCTCCCGCTCCTCTTCCTCAGGTCAGCAACAGTCGACGCCTCTTCTTCCTCCTCCTAGGACAGCAGCTCCCCCCCCCCCCCCATTTCTCCTCCTCTTCCCAAGCTGACCACAACAGTTTCTCGCCTCCCCAAAGACCCGACAACTCCTCTTCTCCCTTTTATCTTCAATTTGGCTGGTTTTTGTGACAGGGACTCCCAGGGATTTCTTGAATCCCCCTCTACGCAGAATGTTTAGGCTCGTTTTGGTCCCTTTTGGTAAGATTTACCCTTCTTTCCCCTTTTTTTAGATTTTTTCTTAGTCCTCCAATAATTAATTATCTCCCAATTTTGTATATTCTGTGATTCAAGATTTTTGCTCCATTATATTCGACTAACAGCATTGTGTTTTTGATTTCCAGAACCGCTCCTCAACCTAATTGGCAGGATCTTACTTAAAGCCCCTCCGATTTGGGGTTTCTGTAACCTAAGCGCCGTCAAGTTCCCGTTTCCGCGTGGTAATCTCGTTTCCCCTCACTTTTGAGGAAGGCAATTCCTAAACCGTCTCGTGCTTTAGTTGTTTGATGAAATTGCATGTGCTAGCATCGTGCCTGTTGTTTTGTCAATATTGTTTTTGTTGTTCTTAAACAGGTCCAGATATGGTTTGTAAATCTTGCTTGTGCTACTCAGTCCTCTCCGTCAGATTCAGCTTCATCCTCAAAGCAAGTAGAGATATCTCTCTCTCTTGCAATCATTGAACTTAAATGAATATCTGTTCTCATTATTTTGCGACTTCACTTTTGAATATATGATTTGACAAATAAATTTAAAACTTGAATGTCTAATTTGACAAGCTAATAGTTTGGGGTTTAATATATTTGAAATGTCATGAGTTAGTGTAAGAAGGTGATTTATTGGATTCTTACTTTGATGAATTTTGCCTCATTTGATGAATAATAATTGTTAAGAATTCTTGTTAGCGATTAAAAGATTGGTGTTTTATGTCATGCTCGTATCGTACACAAATTTTTACTTGAAAGATATTTGTGTCTGAAAATGATTTAATCTAGAAAAATATTTGTTATCCCAGGATTGATGCATATCAATCAACTTACCCCTGCGATTTACTTGAAAAACATTTTTGTTAATGATTGGTGTTTTGTATATCTTATGCAATCATTAAAAGATAGTGTTTAATTAGTGTATCTCCATGCTTGCATAATCAATCTGAAGCAAAGATGTCAATCATGCCCAGCTTGGAAATGGTCAGGTCTGAACAAGTAGGACCGACAGCTTTAGTGACGACGTCAGCGAGTTGGTCAGCCGAGGGGACATAAGCTGGAAGGACAGTCCCAGTACGAACGTGGTCACGCAGAAAATGAACATCCATCTCGATGTGTTTGGTGCGCTCATGTAGCACCGAATCCTGGGTAAGTAGGAGAGTTGACTTATTATCACAGTAGAGCATCGAACCATCAACAATAGATAGGTCAAGTTCAGTCAGTAGCGACCGAAGCCAAACCAATTTAGTAACGTCGTGTGCCATGGCGCGGTACTCTGACTCAGCAGACGAACGAGATACAATTGATTGTTTCTTACTCCGCCACGATATAAGATAATCGTCATGGAATACACAAAAACATGACGTAGAGCGTTGATCCGTCAAAGATCCAGCAAAATCTGCATCCGTGAAGCAGGAGAGACTAGTAGCACTGTCAGCCCGATAGAACAGCCCAAGATCAGGAGCGCGCTTAAGATAGCAAAGGACACGTCGAGCAGCCTTTAGGTGAGATGTCCTGGGAGAATGCATAAACTGGCTCATAACGCCCACTGAGAAGCTGATGTCAGGCCTGGTATTGGTCAAGTATATCAAACGGCCAACAAGCCGCTGGTACTGAGAGGGTCTGAAAGAGGATCACCAGATTCAGTATGGAGGTGATGGTTAATATCCATAGGAGTACTTGCAGGACGACACACAAGTAGACCTGTGTCCCGAAGATGTAAGGTGTACTTGCGTTACGATATAGAGATGCCCTGTCGTGAGCGAGCTACTTCAATCCCAAGGAAGTAGCGGAGAGGTCCAAGGTATTTCACCTCGAAGGCTGAGTGAAGTGTAGCTTTCACCTCAGAGATGTCAGAGGGATCATCACCGGTGAGAATAATGTCGTGAACATAGACCAGGACAATGGCACGACATCCCTCAGAAGTGGCACAAATGAAGTGTGATCTGCACGGCACTGAGTGAAGCCAGACTGAAGGATGATCGAGCTGAACCGTTCGAACCAGGCACGCGGTGACTGTTTTAAGCCATACAGAGATTTGTGCAGTTGGCAAACTCTCCCCGAATACTCCCCCTTAAGGGCAAACCCTGGAGGAGGAGTCATATATACCTCCTCCTGTAACTCGTCGTGTAGGAAGACATTTTTGACATCAAGCTGGTGGAGAGGCCACATCCGAGAGGCTGCAAGAGAGAGCAGAAGGCGGACACTGGTCAACCTAGCCACGAGAGCAAACGTGGCACCAAACTCATCTGGAGCCTGAGTAAAGCCCTTGGCCACCAAACGAGCCTTGTAGCGGTCAATAGCACTGTCAGTAGAGTACTTTACAGTATAAATCCATTTGCACCCAACTGTGCGTTTCCCGGAAGGAAGAGGAACCAGAGACCATGTCCCAGTACGACGGAGAGCAGACATCTCCTCCATGGCCTGAACCCACAGCGGGTCAAGGAGAGCCTCAGCAGTCGAGGTAGGTCGATGGACAGAATCAACAGCAACCACAAAAGCCTTGTGAGAGGGTGAGAAACGCTGGTCGGAAACAACACTAGCCAACGGGTGCTCCGTAACCGAGGAGTGAACACAAGTATGTTTGCCCTTGCGAAGGGCAATAGGTAAATCAACGGGAGAAATAGAGGAGAGAGGCTCAAGAGAGATACCTGCGACCGGAAGGACATGCGGATCCGGGACTGGAGGAGAAGGGAGTGCATCGGGTGGAGGTGGCGGAGGGCGGCGAGAGTAAGTTAGCAGGACAGGCGGAGCGGCAGAAGGGGCAGCATCTGGTGGAGGACAGACGATTGGGAGAGGTTGCGAAATAGTGGGAAGAGCAGGAGATGTCGGATCTGCAGGAAAGAAGGGAACCTCCTCATGAAATGTCATATCCATAGAGTGAATGACACAACGCAACTGGGGATCATAGTAGCGGTAACCCTTAGTGGTAGTGAAGCCAAGGAAGAGGCAGCGGATGGCCCTGTTGTCGAGTTTAGTCTGAGGGGCGCCGATTCTGGACAAAACACACAACCAAAGACCCGAAGAGGGATGGGAAATGCAGAGACAGATGGATGGATGAGACTATAGGGGGTAATGCTCCCGAGAGGACGAGAGGGAGTCGTATTAATAAGAAAAGTTGTTGTAAGAAGAGCAGCACTCCAATAGGACTTAGGGACATTCATTCCCCGAAGAAGGCAACGAACAGAGTCTAGGAGGTGACGGTTTTTGCGTTTTGCTGCCCCATTCTGCTCGGGGGTCCCTGGACAAGAAAATTGGTGTAGAGTGCCCTCATCGCAGAGGAAGAGATCAAAGGGACGAGAAGTGTACTCACCTCCATTGTGAGAGCGGGGGATATGAAGTGACGTACCATGTTGGGTTCGTATCATACGTGAAAAATAAGAGTAAACCGATAGGACCTCAGGTTTATGTTTGAGGAGATAAACTCATACGCAACGAGAATAGTCATCAATAAAAGTTACAAAATGTGAGAAACCATCAAATGACACAATGGGGGCAGGGCCCCACACATCAGAATGAACTAACTCAAAACAAGAAGTAGCACGACTAACAGAAGGAACATAGGTGTTGCGTGTGTGTTCTGACAACTCACATACATCATAGCGAAAAGGAAAAACAAAAGACACATCAGGACAAACAGACAACATCCGTTGAGTACTGGCATGACCGAGACGTGCGTGCCAAAGGGAGCTTAACAACAAAGCAGAAGAAGCAGCAGAAGATGTAGGCGGGAAGGTAGCAGTGGTGGTGGTAGCAGCAGTGGTAGGAGGCAGCTTCAGGTAGTACATCCCACTCTTCTCATATCCCGTACCAATATTCCTCCCGGATCTCAGGTCCTGAAAAACACAATGATCAGAGAAAAAAGTTACTGAGCAGTTCAAAGTGCAAGTAATACTACTAACAGATAAAAGGTTGAGAGCCAACTGAGGGACAAGAAGAATAACGTCAAGAGAGAGGGGAAGAGAGAGGGACGTTGCCCCGGCTAACGACAGGAGTAACAGATCCATCAGCAAGGCGCACGTCCCGGTGGGAGCGGGGAACAACCTGAAGCAGATAGGAAGACGTACCAGTCATATGATCGGTTGCACCAGACTCAATCACCCAGGGTGACGAATCTTGGTCAACCATGGTCGCGAAGCAAGCAAATGGAGTACCTGAGGAAGAAGAGACAGTGGAAGTAGAGACAGTAGTGGAAGGCCCAGACTGCTGAAACTAGGTCATCATCTGACAGAAGTCGGAGGAGTTGGCACCCAAGGTGCATTCGACGGGCTCGGAAGACTCAGCAGAAGCTACAGTGTGTCTGGGGACACTACCAGGAGTAGGACGCTCAGAGCCCCATAGGTGTGGGTATAGCTGATAGCAACGACTGCGATCATGGTAGAGACGTCCACAGTGAGAGCAAGGGCCAGGAGGACTCGTAGAGCCACGACCACCAGAAGAGCCACGACCACCAGGCTGAGTAGAAGAACCCCGACCACCGCGGCTACGAGTGCCGGAGGTGGGAGGGCGGCAGGAAGCTGCAAGGGCCATCTGCTCAGTAGGGAGAGAGGAGGTAGCACGAACGCCGGGAAGACTAGATTGCAACTGCGTACGTTTCTCATGCTCTGTAACAATGGAGTAGGCCTCAAGAAGATCTGGCAAAAGTGACATCCCCACAATCTGAGCACGAGTAGACTCATATTCGGGGCGAAACTCCATCAAGAACTGGTATGTCTCCAGTCTCTGGCGTTGTTTCTGAATAAGGGTGATATCATTAGAAAACTCCAGGGCACTGAGAGGCTCAAAATCGTTAAGCTCAAGAAAACGGTCTTGAAGGTAAGTGAAGTACTCCTGAACAGAGCGCTCCCCATGTGTGGCGGAAGCGATGTCCTGAAAAATCCAGAAAATCTGGGCATCAACACGCGTGTGGCCAAAAGTACGCTGGAGAGCGGACCAAAGCTCGGAGATATCCTCAAAACCCATGAACTGACTGAAGATGCGAGGCTCCATCGAACACTGAATCCATCCCAGAACCATGTACTTTTCAGTCAACCATTTGACTAACTCCTCTTTCTTGTCATCTTTGTCAGTCAGTTTGGGCATCGGAGGGCCGCCGGTCAGCCAGGAAAGCTTATTCCGGCCGACAAGAGACGCTTTCATCAAAGTCGCCCATGAAGGATAATTTTTCTCATCGAGAAGGACAGTAATTCGTCCTGTAGAGCTATAAGTATCCTTGGAATCCATGAAGCACGAAAATAACGGGTAACGAGATCCCTCCCGCAAAGGAGATCGGGGACCGAAGGACGAAGAAGAACGAAAAATCACATACAACGCATTAAGAACGACGTCATGGAGAAGACGAGGACGCCATTAGGTCTCCATGGGAAAATAAGGAGCATGTGCGGAGAAAGCGCAGAAGACGACTCCGGCGGGACTAGGTGGCGGTGGAATTGAGGGGGGAAGCCTGTTGCGGCTGCGGAACGGCTAAAAAAACCAGCGGGAGAGGCACTGCAGCCAGCAGGAGAGGAAGTCGGTGACCAGCGACAGCAGTGGAAGGGGCGAAACCTACTTGCGGGATGTCCCGAGCGACGACGAACAGGGAGTAGCCCGAGCGCGCGAAAGCAGCCCGATCGGCGGGACGAAGCACTACCAGCGGGACGAAGAAGCCCAATCGGCGGACCGGGAGAAGCCACGAGCGGCGGAAGCTTCCGATGCGGGACGCGGGCAAACCCTAGGATGCGTGGACCGCCTCTGATACCATGTTGAGTAATCGAATCTTGACTCCAAACCGAAGCCCTATCATATATATATATATATATATAATCTCAAAAATATTAATACAGTATTATGGATATAATATAATGATAACTCCAATAAAAAACACTTACACTCTTCATTGATTACAGCTTATGATATTACTTGAACCATTATATGTTATACTCTAGAGTAGTCTAATAATTTAACTTGTTTCTGTTTAACTCATTTACTTGCTTATCTTATTAGTTTTACTTCATGCAAACTGGTACTCATACATTTTAGTTTCCCTCAGTAGTTATGTATTTTATCTTGCTTATGTTATCAATGTTCTGAGGTATTTCGTTCTTATTTTAGATTTGTCTTAGCGTTCGTGCCTGCGTCGTCTGCTTTTTGAGCCCGGTCTGCGTCAAGTTTCAGGTTCTATGTTTACGTTTTATTTCCTTTACTGTCAGACATTTTTTTATATAATAATTATAATTAGTAAATCATAGACAACTGTTAGGCTAAATAATATATGTACTAGAATTTAATATTGTTTGTATGTTCATTCATCTGAGTCTGTAATTGTTTGAAATATGTATCTGAACTTGTATCTAAACTTGTATCATGAGTTTTAATAAAATACATGTGCATCTATTTTTCAGTCATATGTTAAAGCTTTCGCATAAAAACAAACTATTTCCTTCAAATTAATTATTTAAACTTATTTATCAGTATCTCTGCTCCCGTCTTACAGGCATGGATTTTCTTCCTGCTCATGTTTGTGGCACCACGACTCTCCCCAAAGCACACTCTGACTTTTGTTGAGACGGGTCGTGACAGGGGCCTCCACCCCGGCTCCTCCATGGATCACTTTGACCCTCTCCCTCCCCCCCCCCATTGATCGACTCCTCCACGAGTCCCTTGGTCAACCGGGTGTTCGTTCCTCCACCGCACGGGGGCTTGCTGCATCTCCGGGACTTCCTGACCCCTCTGCCTCAATGATTCTTCTTCTCCCGCTCCTTCTCCGACCCTCCTCTTAGCCTCCAAGAAGTCTGGGCATGTCATGGTACCATGCCCCTCAACTTGATGGAGCTCACAGTAAGGGGGAACCATCGCAGGCTTGTTCCTCATCCTCTGGTTCCTGCTCTGGAAACGGTTTCCCTACCTGGCAACCTCCATTGCTTCCCACTGATCTCCTCATCGATGCCCTCCTGGCTGGTAGCGGTTGTTCCTCCTCTCCGGGGAATACCTCCTTCCAACACCGACCTGCTGAGCCCTTCCAGCCGGCATCCACAGGGGTTGGTCGATTCACGGGATACTGGAACCTCTATCCCTCTTCCCGGTTCTCAGGAGCCACGAAGGGCCTCCTTTCCTCCCTTCTCCTCTACTCTTCCCTTCTTCTCGGCTCTTCTCTCCTCCTCCCTCTTCTTCCCTTCTTCCTTCCTCTGCCCCTCCTTGGGCCTCCTCTCTTACGCCGCCACCTCATCCTCTTCTCGGGTTGCCCTGTACAGTCTGACCAGGAAGCTGGGGTTGGTTGACTCCCCCTTCAAGAACGTGTTGTCCCTCTCGATCAACTCCTCGTACAACTCTGGGGGAACTGTGTTGACTTCCAGATTGAAGAGCCCCTTCTTCAGGACAAAAGTCAGGGCCAGTTGTAGGGTAGCACTGTCCACCTCCTAGATACCAAAGACTTCCTCCTGATAGCGGTCAATGTAATGACCAAAAGTCTCATGCTCCCCCTGCATCAAATGAAAAAGGGCAACCGCTTCCTTCCTCTTCTTCAACGTCGCGAACCACGTCATCATCCCGTGTCGCAAGTGCTCAAAGTAATAGATCGAATTTGTTGGCAACTGGTGAAACCAGTCCCTGGCCTTCCCCTCGAAGGTGATACCGAAGAACGTGCACTTAAAAGCGCTTGTCATGCGACGGATCGACACCACGTCCTCAAACAACTGGAGATGCCAGACCTGGTCATCTCTACCTGAGTAGTAGCTCGGGACCAAATCCCTGAAACCTTCGGGGACTGGAGCTGATCGCACCTCGCTGAACGGACTCCTCCCTACTTGAAGGCCACTTGCGAGTTGACGAGAAGCACAAAACTTGCCTGCGCGAGTATCCGGGATCCCCCCTGATACTCGCCTTCCCAGATCCCAATCCCATGGTTGCTCGTTGGGCAGTACATCGACTGCACTGGTCTATCCTGCTCCTCCAGCATTGGCTCCTTGCCCACCCGCCAAGACGGCACGTCGTCCTCCGACGGGGTCCAGCAGCGGGGCAACATCGTCGTGACCTCGGTGCGAGAAGACATCAGCGAGCACACAGTATCCTCTAGGTGTTGCGCGAGCCCGCCGAACTCTGCGTTGAACTCTGCCTGGGTTACATACTTGTTTGGACACTGCAAGTTTCTTGCCACTCCTTCCAGCTCACCTCCATCCACCATGTTGCTTCCTTGATGGACTTTCCACCTCCGACTATGATTCATGCTCACTGCACCAAAGTGTTGAAGCTGAGAAAATCTCTACTTCGAAATTCGGATCTAAATGAACCCCGAGGCTACTGGTCCCGCGATTCGATTGATCAGTGTTGAAGACAAGAGCAAAGAAGAGAGAGAAAATGCAAGAGTACCCCAGGTGCTGCAGCAGGGAGGTCCCACCATGTACCCGAAAATTTGGAGTAAATTTTCCCTCAACAACCAAAATGGCTAAGCAAGGTACGAGAAAGGCATCACCTAGAAAGTTGGAGTGTCAAGAAAATGGGGGCGTCAAGATTGCAAGGTTTCAAGGTGTTATTCCTGTTACCCCTGGGGCCCTATTTATAGACAAATCTTAGGGGTCTTTATGCGAGAATACTCAGCCCCGAGAGGTTGTCTCTCTGAACCTACTGATCTCGTGACTTGCACACTGACGACTTGTTCCCCACAACTATTGTAGGAGCTCACCTGAGGCTGGTGAGATGTCGCTGAAGGTCGCCAACTGAGCGAGTATGCCTGATGTTCGCCAAAACTTCCTGAGGACTGCTCGCTCGGGCGAGCATATGCTTGATGCGCGGTTATGCTTCTGAGGGCCTGCTTGCTGGGGCGAGTATGATACTCGCCCCTAATAAAGGACATCTTCTTTGGTAGGTTGCTGACTTTGACCTGCTCTTTAATGTTGAATTTAGGTAGCGTTTGGTTGGGCTTTTTGCCTCCGGTTCGTTTGAACCGCACCTCAATTTTATCCATAAGTTATGTTTGGCGTTGCTGTTTCAAGAACCGCCGGTTCTAAAATTCCGCGGTTTCCTATTGATCACGATCCGCTGTAAAATGTTGCGTTCAGCCGCAACCGTGGCGTTCTCCCGCAACCCTAGAGCTCGAGCTCCGCACGCCGCAACCGGGGCGAGCTCCGCACGCCGCAACCGCGGCGAGCTCCGCACGTCGAGAGCTCGAGATCCTCACGATGAGCGGAGCGCGACGAGAAAGAGGGGAAGATTGCTCTCCTCACGCACCTCTCCTCGTATCTCCTTCCTCGCCCTGCATTCCGAATTCTCATGGTCCTCTCTCATCTCTCTCTCTTGATACGGATTTGCTCTGTTTTGATTTGATTTGGTATTTCTCTCATCCTTGATCGGGATCTGTAATTCGTTGGACTCGACAATCTGCTAGCTGTTATACACAGTTTTCACTAATCTCTATTAGATCCTCCTTCCTCCGATCTGGAGTAATTTTTTTGAAATAAATTTTCTATTTAGCTTGTATGCATTGAACATTCATGAGATGTGGAAGTGAAACAGAGGTACGGATTTAAATCAACCACAGAGATTCACGAGAATTCGAATGCTAGATTAGCTGCAGCAGATTTGGAACGAATTTGAAATCATGAAGCACTTCAAATTACTACTTCCTAGCTCACGGATTACAGTTTGTTTCAGATCTGAAAATTACAGGAAAATTCAGGATGAACGAAATTGCTTAACATTTGCATTAGAAAACATTTTGCATTCAGGAAAACAGGTTTTGTTATTAGGAAAAAAAATTTCACTCAAAACTCCGTTTTGTATCCAAACAACTTTTTAACAAAACTCTGTTTTCCAGAATCAGCACTTTTTCTATCAGCAACAGTTCATCAGCAGCTTTCCATCAGCAACAGCCCAACCAAACAGAGCCTTAACCACTTCCTACGTGGCACGATAGGATCCTCCCTTGACGAATGCGGGTTGTATAATAATATTTTTATAATAATGGCTTCATTTAATAGAAAATAATATAAGATTCTCTTTAGTGAGTATCCACAATAATTACAAATATTATAAAAAGTTAACAATGTTCATCACAAACAATTTTAAAAGATAACGATGGTTCCTTTAGGAATAATTAAAAATTATTAGGACACTCTGATTCAATTGATCATGTGATTACATAATATGTTTCAGTTGTAATATGTTATGTTCAAGTCGGGGTAGCATTGTAATTTTACTTTGTGTTTAGGTTTACTTTACTCAAGTATATAAGAGTAAGGGACCTCTCTCTTAATTCATTCGGTTTTCCATTCCACTTCGTATCAGAGCGGGAGAAAAATCGTGCCCTATTCCCGTCGGCTCTCGCGTCGATCGTCGAGGCGAAACCCATCAATCTCGCTCTCCTCTCTCGTCCTCTCTTGTCACTACCGTCGGCTCGTCGCTCAGATCGTTCATGCAGGGCGGTACTCCTGCTGGCTGCTAAGAGGAACGCCGCCACCGTTCCTCCATGAAACAGCCTGCCGCCTCTTCCTCTTCTTCTTCTTCCTCATGAGCCTGATGCCTACTGTCGGTCCAAATCCAGATCCAGGCCGCCGATCCAACCTGCTGCCGATCCAGGCATCCGATCCCGTGAAACCTGCTGCCCTGTTGCTGTTGATCCCGTGAAACTTGTTGCCCTACTGCTGCCGATCCAGATACTGTGAAGCCTGATGTTGTCGTGTATCCTCTAGTTTCTGCAGATTGACTTCAAAGATCCAACCATGGCTGAGACAGTTATCCTCCGAGTCGGCATATCCTGCCGATCCTGTGCTGGAATTAGGGGTTGCTGATCTATTGTGTCTCTTTGATCGGTATGGGTGAACCCGAGTCATCTGTCTCTTCTTCGGGCGTGATCCAGCCTCCGATGGTTGAGCCTCAGCGTCCCCATGGTCACTCTAGCTCCTTGAAGATTACCACGGTTTCTCTGGACGACACGAATTACCTGGAATGGTCTCGTGCTGCTCAGCATGTCATCCGTAGTCAACAGATGTTCGGTTATATCGATGGGTCGATTACGGAGCCTCGTGTTTGATCCCTCCTGGAAGCGCTAGGATTCTGAAAACTCTCTGGTTGTGGCTTGGCTCCTTCATTCGATGTCGCCCAAGGTCTATCGGAGCTATATGCAGACGGACTCCGCGTTCGAGATCTGGACTCGTGCTCGTGAAACTTACTCTCAGATTGGTAGCTCCACCCAGATTTATGAGCTCACTCACCACATTTTGGAGCTGCGTCAAGGGTCAATGACTGTCTCTTCATTCTTCTCGGAGCTTGAGCGCTTGTATCAAGAACTGGACTACTTTGCTCATTTCACTCTAGCGTGTACAGCGGATGTCGTCCTGTTGAAGCAACTGCAGGACCGTTTCCGTCTTCATGTCTTCTTAATGGGGTTGAATATGGAATTTGATGTGGTTCGGACACATGTTCTTCACCGTTCTCATCTTCCCTCCCTTCGGGAGGCGTTCAACATGATTCTGGGTGATGAAGACCGCCGCAAGTCTCTCGGTGTTATGACTCTTCCTGATCGTTCTGCCTTGATGAGTGTTGGTCGTGGCCTCATCCCTACTCTTGCATCTTCAGTGCCTATCTGCGATTACTGTGGTCGACGGGTACACTCTCGGGAGGCATGATTCAAACTTCATCCACATCTGACATCTCCTGGTCGCGGTCGTGGTCGGGGCCGTGGACCTGGCTGGGGGGGTCATAGGCATAGTGGCTACCGTTCTCATAACACTGCTTACACTGCTGAGGTCTATGATGAGTCTCAGTCTTCGGCTTCCTTCTCTCTTACTACTCATGAGTTGGATGCCTTTCGCCGCTTGCTTCACTCTCAGTCCAATTTGGTCACTAGAATCTATACTTCTCTTGTCACTGTTGCTATGTCTAGTGCTCATGCGGCCACCACCTCACCTTCTGAATGGGTGCTCGACTCCGGTGCTACCCACCACATGACTGGGTCCTCCTCAGGTTTTCTCTCTTATATTCATTTGTCTGGTAAGGAGAAAGTTATTTCTGCTAACGGATCGTTGTCCTCTATTGCGGGCAAGGGCAACATTTCCCGTTCTCCGTCCATATCTCTTACCTTTGTTCTTCATGTCCCCTCTTTTTCACGCAATTTACTTTCCGTCAGTAATCTTATGAAATCTCTTAACTGCTCTGAAACATTCTTTCCTGATTCTTGTGTTTTTCAGAAACTGGGTACGAAGCGGAATATTGACAGTGGTAGGTGCAGTGGAGACTTGTACTACCTGGAAACTCCTCCCGGTTCTCAGACCCTTTCCAGTTCTACTGTTACTGTAGAGGATGTTCACCGTTGGCATCTGTGTTTGGGACACCCATCCTCCGTCTACCTGCAAAAATTATTTCCTGTTTTTTTACCATTTCTTCAGAAATTTTCTTGTGATATTTGTGATCGGTCTAAACATGTGCGACAGACCCCGTCACATCTTTCTTTTCCTAGTAACACTACTTTTGATGTTATACATTCTAATGTTTGGGGGCCGTCCTCCGTTGTATCGTTGACTGATTTTCGATGGTTCGTCACCTTTATTGATTGTTTCTCGCGTACTACATGTGTTTATCTATTAAAAAAGAAAAGTGAAGTTTTTTCATGTTTTCAAGTCTTTTATAACATGGTGAAAAATCAACTTAATGCCACTATCTGTGTTCTTCGAGGGGGGGGGGGGGGTATGACGATCGTGGTTCATTTGGCGCGTACCTCACCTCTCACGGTATCATCCACCAGAAAACTTGTGCTTACACATCTACTCATAACGGTGTGGCCAAACAAAAAAATCGGCATCTCCTCGAAGTTGCCCGTTGTCTCCTCTTGATGATGCATCTTCCTAAACCATATTGGGGAGATGCGGCGCTTACTGCTGCACATCTTATTAATCGTCTTCTTTCTTGTGTTCTCTCATTTACTACTCCTCTATCCCGTCTCTCTACCTCTGGCGTGGTTCATACTTCTCATTTGTCACCCCGTGTTTTTAGGTGCGTATGTTACATGCATGTGCATCAACCTCAACGTGACAAACTTGATCATCGGGCTCAACGTTGTGTCTTCTTTGGCTATTCCTCCACGACCAAAGGGTATCGATGTTATCACCCTCCTTCCCGGCGTATGTTCTGCACCATGGATGTTACTTTCCGTGAGGGGGAGGCCTTCTTTCCATCCTCGACACATGTTCTTCGTCAGGGGGAGAATACATCTACTACGGATGATGTTACAACTGTCCCTCTGCCTTTTTTCCCGTCCTTCTCCTTTATTCATTCACCTCCTTCTACGGATGTTCCCAAAGCTCCTCCTATCCCAATACCGGACTCCTCTACTATGATCTCTCCTTTTCCGCATGTACACCACCGTTGTTCAGGTACACAGTTCACTGCCGCTCCGCCTCTACCAGTGCCGACTTAGGACTCAGATTCTGATGACGCCGACCTGCATATGCCTCTTGTCTCGCTGAAAAAGGGTAAAGTTACTTCCACGCAACATCCGATTTCTAATCATGTGGCTTATAGACATCTTACTCTGATTCATCAGACCTTTGTCTCATCTCTCTCTCTAATTGTTATTCCCAAGACAGGGCAGGAAGCATTGGCTATACTGACTTGGACACAGGCTATGCGTGATGAGATGTCCGCCTTGGACAAAAATCATACGTGGGACATCTCCGCTCTCCCTCCAGGAAAGAAAGTTATAGGTTTCAGGTGGGTTTTCTCGGCTAAGCAGAACCAAGATGACAAGGTGGAATAGTACAAAGCGCGTCTTGTCGCTCAAGGATACACCTAGACTCAAGGAGTTGATTACCAGGAGACTTTTGCTCCTGTAGCAACTGGACGTGAAAAATGTGTTTCTTCACGGTGAGCTTGAGGAGGAGGTGTACATGAAATTCCCTCCTGGTTTTGTGAAGAAAGGATCTGAAGGGCTCGTCTGCCTCCAAAGGAAATCATTATATGGCCTGAAACAATCTCCAAGGGGCTGATTTGGAAGATTCCTCACAGCAATGCCAAGTTTGGGTACAAGCAAGCTCAATCAGATCATACCATATTCATCCGGATATATGAACAGCATGTTGTGGTTCTCATTGTCTACATGGATGACATCGTGATTACTGGAAATGATACAAAGGAGATCGTCAACCTCAAGACCCTCCTATCGGCTGAATTTGAAGTGAAGGACTTGGGACGAGTGCGATACTTCCTAGGCATCGAAGTGATTAGATCGGAGCGGGGTATCTTTATATCCCAACGGATGTACATATTGGATCTCCTAAAGGAAACTGGTATGCTTGGTTGTGTTCCTGCGAACACCCCTACGGAGAAAAATCACAGGATTGATGAAGATGGTGATGGTGATCATGCTGATGTATCACGTTACTAAAGATTGGTCGGAAAACTTATATATTTATCTCATACACGTCCCGACATTACGTATACAGTTGGTATTCTTCGCAGATATATGCATTCTCCTAAAATCAGGCATCAAGAAGCGGTGTATCGTCTACTACGGTATTTGAAGAAAGCTCCTGATCGTGGCCTCCTATTGTCTAGGAACAACAATTTGGAGATTGAGCTTTTTACTGACGCTGATTGGGTCGGTTGTCAGGATGTCAGGAAGTCCACAACAGGATACTGCTCCTTTGTTGGTGGTAACCTCGTGACGTGGCGGAGCAAGAAGCAGAATGTGGTGGTCAGGTCAAGTACAGAGGCAGAATATCGTGTCATGGCTCAAGGCTTATGTGAGGGATTATGGTTGTGTACCGTGTTACAGGATTTAGGCTTTCCTATGACAACTTCTTTCTCCTTATTTTGTGACAATAAGGCTGCAATTAGTAATGCTCATAACCCGGTCCAGCACGACAGAACAAAGCACGTCGAAGTGGATCGACACTTTATTAAGGATCTCTTGGATAAGAAAACAGTTGTTACTCCTTTTGTTCACTCCAGGGATCAGCTGGCCGATGTCTTCACCAAAGGTTTGGGGTGTGATGTGTTTACCGATGATTTCCAGAAAATTGGGATGACTGATATCTTCCGTCCGACTTGAAGGGGAGAGTTGTAATATGTTATGTTCAAGTCGGGCTAGCATTGTAATTTTACTTTGTGTTTAGGTTTCCCTTACTCAAGTATATAAGAGTATGGGACCTCTCTCTTAATTCATTCGGTTTTGCATTCCACTGTTTTTACATAAATTGAACATGCAGAAAGAAGAAATCCACATCTACTTGTTTATGCTTCTATTCCCATTTACTGTTATCAGAAAAGCTACTGAATTTTAGATGAACAAATGAAAATGAAGTTAATTAAAACCTCGAAGGCATAATTTACAATAAACAAATGGTAATTTGGAACAGAATAGTAGATATGATTCTTGCTCACCTGAGGGAATGCCTATGTATAACTCGCCTTCAACGTTGAGAGGGTGAACTATAGCCTCTTCTAAAACTTCTTTGAAGTTTTTCCCAGATGCATGCTGTTTAGACCAAAGAGAGTCATAAAATACAATAAGGGAAATGACGCGGGGTAGATAGTGAAGGTGCAATCTTACAATGCAATCCTAGATGCAGTCAGGGGAAATCAAACCCAAGAATGATGTGTGTATGCAATGAAGGATTGGACAATAACTTACAAATAATAATTAAAGCATAAATCTCAAACAATTAGCATAAGCAATTGCAAAAAAATTTTAAGGCTAGCAAATTAAGCTTTCCTCCACAAGGAGGGTCAAAAGATAACATGCACAAGTAATAAAGGTCCTACAAATCACGATTAGTCTCAAAACAAACACAATAACAAAGGTTGACATTCATAAGAATATAAATCATCTGGTTCATACAATAATGATGAAAACAAATAAATCAAACAATAATACTCAAAAGGAGCCATAGGCAAGGACGTGAAAATATGGTGATCATGGGTGCGGCGGTGGTAATCCGGAGTGGCAATAGTTGATGTATGATGGTTGTTGGAGGGGAGAATGGGTTAGATGTGGACTGGATGGGGTTGGGGTGGATTGGGGGCTGCTAAATAGGATTTTAAAGTGACTGGGGAAGGGTCGGACAGGATGTATGGAATGACCTGGAAGGGTGTTGGCTTAGGTTAGAGTGGTTGCGGGATGCAGCGGCTAGGGCTGAAAGGGCGGCGAGGGCCGAGGGGTTGTTTGGAGTGGTTAAGCTGCAGGTTATTGGGGAAAGGCTGCTGTAACAAGGAGTATGGAGACGGAAGATGAGGAGTTGATGTTGTGGGGAGATACCGTTGATGAGGTAGGGGTTGTGAGGGGAAGTGGTGGCGGTTTGGAGAGGAGAAACTGAAGGGGGAATGTTGGGAGAGTGACGGAGGCCATAAACAAGCTGGTTTGAAATCTGTTTTGGAGGAAATCTGTTGGTGGGAGGCTGCTTTTAGGAGGTCGTCAGGGGTCTCTGGCATACTCCTTTTGAAGTCGCCGCCTTGCAAGTGAAAACAGCAGTGGTAATCCGGAGTGGCAATAGTGGATGTATGATAGGCCTCTTTTCTTGATCAAGTGAAAAACAGAGTGCTCCTACCCGCAGATGTAGCCCATCTTAAGGTGAACCACGTAAATTTGTGTCTTTTGTGTTGTGATTTTCTATTTATTTGATCTTTCATCTTTCTACTCCCGTTTCCGCAACAGACATATTTGACTTGCAACGCTTACCTGCAGATCCATCACGCAACTCCATGAAATACAACCTAAAGAGCAAACTTCACTAGCCACCATTGTCAACACCAGAACCTTCTCCAATCCCTCGCCCCATTTTTGGCAACATCATCACCTTACAATAACTCCCAACGCCCACTCTGGTTCCCCAACTCCATGGTATTTCCTGTCCAAGAGTACAAAAAAATAGTTGCTCTTACTCTTCTCGATCCATGAACATCATATTTGACGCCCTACTCGGTGTCCCAGCCTCCAACAATGTATGTTGCACATGCAAAATGTATTCACACACTGGCATCCCCATTATTTACAATTGCAGTGCTCAACTTTTTCCTATTCCACTTTCTCATGCCTTTAATACCTTCTACCAAGACACACCTTCCATCAAACGCAACGCTTTTTCAATTAATGATTACTATGGGATCCACATTATAATACAAAACGCATATCCCGTTAACTATCGACATATCATTTTTTAGACCAAAACGATATTTTTTTCTTTAAAAAGATATTGTCCTTTTGTAAAATATGGGCCAAAATATCATATTTTTCGGATATATCCGTCGACATGACTTTTAAACATATCATCCGCTATTTTATTGTATGTTTGTTTGCAAAATAGGAGTGTGTGTAAAATCGCTTATATGTCTTATATTATGTATGTTCAAATCAATTATATTTATTATTCGGTTTTTAATGTTTAATTTTTAGAATCAATTTTATATAATTAGTTTGCAATAGAATTTCATATTGCAAAAATGTGAAAATTTTCAACACATTTATTTGTTGATGATTTTATGTTTTTAACATAAATTTATTAAGGTTTTTTTTATAATCGATCAAGGATATTTAACTTTAACTCTTATTTAGTTGCTATAAAGCTTAGTGTAATTAAAATGAAATTATTGCATAATAAGTAATATATTTTACAATATATTGATTTGCACTTGTTAATAATATTTTATTTTTGTTCCTCGTCGTATTTATTTTGGGATATGTCTTTTTGTTCGTCTACTTGATTTGTTTTTACTTTTATAACATATAATTATGCAAAGTATACTTAAAAATAATTGAAGATATGAAAATTCAATATTTTAAAATATTTTTGGCATCTGACATTTAAGAACTCAATCTGACATGTTGTCAACATCCGATATTTACAATCTTGGATATAAGTAAAAAATTCTTCTTCACCACAGTCCTGCCTTCGCTCAGACACTTCATCTTGTTTCAGTTCTCATAACCATCCACGAAGTAGCTTCTCCATGGCAGTCCCACTCCAGTGTGTTGTCAATTTTAAGCCCCGACAACATCCACAACTCGTCGCACAGACTCTAGGTCATCAAAATCATTAAAGATTTGAAGAAAAAAAATACAATCAATCATCATCAAAAGATTCCAACAACGCACATAATGTCATTTTCACTAATCTAGAATATAATATTGTGTGCATTTTTAAAAGGCTCAACCTTGAGGACACCCTCATAGATATGCATGTGTCCTCAAACAAATCCCCACAAAAAGATAAAACTCAGAACACCTCTTTTCTCTGATCTTTTATTAATGTTGTGTTAGTATTTTCTCTTTAGTTCATTGGTCATTTGACAAATTAACAGTGCCCCTCTATAAAAGGAAGGATTAGGTGAATTATAGATTATTTGTGGATTTTTTTTTGCATCTCTCATTTGCAGAGGAGATTTTAGAGAGAACCAACCCTTAATAGTGGAGGCGCGAGCTTATCGCGCACTTATGTATCTCATTTTCATCTTCTAGTGCAATTGATCGTCTGATTTTTGTACCAAGGACAAACTCGAACCGACGTTAACAAGCCGATTAATGAGCCCAACACAGATTGGATCGACCTTCAATTGAACTGAGATTGGTTGGAAACAAGCTAGCTCGAGATCAATTGGTATATATATAGGATTAATTACCAGGACCTCCCCTGGGAGTTTGCATAATTACAGGTTGCACCCCTCTATCTTTCAAAATTACATTTACCTCCCCCTTTAAGTATTCCCAGTTAACAAAAATATCCCTTTCATTAGAAATATTGATGAAAATGCTTAAATAAGCCAAATTATTTTATGATATGTCAATTTTACCCTTTGCAATTACTCTACATTGAAATACGTGACCTTTTCCTTCAGAAATATAGATGGAAAGTGATAAAATATGCCAAATTAATTTATGATATTCCAATTTACCCTTTGTAATGAATCTAAAAATATTATAAAAGGATAAAATTGAAATATCATAAAATAATTTGGATTACTTTATAATTTTTCATCCATATTTCTAACGGAAGGGCCATTTTTGAAAACTGGAGAAATTTAGAGGGGAGGTAAATGTAATTTTAAATGATAGAGAGGTGCAACCTGTAATTATGCAAAGTCCCGGGGGAGGTCTCGATAATTAACCATATATATATATATATATATATGCAGCTATTTGTGAGTGCCTATATACATATACTTCTGAATGTATTTTGATTTATGTTTAGTCTACACATGCATGTATGCATAGACGGAACACATACCTCAATTACACCTCCACATAGCCATCCGAAGGATAGATAGTGATAAAGTTGTTGGGTTCCAGGTTCTGTCTCCGGATTACAACTAGCAATATGGTGTAGAGATTGCTCCCAATCACATAACAAAAATGGATTGTTCTGCAAAACATCAGCCATTGCATTGTGCAAACCAGAAGTATGATCTAGGACATGGTGGACCTAATATAGGAAGAAAAAGGTTATTGAAGAGAATGATAACATTTGACGAAATTTTTAAAGAACAAGGCACCAAAACAATTTAAAAATGGTAGTCTATGCCTTCATAAGATCCTTCCCATTTGTGCCAAACTCTGGCCATATATTAGCTATGGTTTCATCAAAATTGAGTTTCCTGCAAGATGATATATACCAAGATTATGTTCTCTTCACTGAACAAATTGCCACTTCACAGTAGACAATCTTTTTCCAAAGAAATATTCATAATATAAGCATGCTGAAATATTTCCCAAACTTACCGTAAGCAATAAAGAAATTATAACTATCATGGTATCTAATACAAGATAAAATGTTTATAAAATAAAGAACTGGTGTCTGTAACAAAAGTTTAGAACTAAATATCGCTTGAATGTTGTAATGATCTCTTACCCCTTGTCAACAAGCCAGTGCACCATCCCTGCGGTGATTCCTTTTGTAGCTGAAAACACTGGAAATAGACTATCAGGTTGCACGGGACGAGGATCATATCTCCCTAGCACACCAGCAGCAGTATCTATTATGACTTTTCCATCTTTGTAGGCACACACCTAAGATAACAAAATATCATTATAATCCTGGTTTTAAAAAAAATTAAATAAGTACTTGTTAAATTTGAGGTCATTAAAAGCTATATTTGATTTCAATTAAAAGATGGATATAAGATGAATGGAATTTTGAATGACGCCATGCATCCATAAACTTCAATCCACCCAAATTTATTACAAAATCCAACTACCATCTTATAAAAGTTGCCTTGCCTACTTTGAAAGGAGGACAAGAAGAGTCCTCGACATCATGTGAGGTTGAGGAAGGAAGAATATATATATACAGTTACACGCTACTAAAAATAAATACTTTGGAGTTTCTAGATTTAATGGCGGCCATCCAATAAAGACAGCCATTTAATCTTTGCCGTCAAAAAAACTTTAATTTGTATTAACGCATGCATTTCACGGCGCTCGCGCTTTTCGTTCCCGATCCCGCAAACTTATATTTCGTTCCCGCAAAACTTCTCCACGGCTCAAACCCTCCTCTCGCCAACTACTCCATCGCGACATTCTTCCCCGTTCGAATTCTCTCCGGAACTCCTCCCCAAAGAACCACCGACTCCATCTTCCGCTCGATCTCCGACAAAGCACGGGCATACTCCTCTCTGACGCACCATCTCTGCAAGGAGCAGCTCACGCAGAGCTCCGTTCTCCTTCCTCGGCATTATATATATACATACATATATATATACATACATATATATACATACATATATATACATACATATATATACATACATATATATATATACATACATATATATAAATACATATACATACATACATATATATATACATATATATATATATATCTGTGTGTGTGTTTGAAGTTGGACACTGCAGGCGGGCTACGCAGGACTATTCCGGGCGGGCTAGACGGGCCGGTAGGACTATACCAGGCGGGACGAGTATGTTGGGCGGTCCTGATTTAATTTTTCAAAATTGAAAGGGCAAAATCATAATTTCACATAGGTTTACGACACCCCTAGTAGTAGGTTTAGGAGACCTACTAAAATGTGGAGAGAGTGATTTTATTGAACTTGATCAGACGGTTGTTGAATTATGAAGTAATGATCTGACGGCTTAGAAAATTTTAAACTCATGATATTCGCAGATCACAGTATTTCTTGTGTGTGTATTCACTTATGATGTAACCCGGTCAACCATCAAGTCAATCATAACCATTCGATTTAACAAAAATCAAATTTATCCGTTCGATTATCTACACCTTTTTACTAGCGCTCTTACCCCTACTATGATGTAGTGTCCTAAGCTTATATAAAGGTATAGGGTATCCAACAACATAAAATTATAATTTTGATCTTAAATTTAATGAAAAAGGAGGGTCATATGACCCGATTTTTAATCTCACAAAAATTGTCAATGGTGAGAATTGAGAACAGGTTCTCACTATACCAAGCAAAGATGACAACCATCACACCATATGGTTCTTGTTAAACAACATTGAACTACATTTTATATATGCATACATAAATATGGGCCACCCCCACCTAATGGCGCCGCCCCCGCCGAATATCCTCTCCCCCGCAAAATGTCGCCGCCCCCGCCAAATGTCGCCGCCCGCATGGGGGCCTGCACTGTCACTCTTGTGAAGAAAGGGAAAGAAAGGGAAAGAGGGAGGCATCAGTGAGGGATATATACACAGAGGGAGAGAGGACAAACAAGGGATGGAGGAAAATAGGGAACTAAAATGATCCCCATCATCCACTTGAACTAAAAAAAGGTTGCACATTATTTGATTAAAAGGAAGAAAAAAGAAAGAAAGAAAATTGCTTGAAGTATTTAGTTCAACCATCAAAAGTTTATTGAGATAGTGTAATTCCAAGAAGCAGAAATACGAGCGAAATTAAAATGATGAAAGCACTACCTGTAACCCAACTATCTTTGTATTCCCAATCTCAACTAAGAGCTGCCTTAGCTTATCCTCTACATCAGAGTGAACTGTTGTATCGCATATCCACTGAGTGTCCATTTTTGGTACATTTCTTAAATTCCTGAAAAAATGGAATTCAGAATCTGTTGGAGGTAAAAGATAAAATAGGCATATTATCAGTACATTAAAATTCAAAAAAGTGAAAAAAAGCCAAGTCATAATCCTACCCAAGTAAAGCTGCCTCTGCGAATGGCTTCATAATGTCCAGGTACGCAATTCTAACATTCATAGCAGATGAAAGCCCTGAGAAATACAGATAAAGATAATATGCTTTTTTATTTAGTAAAAAGAATAATAATACAGTTGATCCATCTGGGAATTATAAGGTTAACCAACCCCGAAGAAGATTTAGAACCCTCATGAAGATAACAGCGTCACCCGGGAAAGCATCAACCTGGATCATAGGTTTGTGTGTGCCATCAGATCGATAATCTTCATTCAAAGATTTCAATATGGGTGTATTGTAAAATACTAAAATCATTCGACTTACAGGATTAAAGCGTTTGGCTTCCTTTTCATTCAAATTCATCTTCTCCTGAATGATTTTAATGTTCTTTTCTCTTTGTTCATTCAAAGATTTCATATTTTCCTTGGGAGAAGAATGGATAACATTACTAAAATTAATTTTGAAAAAGAACTAAAAGAGAAGCTTCATTAGAACACAGGCAAAAAAATATCACAAGAAGAATACATTGGAGTACACATACAAGTGCTTCAGTTGCTGGTGTGGATCTGCGAAAAAATAGTGTTGAAACCTCCATAACCTGATCTGGCATGTCAAGTCGCAGTTTAAGCCCCATTTCAGCAAAGGAGGATAGTAAAGCCACGTGGTTTCCCTGAAATTTTCAAAGGAAACTAGTCAGAAGAATATGGCTGTTTAAACCAGATCCTTGCTAAAAATACGGCAGAATTAAGAAAAATGTGTCAATCGTTTTCTTTAACAGATGGAGTTAAACAGTTTCTTTCCTTGAAAATGTTTTTAGATGGCTCAATCATAGAATTTAAGCAATAAATTCAGAGTTCCTCATCTTTGTTTATAATAGAAACTAGAGGTTGTGCCGCACATCTCTCCACAAACATGATGTCTGTTACGGGCCTACTCAAAAGTCGCTGGAGGAGTGGTCGGAGGTGGAGATTGCGGTGGAGGAGATACTACAGAGCCATGACCGCGGCTACCGAAGCGGGGCTTGCTCAAGGACGGAGAGCTTCCATGATCTCTTTAGGATTTAGGAAAATAGGACTTCATTCATTCATAATCCATACAATACACCATATGTCTTTTTATACGCTCACAAGAGGGCATAATTGTAAATGAAAAAGACAAGAAAACATATTAAAATATATTAAATACTAAGACTAGATAAAATGAGCACGAAGCCCATAACATTTCTCCCGGCCTTCAAATCGAGTTTGTCATCAAGCTTGAACAAGGCTTTTATTGCAGATTGTATAGCTCTTTGATTTCTTGCCAAAAGAATAGGTGGTATCGTGTTGCTGTAGCGGAGACTAAGGTAGAAATGATGGTGAAGAACAAGCAGAACGACGGTAGCTCAAGCGAAGAGCGAGCAATGTCAGGCAGAAACGGGGGCGACAACTTGGGAAAGGACGGTTGAAAAAATGGATCCAAGAGGCCCAGTAAAGCAGGGGCCGGCATGAGCGGTGCCAGAGAAAAGACTGGTAAAAGAGGCGGTGATGTGGTCGGAGGCAGAAATGGGTATGTCGGGTTCGGCAAAGCGGGGACCGGCGAAGCAAGTGCTGGCAAAAGAAGCGTCGACGTGGCCAAAAAAACAATCGCCTCGAAGAACGGTGGTGCGTCAACGATCGGCAAAGATGGTGACTGCAAGAGGAGAGGCGGCAGCAACAAAGGTGAAATCTTCAGCGGAAGAGAAGCTATCAAATTATCAAGTTTGTGGAGGAGCGTGATCATGGCGTCTTGACGACGTGCTTCGGCGTCCTGAAGTGGTGTGTCCAACAAGATCATCATTTTCTCTATCGAACAGAGGGCAGCTAACTACGCGGCACTAAGCTTTCAATCCATTAAAATTAGAAGATTAAGTAATTAATTCCAAGAGGAATCAAGTAATTCTGAGAGGAATTAGTTAATTCAAATAGGAATTAATTAGAATTTAAATGGGTGGGGGATGTTGCTGGGCTCGAAGAGAAGGCATGGACTGCTTTGTGTAGGGTTTTAATAAAAAAACAGAAAACTTCAGTAAATTGAACGAGGACATGACCATGAGTTAAAAACTAATAAATTAATTAAAAGTGATTAATAAATTAGAAATCAAATAGGGCATGTCTTTGTTGGGCTCGAGAGATGAAAAGGCGAGGCCTGTTTGCGGGGGGCTCGAGGAAGAGGGGTTGAGGGCTCGAGAGAGACGGCGTGGAGTACGTTGGGCTCGAGGAATCGATGGCGTATGCAGCTCGAGAGAAGGCAACGGGCAGCTAAGGGATGGACAATGTTTGTTGTGGGGGAGGGGCTTGCTACTGACTTCATCGACGGATCTTCATCCTCCCGGTCGTCGATCCAAGTGGAGAGGCTATGTCGATTTTGGACGTGGATACTGGCTCGTGTCTGGGAGCAGAGAGACTAGATGAGTTCTCGTTGGGTGTTTGCGTGAAGGAGGCGATTGTTTGGTTGATGATGACACACAGTAGAAGGCGGGGTAATGTGATGTGCGAGTTTTCGTCGATGATGAGAAGATGAGGACGTGGATACCGGGAGGATGAAGATCCGTCGATGATGGTGCTGGGGTGATTGAAAACAACAGCTAAGCACGATGAGAAGATGAAGCAGCGACAACAATGCGTGAAGTTGTGTCCTGTTTGGATGACAATGTTTGTTGTGGGGGAGGGGCTTGCTACTGACTTCGACAGAACACGGGAAAGTGTTGGCGTGCATCGACAGAAGAGGACCGATGGCTCTGATACCAAATTTGTTACAGGCCTACTTGAAGGTCGGAGGAGGAGTGGTCGGAGGTGGAGATGGTGGTGGAGGAAATACTACAGAGCCATGACCGCGGTTGCCTAAGCAGGGCTTGCTTGAGCAGAGAGAGCTTCCATGATCTCTTTAGAGTTTAGGAAAATAGGACTTCATTCATTCATAATCCATACAATACACCATAAGATTTTATATAGGCTTATAAGAGGGCATAATTGTAAATTAACAAGACAAGAAAACATAATATAATATATTAAATACTAAGACTAGATAAAATGGGCACAAAACCCATAGCAGCGTCCTACTCCGACAGTTAACTTCAACACCCGTTCCTTTGTCGATAGCGGTGCCTAGAGTCTTGTTAACATATAATGTTTTGGGATCCAAAAATATTTGCAATAATTATATTTGATCCTCAATTATCGTATGCATGGGATTAACTTAAAATAAAGTTCATGTTTAATTACCTTAAAATTAAGATTCATCTCCACTCACATAACATTCAATTTGTTTATAACATACCTGTTCTTCAATCCTTTATTCAAGTTCCATCCCGCTCTTTCTATTTCTAAAAACATCCCTAGCCCTCTCCTCTTTCCCTCCCTCTCCACTGACTTCCTCCTTCTATCTCGTTCTCCACGTGCCGATCCATCTCTTTCTATTTATAAAAACATCCCTAGCTCTCTCCACTTTCTGTTAAGCCTCCCGAAGAGGCTAGGCTATTCGGGCAACATTACCAGCGGCGGCAACGGCGCGTGCAAGGCAACAACGGGGCTGAACCAATGGGTTCAGCCCCCTCTTCTTAAAAATCGGCTCAAGGGGGCTGAACCACATTTGGTTCAGCCCCATGGGGGCCGGCCGGCCCCTCGGTTGGCCGGCCTGGGGTCCCGGGTTATATATACCCGGACCCCTCTCTTTTGGAGGCATGCAAGAATTAACCAAGGTATTTCTCCCTTCCCTCTCTTTCAACCCTAGCATCTATCTTCTTCCTCTAGTTCTTCTTCTTCCTTAGTTGGTGCTTAACATTTGGTATCAGAGGATTCCTTCCTCCGTCATGGTGAATACACGCTCGCAAGAGGAGAATGGCCGCTTGGAAACCCTAGAGGAGAATTTGATGGGGCTTACCGATTCGGTAGCCGCCATCGAAGAAAATGTCAAAACGTCCACTCAAAGGCTGGAAGAGCGGATCGACGACCGCTTGAACGATATCATGACGCTATTAGCGCAAAATTTGAAGGGCAAGGCGGTGGCAGAGGAGGAACCGGGCGGATCGGGTGCGGGAAGTGCCGGATCGGGAGCGGCTGGCGTCGGACTCGCTGCTGCGAGCCAGGCGGGGGTTGGAGCGGGTGTGGCGTACCACGGAGGGGCCGGATCGGCCTGGGGCGGCGTCGGGTTGCCGGGATCGGCTTCAGCGCACACACAGGGGCCCGGATCGGCGGGTGTTGCCGGTGGCTGGGCTGGATCGGGGGTGGCGAGCATGCCGGGGGTCGGGTTTGTCCCGGCGGGTTACGGTGGAGCGGGGAATGTAGCAGGAGGCTCCGGCGGGGTCGGATGGGCATCAGCGGCCCCTGTGGGGCTCGGATCGGGGCCGGCGAGTCATCAGGGCGCCGGATTTGGGCCGGGTGGCTTCGGCATGGCTGGAGGGGGCTTCGGAGTGGCTGGACCCCCCGGGGCAAGCACGGGGAGGGCCGGATTTGGGCCGGCAGGCCTGGACATGGCCGCCAGGGGTGGCGGCTACGCAACTGGTGTTGACGGGAGGGCCGGGACTTTTACCGAGCACGCTCCTTGGAGGCAAGGTCGGGATGGGTTGTTACCCCCACCGGCAGGAAGAGGGCAACCACCAGGCTTTGGAAGAGGGGTGCAGTGGGGAGAAGGGGGACCCTTCCGTCATGGGGCCCCAGTGGCGGGGGAACGCGGCCAAAGGCCGTACATAGCTCCCAAGTTGACTCGGATGAATTTCCCTCGGTACAGTGGGGGCGACGCGTTGGAGTGGGTACAGAAAGTTGAGTTGTTTTTCAGCTATCAGGAGGTGCCAGAGGCTCAGTTGGTGCAGCTAGCGTCCTTCCATCTGGAGGATGACGCGTTCCAGTGGACACAGTGGTTCTTGCGGGGACGGGAGTATGTTCCGTTGGAGGAATTTGTGGAGGGCTTCACGGCTCGATTTGGGCCTTTGGAGTTTGAAGACTTTGAGGCGCTTTTACAGAAGCTACGACAGAAGGGTACCGTGATGGAGTACAGGACGGAGTTTGAGAAGTTGGCCAACAGGGTTCAGTGGGAAGAAAAGACACTCCTCAGCTGTTTTGTATCAGGACTGAAGGATCACTTACGCGATGAGGTTCATGCCTACATGCCCCGTAGTCTGAACCATGCGATAAGCTTGGCGCGCATCCAAGAGGAAAAGTTAAATAGGCAGCGAGCCCGCAGTCTGGCAAGGCACACTACTACACCGGCCGCGGCCAGGAGAGAGACTCCAGTGACCGGCCGACCGACGGTGACACGGTTGTCTTGGAACGAGTTACAAGCACGGAAGGAGAAGAGCCTTTGCTTTAACTGTGATGAGAAATTTACGCCAGGACACAAGTGTCAGAAGGTCCAAGTCTTTATGTTACATCAGGAGGAGCAGCTTGAGGGGGACGAGTTTCCGGAGGAGGATTTGGAGCCTGGGGGGGACTTCGACTTGACGGAGTTGGGTGTGTCCCTTCATGCCATGGAAGGGTGCAATCCACCTCCGCTTACTATGCGGCTGGCGGGGAGGATTCGGCAGGAGAGGGTGACCATCCTGGTGGACAGTGGGAGTACTCATAATTTTATTCATCCCGATGTGGCACAAAGGGTGGGGCACGTGATTGACGCAGGAGCGGCGTTCCAGGTTATGGTTGCAAACGGTAGCAAACTACAGTGCCAGGGGGTGTTGAAGGCGATGGAGCTTCAGATGCAGGGTTATGTGGGGTGCACGGATGTCTATCTCTTACCGATCCGGGGTTCAGATATGGTGCTTGGAGTGCAGTGGCTACAGCAGTTGAGGTGGGTGACTTTTGATTGAGACCAGATGACGATGGAGTTCTCGCAAGGGAGGCGCCAGTTCTGTTTGAAGGGGCTCCGATCTTCTCCGGTCAAAGAGATCTCCATTCGCAGCTTACAGCAGCTTCAGGAGTCCGCTAGTCTGATGACGGTCCTGTTGGGGGTGAGGTCTGGCGAGGATAGACCGACGGAGGTTCCTGACCAGATGCGAGCGTTAGTGGAGGAGTATGATGACATTTTCCAGGAGCCGGGGACGCTTCCACCGTCACGGTTCCGTGATCACCAGATTGTGCTACAGACGGGGGCGGAGCCGCCCAACACTCGTCCTTACAGGTACCCCCACATGCAGAAGGCAGAGATCGAGCGTAGTGTGAAGGAAATGCTTGAGGTCGGCATTATACGGCCTAGTACCAGTTCCTTCTCAGCACCGATTATTCTGGTTAAAAAGAAGGACGGATCGTGGCGTTTCTGCGTAGATTACCGTGCCTTAAACAGTGTCACCGTGAAGGATAAGTTTCCGATTCCCGTGATTGAGGAGCTGTTGGATGAGTTGAGTGGGGCGACTAGATTCACGAAGCTGGATTTGCGATCCGGCTATTATCAGATTCTTATGAAGGAGGAGGACGTGCATAAAACGGCGTTCAGGACTCATGACGGCCACTATGAGTTCTTAGTGATGGTGAATGGCTTGACGGGGGGACCGTCTACTTTTCAGGCCAATATGAATGAGATTTTTCGCCCATTCCTGCGACACTTCGTCTTGATCTTCTTTGATGACATTCTGATCTACAGCGCTACTTGGGAGGATCATTTACGTCATGTGGCTCCGGTCTTCTCTACTCTTCGGCAAAATAAACTCTATGCTAAGAAGTCCAAGTGTTCTTTTGGACAACAGGAGGTGGAGTACTTGGGGCATCTAGTTTCCGCGGAAGGGGTGAAAGCCGACCCACGGAAGATCGAGAGTATGCTTTCGTGGCCCCGACCTCTGACCATACGGGCGCTGCGGGGGTTCTTGGGCCTCACTGGGTACTATCGGCGTTTCGTACGGGATTATGGGAAGATTGCACGGCCACTTACGCAACTGCTACAGCAGGATGCTTTCTCGTGGCAGGATGAGGCCGAGACCGCCTTTCAGGCGTTGAAGAGGGCGATGACGACGACTCCAGTGCTGGCACTCCCTGATTTCACTAAGGAGTTTGTGGTCGAGACGGATGCTTCCGGCGTGGGAATGGGAGCAGTCTTGATGCAGGAGGGGCGGCCGATTGCTTTCTACAGTAAGGCCTTGGCTCCACGAACAATGTGCCTATCGGTGTATGAAAAGGAGATGCTCGCGGTTATTCATGCGGTGGCCTTATGGCGGTCATACCTACTGGGACATCGTTTTAAAATACGGACAGATCATCAGAGCTTGAGGCACTTTCTCGACCAGCGGATTTCTTCTCCTCTTCAACAGAAGTGGGTCACCAAGTTGTTGGGATATGATTATGAGATCGAGTATCGGCCGGGGAAGGACAATCGGGTGGCTGACGCCCTCTCGCGCTTACCAGAGGGGGCCTTGGCACACATTTCGATGCAACAGTTGGAGTCGCTGGATGAGATTCAGGAGGAGGTGCAGCGTGATCCCGAGTTACGGGTTATTGTGGAGAACCTGTGGCAAGCTCGTGAGGTAACCCCAGGTTATCACTTACAAAATGACCGGCTCTATTATCAGGGACGGGTGGTCATCCCTTGGCAGTCAGCTTGGAGGACGGTGATGATGCATGAGTTCCATTCGTCGCCAACGGGCGGTCACGCGGGTATTTCTCGCACTCTCCAGCGGGCCCGGGCCAATGTATTTTGGAAGGGGATGCGCCGTGACATTCAGGAGTTTGTTCAGAAATGTGATGTCTGCCAACGGCAGAAGTATGAGACTACTTCTCCAGCCGGGCTACTCACCCCCTTGGAGATTCCGCATCAAATCTGGGACACGGTTTCTATGGACTTCATTGATGGGCTGCCCAAGTCGCAGGGTAAAACAGTTATCTTAGTGGTGGTGGACAAGTTGTCCAAGTATGGGCACTTCCTTGCTCTGAGCCACCCTTACACAGGGGAGTCTGTGGCGGCTTTATTTGTTCGGGAGATTGTTCGATTGCATGAGATCCCTCGGGCGATCATCTCCGATCGGGACCCTACTTTCGTTGGCCGATTTTGGACTGAACTCTTCCGCTTGCAGGGGACTTCCTTGCGTTTCAGCACGGCTCACCATCCCCAGACCGATGGACAGACGAAAGTCTTGAATCGGGGCGTGGAAACTTACCTTCGTTGCTTTGTCATGGATGAGCCAAGGACATGGGCCAATTGGTTACATTGGGCGGAGTACTGCTTCAACACGTCGTATCACTCCGCTAGCAAGCTCACCCCCTTTGAGGTCGTCTATGGACGGCCACCTCCCTCCTTCAGCAGTTATGAGTCAGGCAGTACCGCGGTGGCAGCAGTTGATCGAGCCCTCCGTGATCGTGATCGGACCCTCGCCACCCTGCGCGAGAATCTTCGGGCGGCGCAGGATCGTATGAAGGCACAGGCAGATCGACATCGGACGGAACGGGAGTTTCAGGTGGGGGATGAGGTTTTCCTCAAACTTCGCGCTTACCGGCAGTTGTCTGTGGCGCAGAGGACAAATCAGAAGCTGGCACCCCGCTACTATGGTCCATTTCGGATCACGCGCCGGGTCGGGCCAGTTGCGTATACCTTGGCATTGCCCGAAGGCTCACGGATTCATCCTACCTTTCATGTCTCCTTGTTGAAGCGTAAGCTGGGTGAGGCTGTTCCGGTCTTTCTCGTCCTGCCCGAGGCTACTTCCGGAGGCGAGCTTCGCCCCCTACCGGCGGAGGTACTCTTGATCAAGTGGCGACGTCGGGGCACAGTGTACTGTCCGGAGCTGTTAATTAAATGGAAGGATCTCTCCGCGGAGCACAATACGTGGGTGGACTTGCTGGAGTTCCGGGAGCTTTACCCCGATTACCCACTTGAGGACAAGCTGGCTTTTGATGGGGAAGGGAATGTTAAGCCTCCCGACGAGGCTAGGCTATTCGGGCAACATTACCAGCGGCGGCAACGACGCGTGCAAGGCAACAACGGGGCTGAACCAATGGGTTCAGCCCCCTCTTCTTAAAAATCGGCTCAAGGGGGCTGAACCACATTTGGTTCAGCCCCATGGGGGCCGGCCGGCCCCTCGGTTGGCCGGCCTGAGGTCCCGGGTTATATATACCCGGACCCCTCTCTTTTGGAGGCATGCAAGAATTAACCAAGGTATTTCTCCCTTCCCTCTCTTTCAACCCTAGCATCTATCTTCTTCCTCTAGTTCTTCTTCCTTAGTTGGTGCTTAACACTTTCCCTCCCTCTCCATAGACTTCCGCCCTCTATCTTGCTCTCTCAATGGATTTATTCCTCTCTCTATCTACATCACGCCGGGACCCTTTCTCCTCTCCCTATCTTCTTCTCTCTTGCCTCCCGTGTGCAAGGGTGCCCATATTTGAGAAAACATGTTTTTAACTTCGAAGTTTACAGCAAAAAATAATGCCAAATCACAGACGAATAATACAAAAGAAGAAAACTTAACCAAGTTGATTGGATTTCAAAATCAGTTTTTGAGGGGAAAAAGGGAAAGCATATTTTGGTATTACAATTAACTTCCCCTTTAATATATAGTATAGATAACTCATTATATCTTAATAGAAAACAAACAACATCATTGCAAGACAACCAAAATAGACAAATAATAAGTAATAAAATCATCACATTCATAGGGAAGTGGCAAAACCTAAGGTATACAACATCAGACTAAGCTACAGCACCAGTCGTTGTCAATGGCAGCGATACCCATAACATCATCCAAGCATGTATCATCAAATATTCACCTTACCATCAAACCCTCATCTTTCTTTAACATGGTTGGCAGTCGTAAACAATTGACTTGCACAAGATCGCTCTCAAGTTCCACTTACTATTTTAGTTCATATATTGTATCAAGATTTTTAAGTATTCTCTATTCTCAGCATACAATAGTTCAATCATGTGACTTTGGACTACTCCAAACTCACCATCAACTTCTTCCACCGATCCTATTACATCACCTTACAAGGTGAAACCATCGCCGCCCTCCAACTAATTCAATCAGTACTATTCGTCTCCGATCAGACAACATCTTCATTAGCTCTCTAGTCCTACATGTCACCTCCACTCCACCTACATTACTAATAGATGAGATGATGTTGCATCTATAATCACCTTCCTTATCACTAATTTACAGTCAGTTTTCACCAAGCCACAGTCTCCCACCTCTCCACCACTATAACCATCACCACTTACAATAAGACTCTTCCAATATAAATATTTTCTTATTGTTACGTCCACTTTCGGAAGAAAGAGTGAGGACCAAGTCGCAACCATGATGAATGATGACCACACTCAACTGAACACTAGTTGACGCAAGACGGGCTTGTGAAACGTGAATGTGGATGTGCCGACACGCTAATGCAACTTGCGTGTTTGTGCAGAATAAATGCAATCAACTCAACTTAAATGATGCATGCATGTTTTTAATTTACCCGGAATTAAATTATAGCAACGATAATTATACAAGTTTAGCAAAATTTACACAAAGTGAACCTATAATTTTCAAGCACCTAAGCAATTCACGTTCATATTCACAAGCGGTGCTATCAACTACAAACTGACACAAATAAGTTTTATAGAACTAAAAGAGATAAAACAATAGCATTAGCGATCATAAAATCCAAATACATAAGGCATTTTCATCCAATATCCAATACAAAATAAAACACATTAAATCAAAATTACTCACAGGCAATGGTGCAAGGGGTTGTAGCTGTATAAACGACTAGGGTGCAAGAAATTGAATAGCATGAGCTCAAGGAGGAGGCAGGAGAAGCCTTCTTCCCCTAGCCTTCTTCCCCTAGTTTTGCTGATCACGGCATCCTCCACCAGACTACTTGTGTGTATTCCCCTGCTCAAAATGGCGCTGCTGAGCGGAAAAATCGCCATCTGTTGGAGGTTGCTCGGTGCCTATTGTCCACAATGCATCTCCCAAAATTCTATTGGGGAGATGTCGTCCTCACTGCTGCATACCTCATCAATCGGATGCCCTCACGTGTCCTCGGAAACTCTACTCCTTTGGATACGCTTGGTGTGCCTCCTACTCGTCTTCCTCCTAAGGTGTTTGGTTGTGCATGTTTTGTTCACATCCATCATCCTCGTCCCTCCAAACTTGATCCTCGTGCCCTCAAGTGTGTATTTATTGGTTACTCCCCTACACAAAAGGGGTACAAGTGTTTTCACCCCCCTACTAGGAAGGTGTTTGTTAGCATGGATGTCACTTTCCGTGAATCTGAATCATATTATCCTTTGTCTGCTCCCTCATCCTCGGGTGTTCCCTCTGTTTCTTTGCCCATACCTCCACCATATCCCTCACTTCAGGGGGAGTCTCTACCAGTGGAAGTGAGTCCTCCTCTACCAGTGGAAGTGAGTCCTCCTCTACCAGTGGAAGTGAGTCCTCCTATTCGGGGCTCTCCTATATCCTCACCACCGACCTTGCAGGTATATAGTCGGCGTATAAAGAGGACAAGCACACACGAGCCTGCTATGTTGCCAGAACAGTCAGTGGATCCTGACTCAGGACCTTCTGATTTATCGATTGCTCTTCGAAAGGGTATCCGGTCTTGTACCCGCCATCCTCTATCTAATTATGTATCTTATGATTCTCTGTCTACCTCCTACAAGTCCTTTGTCTCCTCTCTTGCTACTTCTTCTACCCCTGTGTCATGGCAACGGGCTCTTGAGGTCCCTATGTGGTGAGAGGCAATGGTTGAGGAAATGAAGGCTCTGGAGAAGAACCATACATGGGATCTTGTCCCTCTTCCCTATGGAAAAAAACCTGTTGGGTGCAAGTGGGTGTTCTCTGTGAAACAGAATCCACAAGGGATTGTTGAGAGATGCAAGGCACGGTTGGTTGCAAGGGGTTATACCCAAACTCATGGCATTGATTATCAGGAGACGTTTGCACCGGTTGCTAAAATGAATACCATCAGGGTATTGGTATCTGTTGCTGCTTGCAAAAATTGGGATCTTATGCAGCTGGATGTGAAGAATGTCTTCCTCCATGGTGACTTGGAGGAGGAGGTCTATATGTCTATTCCTCCTGGCCTCACTCCGGCTGGTGCTGAAGGGAAAGTTTGTAGATTGTTAAGGGCTCTATACGGACTGAAGCAGTCCTCAAGAGCTTGGTTTGGTCGGTTCCATAAGGCGATGATGTCGTTTGGATACTCTCAGAGCAATGCTGACCATACGTTGTTCATCAAACGTAGGCTTTGGAAAATTACAGGTCTCATTGTGTATGTTGACGACATTGTTATAACTGGTGATGATCATGAAGAAATTCAGAATCTGAAACAGAAGCTTGTCAGAAAGTTTGAGGTCAAGTACCTAGGAAAACTCAAGTATTTCTTGGGAATTGAAGTTGCAAGATCAAAGTAGGGGATCTTTCTCTCTCAACAGAAATATACGTTAGATCTTCTTGAGAAGATGGAGGATGAGTGGGTGCAGACCTGCTGATACTCCAATTGAGGCAAATCACCGATTGGGGCGTGATGATGGAGAGGAGATTGAAGATATTTCAGGGTTCCAAAGGTTAGTGGGGAGGCTGATATATTTGTCTCACACTTGTCCGGATATCTCCTATGCAGTGAGTGTCGTGAGTCAGTACATGCATGCTCCAAAGACACGACACATGAATGCGACACACAGAATTCTTCGGTATCTCAAGTCTTCATCAGGAAGGGGAGTTTTGTTTTCCCCGAGTTCCGACCTAAAGATTGAAATCTATATTGATGCTGATTGGGCCGGATCTGTGGATGATAGGCGATCCACCTCTGGATATTGCTCTCTTGTTGGGGGTAACCTTGTTACTTGGAGAAGCAAGAAGCAACAGGTTGTGGCACGATCTAGTGCGGAGGCTGAGTTTAGAGCTATGGCCCATGGGGTCTATGAAGGCTTGTGGCTTCGGGCCTTATTGAGCGACCTTGGTCTCGTGGAAGAGGGACCTATCTGCCTGTATTGTGACAATAAGTCATCCATCAGTATCGCTCACAATCCGGTTCAACATGACCGGACAAAACACATCGAGGTGGACCGACACTTTATCAAGGAGAATATTGAAAGAGGAATCATATGTACACCCTTTGTGCCCTCCAACGAGCAACTTGTCGACATCCTCACCAAAGGATTGAGTGGGAATTCATTTGACCAGATTGTGAACAAGTTGGGCATGGTTAACATTACACGTCCAACTTGAGGGGGAGTGTTAGCATTATTAACATTTGTATTTTATCCTTTGTTTGTGTCCTCTATATATAGAGGACCCCTTTAATGAAATGACAAGTTTTTCTCCTTCAACAGATGTAAACGGTGGAAGATGTGGTGGCAGTCGCTTGAGAGAATAGAAATCGAGTGGCTTGACTGATATGGCAGACAAGAAAGATGACCATGGGAGGTCTCCTGCGAGCGTGAGGCGGGAACGAGAAGTTGCGGGCACTGGACTGTCGTCGATTAGAACTAACGGCGAAACTAGGAGTGTCGAGTTGCTTGTTGATGGAGGAGGGAAGTCGTGCTGGAGTCGAGCGGAGGGGACGATGAACAGTGCAGGGACAACAGTTTCCTTCTTCGATCGTGGGATGACCGGGGAAGTTGGGGCGGTTTTCTTCAAACAAGATGAATAGGTCGTGGGGCCGATTTACGGGAATAAGGGAAAGAAAACAATGAATTGGAAAAAAGGAATAACTGAAAAAAAAAAGATAATTTGAAGCTTCGCACCCCGGACTCGTGGCGTAGCACCACAAATGATTGCCGAAATCTGGAATCTCTCACAAAACTCAGTAATGCCTCTAAACTGTGGCGACCGCCCCTATTTATAACAAGAGTGGGTGATTGGGCACCCGACGTGAACGGCTACGATCGTCTGTTACGCCCAGTGTCAAAAAAAATAAATACAACTCAAAAAAATATAAAAAGTACATATAAAATAAAAATGACGCTCTGGATGTGCACGCGATCTTGGATCACCGATCCGATCAACGCATTTCCGACAAATCTGTAAAAATGGGTCCTGCCAGGTGGTGGCCCAATCTCCTCTGGTAACGAACATGCGGTCGATCCCCATCACTAGATCATTCTCTTTGCTTGCCCGCCTCATCTGCAACAAGAAAAAAAACATGACTCTTGATGTTTTTACATCGACTGTCATGCACTGAGCACGATCACTATCAAGGTATGTTTTTCCATCCCAACCATGGTTAGCATGGCAATCCGGATCATAGGATTGTATGATTCGGATTTTGTAAATTGATCATGGATCTTACTCAAGATCAAAATAAGCACCTCTATGGTCGAGATTGTGATCCTGATCATTAGGATCGCAATCCGAACACGATTCAATTGGTCCAACTAAAGGAAAAAAAATAAATTGCATCCAACCAATCCTGTCCCACATTGCTTAACCCAATCCCAAGTCTCAACCCTCATATCCCATCACAGAATCATATCCTGATGCAATGTTTAACCCTATCCTAGGTGTGATTGTTTTGAGGCTGGATCAGATCGGATTGTAGGATTGGATTGAGAATCGCAATATCCTACAAAATTCATAAATTAGGCCTTAAAATATGCAATTGAACTTTATATCATTAATATAAAACGTTTAAACTACGCAACAATTGAATAATTATATAAAAAGAAAGCAACGGAACAACTCAATAAAAAAGATAATACTGTTCTAATTTCCACATAAGTAAATATAAAGTACATATCAATGTAAACATCAAATAATAATTATTGTTTGTTGGATTGAAGGTCAATCACAAAACCATCAATACAAATCCTTAACAGCTACATCGACTATATCTTCATCATCAAGTATTGTATTTTCTTCTTTGCTATCATCAACACTGTCATTCTCATCATCTCGTTCTCCTCACTAATATACTCGAGAGCATCAAGGTCACTGCGCCTTACACAATGATATCATTTATTCTACATAACATTTTAGAACTTTTTATCTATTTTACATAAACTAAACCAAAACAAAACAGATGCTAGACAAGTTCACTTTCAATTTTAGGTAGGATCCCCAATGGCTACTAACAGTGATAGATGTCTTGGTGACAATAGTGAGATTAAAAAAAAGACAGTGGCAAGTGTCCAGGGAAACTGGAAAAACAGACATACAAGTAGAAGGATAAACAGAAAAATATACTTGGATAATTGTGTCGTAAAATCAGGAAGCATGGAGCCTTGAAGGGGAGAGGTTGATCTTTGTGAGGGTAGAATGGTGGATTGCTGGTCGCTTGGACTGGAATGGGGAATACGTCGTCCTGGAACGTTGGAATGGAAGTGAAGACGTCGATGCTCCTGGAAGAGAACTAGGGAATGGAATCTAGTGTCTAGACTAGAAGTGACTGAAGACGCTCCCACGGCCACGATTGGCAGTCGGCACTCGGGATAGCGTTAAGCGTTGCGGCGGGATATGATTTTGCAATGGAGTATGGGGGTCGGAACTTCGGGTAGGATTAAACGATGCGGAATTGGAATGCTTGGAAGGGAATTACTTTTTTTCTTTTAGCGGGACCGGTTGAATCATGTCAGAATCAGATCCTACTATCCAGATCACAATCCTGACCATAGAGGTTTTGATTTCAATCCTTAGTAAGATCCGAGATGAATTTACAAAATTCAGGAGATCTTAATAACCATGCTCAAACAATCAGACCTAGAATCTTGATCCTGACAACCTTGATCTCAATTACTGACGATTTATTCACAAAACTTCGTAGGACAATCTATTTCTCAAGACTCTATCCATGTTACATTATTTATCATATATATGCATATATAAGGAACACGTCCAAAACACTACCTTCACACATATTGAAAACTAGGAGTTCATCTCCATGCTTTTTGGCCTAACAAATGCCTTCACCAATTCAACCATCCGTTAATGGTACATTCCATCAACATCTCTATTGATTCATCCCCATCTCTATTGATTCATCCCCATCTACTACGATGATTTATTAATCTACGAGTGACTTGGGCACCCATCTGGAACATATCTGCTAGGTTAACCAACTACTCACTGATTCACATAAAACAACAACAATCAAGCCTTTATCCCACCATAGTGGGGTCGGCTATATGAATACTTTGTCTCTATTGTGCCCTATCTTTGGCCATAACCTCACTAATGCCTAAGTACATCATGTCTTTCCTTATAGTCTCATTCCAAGTACTTTTTTGGTATACCCCTCCCCTAAACATGCCAAGTGGTTAAACTCTCACAAAGCCTAATAGGTGCCTCTAATGGTCTCCTTTGTACATGTCTGAACCAACTTAATCGAGCTTCTCAAATCTTCTCTAGAATTGTTGGCACTCCCATCTTATCCATGATATATTCATTCCTAATTTTTTTCAATCTCGTGTATCCACGCATCCATCTAAGCATTATCATCTCTGCAACCCCTATTTTTTTGCTCATGTACAAAATTCACTGCCCAACACTCACAACCGTAGAGCATCGTTGGTCTAATTATAGTACGGTAAAACTTGTCTTTAAGTTTTAATGGTACTTTACGATCACATAAGATCACAGGCACGCATCGCCACTTCAACCAACCAACTTGGATTCTATGTATCACAACTTTATTTACACCTCCATCTTTTTGAACTATCAATCTCATATATTAAAAACACTTACTGCGAGAAATATCTTGGTCACCCAACTTAATGACGGAGTCATTTGTCCTCCTGGCACTATTAAATTTAAGCTCTACATATTTCATATTTGTCCTGCTCAACCTAAAATCTTTCTTTCTAAAGTGTCTCACTCTCGCCAAGATTCAAGTTTCGCGTTTATACTCTCATGCGAGACCATAAACCAAAACAATATTATTTGCAAACAATAAATACCAGGGTATTATTTGTTGGATATGTTAGGTGAGCTCATCTAAGACAGGGGTAAAGAGATAAAGGCTTAAAACAGACCCTTAATAGGGTATTATTCACATATATTTTTTTAAATCACGTAATGACCCTTAATAGGGTATTATTCACATATATTTTTTAAAATCACCTAATGCTCATTTCCCAACAAGAATTAGAATGATGACAAGAGCAGCGTCAATGATGTTCGAGTTGGCCCTTTCAAAATCTTTGTAATTGTAGAAAAGTAGATCCAAATCTTGTATATACTTCGTCATGATCAAAATACAAGAGTAAGTACAAATATATAGGAGAAGAGAGGGAGAAGAATCTTATACAAGAGATGTGGGACTAATAGAAGAAAGAAGAAGCGGGTCTATAGATGGACCTTATACATGAGATTTTACATCGTTTTCCCTCATATTCTCTAACACTCCCCCGCAAGCTGGAGCGTACAAGTCGTAGGCACCAAGCTTGGACAGGAAGTAATGGTACAGTTTCCGAGGTAATGTCTTGGTAAGAACGTCAGCAACTTGCCCAGAAGCAGGAACATGCTCAAGCTTTAGCATCTTCGATTGGACCTTTTCTCGAACGAAGTGACAGTCAACTTCAATATGTTTGGTCCGCTCATGGAACAAAAGATTTTTTGTAATATGGATTGCAGCCTAACTGTCACAAAACAAAGTTGACGGTGAGGATAATTTAACTACCAAATCCATAAAAAGAATTTCAAGCCAGGTAAGTTCTGATACAACAGTCGTCATCGCACGGTACTCAGCCTCAGCCGACGAGCGAGCAACCACCGACTGCTTCTTACTCCACCATGTGATAAGATTTCTTCCAAAGTAAGTACAGAAACCAGTAGTAGATTGTCGATCGTCCAGCGAGCCCGCATAATCCGCATCAGAGTAAGCAATAAGAGAAAGGGAGGAAGATGGTTTATACACAAGTCCTTATCCAGGAGCAGTCTTCAGATATCTGAGAATGTGTTCCAAAGCCAAAAGCTGGGCTTGAAGCTCCTCAGAAAGCACTGGAGATTGGAAGATAATGAAAGCTTGCTTTCTAAGGAGCCCTTATGGGTCTATTTATAGCCTTTTGCTGACCTGAGATTACTGAAATACCCTTAGCTGACCTGCCAATAACCAAATCCCGTTGTTCATCCTGAGGGTATACGGGTAATTTTACCTGAGGGTAATTAGGTCATTTTACCTCGGGCCCTGGGCCCCACTCGGCGAGAACTCTGAGCCGAGAGCCTTCCTGTCCAGAGCCCGGCGCAAGCGGTCTCGCCTGCTTATAGGCGAGAGCTCCTCTAAGGCGGGAGCTTGGCGCAAGCGCAAGCGTTCCCTCCCACTCATGGGCGGGAGCTTCTTCAGGGCGGGAGCTCCTCTGGCTAGCCCAATCCTGACCGTTAGTGCCTCCGGGTCCGACTCAGCGAATATGGGGTTGTACACAATTCACGCTCTTTTTGAGCTAGCTCTGCGCTCGAAAAGACACGTCCAACCCGTAAATATTCGCTGAGCACGTGTCAACATCAGAGAATCTTTTGGTGAGCCGTACTGTGGCTATATATATGTGAGCTGATAGACTGCCGTAAATCCGCCCCCGAATCGTCGCTCTTTGTCTGAGTTCTCGCTTCCTTCGGCGATGCGTTCCAAGCGTGTTGATAAACCGCTCCCGCAGGACCTTCAAGACCGTATCAATGCGGCCCAGGCGCGGGCCAAGGCTAACTACGCCTTGGTTGCCCCCTGGCTGGCGATAAAGTCGTCAGCCGCTGAGCCCTCTCAGCTAAAGAAGAAAAAGAAAGAGAAGAAGAGGGCGAAAGTGGTCAAGCGAGACCTGTCTCACGAGAACAAGAGCTCGCCTACCCCGACCCCAAGCCGTGCGGATGATCCCTCTCCACAGAAGGTATGTCTCTCGACTCGCTAATTATTGAAACCACTAGCTGTTTACGCGGGAGGATTTGCATCTGACGCGATACTTCTCGCAGGAAACGGCCCCTGACGACGTCAGGCCCCCGCAGGAGCCCTTGGACTCATCATCTCGTCCTCCTGAGAATCAACTGCGGGTCTCGGAGGTCGCTCCTCCCCCTGACTCCCCGAGAACTGCAGGTATCTTTTCCACTCTCACTCCTAACTCAGTCTCAGATTGCTGAATTGACTTTCCGCAGCAGCAGCTTCCGCCAAACCTGGTCTCGCCACCCGGGAAAACGAAGTAAGGGTCGCTAATCGGCCTGCCCCTGCGGTTGATTTTACCCTACCGGCGGGAGGAGTGGTTGTCGAATCTTCCGTAGCTCCCCAGGATGCCAGCCATCCCGCGGGAGAGGACAACTCCCCCCTTGCTTCCGGCCAAGCCAGGATCACCACTCGCAAAATCTTCCCCCCGGGAAAAGGAAAGCCGCTCCACCTCCTCTTTGGAACTGAGGGGGGGGCTGGGCCTTCTCGCCTGTCGTCGGCCGGTGGTTCTCGCCATACTGCAGGTATGCGGTATGCTTATCATAATTATCGCTTAGCTCTCGCCATGATCGTGAAATTCTTTTGTCAGGGGATCCGGGCTCGCGTTCGGGAGCTGACGCAGAGGATGAAGATGAAGAAGACGACGAAGACGGAGAGGGGGAGGATGGCGAGAGCTCCCCCTTCCCTTCATCTGACGAGATGGAGAAAATCTTGACCAGTGTCGGGAGCGCTAAAAGGCGGGGGAAGAGGGTTGCCGCCGTCCTGTCGAAGCTTATACGGCGGGAGCGGGCCCATGACTCCGCGGCGAGAGAGTTCCGCCAATCGGTGGAGAAGAGGCTGGATCCTCTGGAGCAAGACTACTTCGTAGGCGAGACGGATCGGCCAGGTGGGCCTACCGCCGGGTCCTCTCCTGAAAGGTGTATTGCGCGGATCCGAGACCTGTCTTGCCGAATCAACCTAGGATGCACCGTCCTATCGTCCTATTTCAACCCGCAGGCGCCACCGAGGACTAGGCAGCGGGAACGAGGACGATGGCGGTGGGAACCTTATTGATTCGCGAAGTCTCATCCTTTCTTACCTCCCGGCCTTCCCTTTCCCCCATGTACCCTGTTGCTTTTTTTATCGGTCTAACTCATAACTTTGTTATTATTATTATTATTATTCGGCTCTCGCTCGGCGAGAGTAACCCCTGCTTCCACTCGTTTTACTTGTCGCGTGTCATCTCAAAATGTTTGCGCTAATCAGATTTGTCGGTCAGTCGCTGTCAATCTTGGGCGGGAAACCGAGGCGCCGCCGACTTAGGGCGTGACGGTTGTACCCCCGCCGCCTTTTTGGGAATAGTCATGATGATCACGGTTTTCTATAAATAGGGAAGTCCACCCAGCGTATTTATTTCTCCGATCCGAAACCCTTGCTTTTCTTCTCGTCGCTTTCGCGGTTTGCCGAGAGCTCCTGCTTGCTTCTGCTTCCCTCTCCCGTTGTCGCTCAGTTCTCGTTCTCGCCTCTCTTCTGAAGATCTCGCCCTCAACCTCACAAGCACGATGCCGGGCGGAAGCGAGGGACGCTCTAATTGCGCGGAAGCCTTCCAGAAGCATCAGTTCCCCTCTTGTAGCCTAACCATGGAGGAGTTCAAACTGATCCAAACCCGTTATGTTCCCGCCGGCTTGACCGCGCGGAACCCCGGCAACCGCGACAGGGTGAACAGTGCGGGGGAGGGGGAGCTCGCCATCCCCCTTGAGCACTTCAAGGTGGGCTTCGCCTCCCCCTCTGGCCAGAGATGCGCCAGGCCCTCCGGTACTATGGAGTGGTTCTCGCGCAGCAGAATCCTAATACGGTCGCTATCCTTGTGGCGTTCATCTGCTACATGCGATCCGAGAGGATCGAGTTTAGCCTCCCAATCTTCCGGAAGCTGTTTACCTTCCGCGCTAAGGGAGGGGTGGTCTTCTTTTCGGGGCAGCTGCTCAAGACCACCGGTCTCGCCAACAAGCACCATCACTGGGGCGAGAAGTTCGTCTTCTTTTCCGGCGATTTCGGGAACGTTCCTCTCGCGTCCATTCAGTATGAGGACGCCGCTTACAAGCCGCCCTCCTTGGGCTCGCGCGAGAGCGCCCTCCTTGAGTTCTTCGGAACCAAGGATTTCGACGTCCAGTTCCTCCGGCGGGGCGTCGATTCGCTCCCCCCCCGTGCCTCCGGGCGAAGGTACGTTCTCGCCTTTGACTCGCTATCCCCCCCCCCTTTTTTTAAGATTAGGGCTGAGTGTTGTCGCCTCTGCAGGAGAGCGCGAGATCCCCCTGTGCCAACCCTTCGACGAGGCTCATGCTGCCGAGAGCCAAACCGTGAGAGATCCGTTGGCTCTCGCGAAGTCCGCGGCTCAAGCTTGCCGGGACGAGCCGGCCCCGCTTCCTTCGACCGGCGCCGGGAAGCGAAAGCCCGGCGCCGAGAAGGGTAAAGCCGTAGCGGTTCCGCCGTCCCGACCTCCCGCTTCAGGCCGCTCCTTTGAAGAGATCTTGCGGGCCGCCAGTGAGATCGCTGTTACCAAGAGTGGCGTCGAGGCCCCTGCCGAGAACCTCCCGGCCCCCGGTGGAGTAGATGGCGAGGGAGCCGCCGCCGAGACCTCCGCTCAGTCTCCGCCTGGAGAGGTGTCGCGGGGTCACCGAAATTTTGGTCTCGGCACGAAGTGCCTTGATGCGGAAAATAAACCGCTGCTTCAGTGGGACCCTGACACCAACAGGGTCTCAATCTCGTCTCTTCTACCCAGCTGGGCGGAGCGAGATGAGGTCACCAGCGAGGCCTTCTCCTTGGGCTACGGCCTTTACAGCCGGGATAAAGCCAGCATCTACGATAAAATGACCACCAGGCTCCTGGCCTACGACTCCACCCAGGCCCTGATGCGCGGGATCGAGCTTGCGCATATGTGCGCACGTCGGAGTATCACCATCGACCGCAACTTCCAAGATATGTTCAAGGCAAGGGAGGAGCGGTGGCTCAGGCGGCTGCCTTGAAGAAAGAGCTGGCAGATGCTAAGCAACTGCTGTCCTTGCGCCCGGCGGAAAAGGTAAGCGAGACCTTTCGCGACACTCGCTCTCGCCACTGCAGATTTCAACATTTTTCCTTTCATGCTAACCTCTCGCTACGCAGGATTCCGCTCAGGCCGTGGCGCTTCGCGCGGAGCTAGCCCAGACGCGATACGAGAACGTCCTGCTGAGGCACCAGCTCCGGCGCATGGAGGCGACTGCGCCCCCTCCTCCTCCACTGGACGAAAGGTTGAGGAGCCACCACTATTCAGTCTACGACATCGACAAGCTCCTTCAGGCCAACGCTCAAGCTACAGTCAAGCTGACCCTGAAGACGCTGCGAGACGTAGGTTGCTTGGACGGGAGAGGCAAGTCCATCACCGCTCGCCAGCTCGTCCCTTGACTCTTCGAGCCCGTCCCGAAGCCCCCAGGCGCGCCCGATTCCCCGCCTTCGGATGTCCCGAAATCCCCTGCCGCGGGTGGAGAGACATCCGGGGAGGGCTCAGGCGAGAGCTCTCGCGGGAGTTCAAGCGAGAGCTCGGAGGGGTACAGCCCGTCTCCCTGAAAGGCCCTCCTTTCTTCTCTTTTGGTTGTACTGAGCGAGATGCTCTAGACTTGTAATTACATTAAGTAAATACATTGTAAATATTCTGTTTGTATGTCATTTTTCTTTCTATTGTAAATGTGTTTGATAAAACTGTTGAGGCCGAGTGCTTCTCAAACATGCTTCCGTCGAGGCCCTTGGCCCCCCTAGGGTAGTCTCCCTTAGCGATGGATAGGCGGGAACCTGTCGAAAGAGCCCAGGGCTTAGACGTCTCGTTTTCGCGCTCTGCCGAGAACCGTCTGCCGGGAACGTTGCTCGTAGGCCTTTAAGGCGAGGCCGTCCCTCTTTACCTTGCGCGAACTGTTCGAAGCTTTCGCCTAGCACTTCCCACTGTCTGACCAAGGATACTTTGTCAAGAGCCTTCCCGCCGAGAACTTCCTTCGGCGAGATCTCCTTGGCGGAGACCTCCCCGCCGAGATCTCCTCTGGCCGAGACCTCTCCTGCCTGAAGGGATCCTACCTTTTTTCATTCCGTGTTCCGGGTGCGTTTCTTGCCCTGCTCAGAACATCCGAGTCGAAGTGTCTCCTAGGATCAAAAACTTCCCTCCCACAGGCGAGCCTTCGGGCCTGCCAGCTAACGAGAGCCTGCGCAGCGGGTCTACCTGGGGTCGAGCCGAGCTCGGGGTGCCGATGAAGTTTCCACAAACAAGACCTATCCCCCACAGGCGAGCCTTCGGACCTGCCAGCTAGATGAGAGCCTGCGCAGCGGGTCTACCTAGGGCCGAGCCAAGCTCGGGGTGCCGATGAAGTTTCCTCAAACCAAATCTATCCCCCACAGGCGAGCCTTCGGACCTGCCAGCTAGATGAGAGCCTGCGCAGCGGGTCTACCTGGGGCCGAGCCGAGCTCGGGGTGCCGATGAAGTTTCCTCAAACCAAACCTATCCCACACAGGCGAGCCTTCGGACCTGCTAGCTAGATGAGAGCCTGCGCAGCGGGTCTACCTGGGGTCGAGCCGAGCTCGGGGTGCCGACAAAGTTTCCACAAACAAGACTTATCCCCGACAGGCAAGCCTTCGGACCTGCCAGCAAGATGAGAGTCTGCGCAGTGAGTCTACCTGGGGCCGAGCCGAGCTCGGGGTGCCGATGAAGTTTCCTCAAACCAAACCTATCCCCCACAGGCGAGCCTTCGGACCTGCCAGCTAGATGAGAGCCTGCGCAGCGGGTCTACCTGGTGCCGAGCCGAGCTCGGGGTGCCGATGAAGTTTCCTCAAACCAAACCTATCCCCCACAGGCGAGCCTTCGGACCTGCCAGCTATATGAGAGCCTGCACAGCGAGTCTACCTGGGGCCGAGCCGAGCTCGGGGTGCCGATGAAGTTTCCTAAAACCAAAGTTATCCCCCACAGGAGAGCCTTCGGACCTGCCAGCTAGATGAGAGCCTGCGCAGCGGGTCTACCTGGGGCCGAGCCGAGCTCGGGGTGCCGATGAAGTTTCCTCAAACCAAAGCTATCCCCCACAGGCGAGCCTTCAGACCTGCCAGCTAGATGAGAGCCTGCGCAGCGGATCTACCTGGGGCCGAGCCGGGCTCGGGGTGCCGACGAAGTTTCCACAAACAAGACATATCCCCCACAGGCGAGCCTTCGGACCTGCCAGCTAGATGAGAGCCTGCGCAGCGGATCTACCTGGGGCCGAGCCGAGCTCGGGGTGCCGACGAAGTTTCCACAAACAAGACCTATCCCCCACAGGCGAGCCTTCGGACCTGCCAGCTAGATGAGAGCCTGCGCAGCGGGTCTACCTGGGGCCGAGCCGAGCTCGGGGTGCCGATGAAGTTTCCTCAAACCAGACCTATCCCCCACAGGCGAGCCTTCGGACCTGCCAGCTAGATGAGAGCCTGCGCAGCGGGTCTACCTGGGGCCGAGCCGAGCTCGGGGTGCCGATGAAGTTTCCACAAACCAGACCTATCCCCCACAGGCGAGCCTTCGGACCTGCCAGCTAGATGAGAGCCTGCGCAGCGGGTCTACCTGGGGCCGAGCCGAGCTCGGGGTGCCGATGAAGTTTCCACAAACCAGACCTATCCCCCACAGGCGAGCCTTCGGACCTGCCAGCTAGATGAGAGCCTGCGCAGCGGGTCTACCTGGGGCCGAGCCGAGCTCGGGGTGCCGATGAAGTTTCCACAAACCAGACCTACCCCCACAGGCGAGCCTTCGGACCTGTCAGCTAGATGAGAGCCTGCGCAGCGGGTCTACCTGGGGCCGAGCCGAGCTCGGGGTGCCGATGAAGTTTCCACAAACCAGACCTATCCCCCACAGGCGAGCCTTCGGACCTGTCAGCTAGATGAGAGTCTGCGCAGCGGGTCTACCTGGGGCCGAGCCGAGCTCGGGGTGCCGATGAAGTTTCCTCAAACCAAACATATCCCCCACAGGCGAGCCTTCGGACCTGCCAGCTAGATGAGAGCCTGCGCAGCGTGTCTACCTGGGGCCGAGCCGAGCTCGGGGTGCCGATGAAGTTTCCACAAACCAGACCTATCCCCCACAGGCGAGCCTTCGGACCTGCCATCTAGATGAGAGCCTGCGCAGCGGGTCTACCTGGGGACGAGCCGAGCTCAGGGTGTTGCAAAACACACAATTACATCCTATCATAAAAGTTTCGCAATAGGCGAGAGAAAAAACAAGACAATTGATGTAGTATAACAAGCTTGATTTTGAATACATAATTACATCCTCCCCATTTCACGGGTAGAAGCGTTTTAGGTCACCGCCGCTCCAGGTGTGGCTTAAGGCCCTCCCCTCCACGTCCTGCAGGTAGTAACATCCTGTTCCAAGGACTTCCTTCACTATGTAAGGTCCTTCCCAGTTCGGGTTGAGTTTGCCCACGGGAGCCGACCTTCCTGCCGCGTCGACCTTTCTCAGCACCAGATCCCCTTCGGCAAACTGCTTGACCCTGACATGCTTACCGAACCTCGAACTCCACTGGTACGACCGCCTCACACCCGTAAGAAAGCTTGAAGGGGGTCTCACCGGTGGCCGTGTTCGGGGTCGTTCGCAAGGCCCATAGAACCGAGGGAAGCTGCTCCGCCCAATTTCCCTTTAGGTTTTCCACTTTATTTTTGAGCAGGTTCACAATAATCTTGTTTGCCGCTTCCACCTGGCCGTTGCTCCGGGGGTGGTGAACAGAGGCAAATCTGAGGTCTATCCCCAGTTGGGCGCAGAAGCTGATGAACTCTTCACTGGCAAACTGAGGACCGTTATCCGTCACTATCGCATGAGGCAGCCCGTGTCTGCATATGATCTCCCCCCAGATGAAGTTCCTTATGACTTGCGAGGTGACCTTGGTCAAGGCCTTAACCTCCAGCCACTTTGAGCAGTAATCGATTATGACCAAGAGGAACCTCCTCTGCCCACTAGCCGAGGGAAAAGTCCCAACTAAATCCATCCCCCAGATAGCGAACGGCCACGGTGCCGCGATGCTTCGGAGCCTTTGAGCTGCCAAGAGCTGGAGGGGGGCGCAGAGTTGGCATTTTTGACACCTTCTTGCAAACTCCGCGGTATCCTTCCTTAGGGTGGGCCAGAAGTACCCCAGCCTGACCACCCTTGCCTCCAACATCCTACCTCCAGAATGACTGCCGCACTCGCCCGAGTGCACCTCTCCCAAGATCTTTGGGATCTCTTCTTCGGTTTCACATCTTGCCAGGAGCCCTGACAACATCTTACGATGCAACCCCCCTTCTATCATCAGGTAATGAGCTGTCTTGCGCCTGAAGCTCTTTGCATCTTTAACCTCCTCTGTCAGTCTGCCTGTGGTCAGGAAGGTTACCAACGGGTCCACCCACGAGGATCGCCGACCTACCTCCATCAACTCCCCTTCCTCAATTACTGGCCGAAAAAGTTCAGTCAGGGTCCCTCCTCCCCGAGGTCCAAACTTCGCCAATCGATCGGCGGCCGTTCTCTCCTCCCTGGGGACATGTTGGATTGAGAATGACCGGAACCCACCGATGATCGCCCTTACCTTGGATAGGTATTTTATGAGGGTAGGTTCCCGAGCTTCAAACTCTCCTCGGATCTGCGACGCTACTATCATTGAGTCAGTGAAGGCCTCCACATCATGGATCTCAAGCTCCTTTGCCAAGCGAAGGCCGGCGATCACGGCCTCATACTCTGCTTGATTGTTGGTCACCGGAAAGTGGTAAGCCACCGCCTGCTCTATCGCGACTCCCTGGGGGCTTATCAGCACCACTCCTCCCCCGAGGGAATGTTTTCCCGTGGCCCCATCAACCATCATCTTCCACACTTCCTGTGGCTGCTGCTCTCCCTCCTCGACTTCGACTACATAATCCGCCAGAAAGTCCGTCACCGCTTGTGCCTTGATGGAGAGTCTCGGAACAAAAGAGATGTCGAACTCGCTTAGTTCAATGGACCACTTGGCAAGTCTTCCCGAGTGCTCTACCCCTTCAAAGATCTTGCGAAGAGGATGGTCGGTCACCACCCTAATCGAGTGCGCTTGAAAATACGGTCGGAGCTTCCTTGCAGAGACGACCAAAGCGTAAGCCAACTTTTCGAGGATGGGATAGCGGAGCTCTGCCTTACTTCAAGATCCGGCTGACGTAGTAGATTGACAGCGGCTTCTTTCCCTCTTCTCTTACTAGAACGGAGCTCACCGCCTCAGCTCCTACTCCAGGTACAAGGTCAGGTCCTCCCCTTCTTTTGGGCTCTGAAGGAGAGGAGCCTGAGAGAGCTGTCTCTTCAGCCCTTGGAAGGCTTCTTCGCACTCGGCGGTCCACTCAAACCTTTGGTTCACTCGCAGCACCTTGAAGAATGAAGAACACTTGTCTCCTGACCTGGAGAGGAATCTGCTCAGCCCAGCCAGTTTGTCTGTCAAGCGCTGGACCTCCTTGGCATCGCGAGGTGATTCCAAATCTAGGATGACCTTCACCTTGTCTGGGTTGGGTTCCACCCCTGCCGGAGTCAAGAGATGCTCAAGGAACTTCCCGCGGCTGGCCCCGAAGACACACTTCAAGGGGTTCAGCCTAATCTTGAATCTCCGCAGGGTGGCGAACGTCTCTTCTAGATCTTTCAGGTGCGAATCCACGCACTTGCTCTTAATCATCAGGTCGTCGACATAGACCTCCAAGTTTCTCCCCCTTTGATCTCGGAAGACCCAATACATCATGCGTTGGTATGTAGCCCCTGCGTTCTTCAACCCAAAGGACATCATTTTATAACTGAAGCATCCCTCCCTCTTGATGAAGGAAACGCCCTTGGCATCGGGAGGGTGCATCCGGATCTGGTGATAACTTGAAAAAGCATCTAAAAAGCTCATAATAGAAAAACTGACGGCTGAATCAACCAGCGCGTCGATCCGAGGACAGGGGGTAGCAATCTTAGGCCATGATTTATTTAACAAAGAAAAATTGATACACATTCGTCATTTCCCACCCCCTTCTTAACCATTACCACATTGGAGATCCAGCCTGGATACTGGATCTCTGAGATGAAGTCGGCCTCCAGGAGCTTCCTGACCTCTTCGCGGATGGGTTCCTCCAGCTTGGTGGCGATGGCTCTCATCTTTTGGCGTATGGGACGGGTGCGGGGGTCCAGGTTCAGGCGGTGGCAGGCCACGTCCGCGTCGATGTCCCGACATGTCTGCCGCGCTCCAAGCGAAGATGTCGATGTTGCTTTGAATGCAGGCCCGCACCCGCTCCCGGTCCTCGGGACTCAAGCCTCCGCTGACCCGCACCCTCTGCACCTGCCCTGCGCTGGTGAAGACCTCCATCTCCACTACTTCCTCGGCTGGCTCCAGCCGCGACTGCTCCCAGCCAACCCTTGCTTCTTCTTCCAGCTCCAACTCCTCCCTTCCTACTTCCTCCTCAATCTCCATCGCCCCCTCCGGGCCCACCTGCTGCTGCTCGACTGCCACGCCCCTCCGGCTCTCTCTCTCTCTCCACTCCTCCTGCTACTTGCTCTTCTACCTCCATCGCCCCCTCCGGGCTCTCCCGCTCAGCTTTCTCCTATTCCTCCGCAGTCTCATTCCTCGCCTCCTCTAGGCTCATCCCCTCTTCCTCGACGTCCTCCTCCTGCTCTGTCATCTCCCTTTCTAGCTCTTCGGTCTCGGCCATCCAGGACACGGTGTTGATCGTCGTCACATAACATTGCCTCGCCACCTTCGGATCCCCCCTGATCCTAACTTGCACCCCTCCGTTATTGAACTTAAGACATTGGTGGAAAGAGGAGGGGACGCAGCAAAAGGCGCTGATGAGGGGACGCCCAAAGATGGCGTTGTAACTGCTCGGAGCGTCCACTATCACGAACCTGCAGTTCCGTGACACGCCTCCCAACTTCACATGCAGCCCTACTCCTCCTTCTACTTCCTCTCTCCAGAGAATCCGAACAGCGGTCCATCCAAAGCCAAGATCCTTTTCCCCTCAACCCTCATCTCATCGAAGGCCTTCTTGAAGATAACATTCACTAAGCTCCCGTTGTCCACCAGTATCCTCGAGACCGTGAAATTCTCCACCGCCGTCTGGATCACCAGGGCGTCACATAACGGATCTTCATAGTCCGGCATGTCTGCTGACGAGAAGGTGATCTTTTCTTCCGGTGGGGGAGCCTGGGAGGTAGAGGCGACCCCCCTTCGGTACATGGTTTGAAGGCTCCCCTTGCGGGTTGCCTCGATCCCCACTCCTCCGTGGATCACCCCGATTCCTCCCCGGGTTCCCACGTCTACCCGATCTTCACATCTATCCTCCATCTCCCCCGGTTGTACTTCCACGATCCTAACCGGCGGATCCTGCCTCTCTGCTCCTCTTGCTTCTCTCATCTCTAAGAACTCAGGGCAGGTGGTCGTCGCGTGACCCTCCTCCTGGTGGAAGTCACAAAAGAGCAACGCCGCCCTACCCCTTCTTCCTTCTCCTCCTCCTCTTCTCCTAGCTCCTCGAACTCCTCTCCTCGCTCCTCTTCCTCTGCCCACTTCCATGGCTTCTTGCGGCGGCGGGACGTGACCCCTTGGCTCCTGCCTCCACGCCGGTTGGTCGAACCTCCTGGGCTCTCGCAAGTTATCTCTCCCCTGGTAGCCTCCTCCTTGGCCCTGGGGGCGACCCTCCTGGGGCCTCCAACCCAACCGGTTGTTCGGCTCCCGGGCCCCCCATCCCTGTTGCTGCCCATGTCATCGGGGTTCTTCCCTCCTTTCTTCTCTTTGCTCCCTCTGCTCCCTCGGCTCCTTCTGCCTTCCTGCTGCAGGCTCCTTCACATCATCTTCCGCCAGCCTGGCCAACTTCCTGGCGAACGCTGGATTTGCCCTCTCGAAGTCTATCTCTTTTGTCGCCCTCTCCATGAGCTCCTCAAAGGAGAGGGGAGCACTCTCTTCAACTCCAAACTGAAGAATCCCGGCCTCAGCCCCAGGGTGAAGGCGAGCATCAGCGCGTACCCTGGGACCTCCTGGACCAGGAGGATCTCTTCCTGAAACCGGTCAACGTAATGACCCAGTGTCTCATCCTGCTTCTGCCTCACTGCAAACAGGCACTCCGCCTCATTCTTCCGCTTCTTTGATGATGAGAACCTCAACAGGAAACTTCTTCGCAGATCTTCAAAACAGTAGATCGACCTTGCTGGCAACTGGTGGAACCAGTCCCGAGCCTTCTCCTTCAACGTGATGACAAATAGCCGACACTTGAAGGCATCCGTCATCTGCCTTATCGAAACGACATCTTCAAACCAATGCACGTGTTGTACAGGGTCATCCTTCCCCGAGTAGTAGGACATGTCGGGCTCCCTAAACCCCTACGGCACCGGAGCCGAGATGATGAGCTCGCTGAAAGGGCTCTCGCCTCCTGCCTGGCGAGAGGGCACGTCCCGCGGCCTCGGCTGGCTGGCCCGATCCGCGAGACCGTGCCCAGGGAAGAGTTCTCGCACTGCCGCCTCCCTCTCGCCCAAATCTGTCAGAGTCTCCTTGCCCGAGCGCTGCCCTGGGAAGAGCTCTCGCGCGGCCACGTCCCTCTCGCCAGCCTCCGTCGGGACCTCCTTCCTCGGGCGCTGTCCAGGGGCGTTCTCGCCCAAGAGCGGGACCTCCTCTATCGGAACCTGAGGTGTGGCCCACTCGCTTCGGGCCGAGAAGGCCAAGTTGATGGTCTGCAGGACTTCTCGCCTGAAGTCCTCCAACATCTTTCTCGTCGCTTCCTCTCCCCGGTGGGGGAGCCGCCAGAACCAGACCCTTCACCTTCACCTCCAACCATGGGACAAAACTCAAGGCTTTCTTGTATCAGCTGTCTTCCACGCTCACCGCACCAGAACTGTTGAAGCCAAAAATGACCTCAACGGGAGTTCAAAACTGGGGTGCAGCCAACACCTACTTCTCTCAAGCTTCGACCCTCGACTAGTTGCAAAGCACCTAAGACTGACCCAAAGCCTCAGCAGGGAGGTCCCACCTCACACCCGGAAGATCTCTGAGAGCTTCCCCTCCAAAGCCAAAAGCTGGTTTGGAGCTCCTCAGAAAGCACTGGAGATTGGAAGATAATGAAAGCTTGCTTTCTAAGGAGCACTTATGGGTCTATTTATAGCCTTTTACTGACCTGAGATTACTGAAATACCTTTAGCTGACCTGCCAATAGTCAAATCTCGTTGTTCATCCTGAGGGTATAGGGGTAATTTTACCTGAGGGTAATTAGGTCATTTTACCCCGGGCCCTGGGCCCCACTCGGCGAGAACTCTGAGCCGAGAGCCTTCCTGTCCAGAGCCCGGCGCAAGCGGTCTCGCCTGCTTATAGGCGAGAGCTCCTCCAAGGCGGGAGCTTGGCGCAAGCGCAAGCGTTCCCGCCCACTCATGGGCGGGAGCTTCTTCAGGGCGGCAGCTCCTCTGGCTAGCCCAATACTGACCGTTGGTGCCTCCGGTCCGACTCAGCGAATATGGGGTTGTACAGTCCTGTGTAAGGCGACTAAAAGAAAGTAGATTAAAAGGGGATACTGGAACATGGAGAACCGAGGATAAGGAGAGAGGAGTAAGAGGCAGATGAGCAGTGCCAGAAACTGGAATCGTATCACCATTTGCCACAGTGATGGACTTGGCATATGCAAAATCTAAGTATTGCGGCGGCTTCTGCGGAGAGAGATGATGTGTAGTACCCAAGTCCACAATCCAGTAAGAGCTGTGTGAGAGGCAAGATATACCTTCATTGGAGATCGAAGCCACTGAACCAGAGGAGCGACTAACTACCCCTTGAAGCTGATGGAGTTAAGCGCGTAGAGAAGCAATATCCTCGCTAGTGGCGGAGGGAGGTGTGGCAGTAGCCGGCGCAGTAAGGTGAGGGGGTAGACCATGCTTGTGGTAGCAGGTGGCCTCCAGATGACCATCCCGGTCGCAGTGAGAGCACTTGAAGAGAGTACGGCCACCACGACCCCGTCCCCGAGACTGGCGACCGCCACGAGCCGGGTGACCACGAATGGAAGGTGCGAGAGTAGCCACGAGTTGCTGAAGGAGAGCTAGAGAGAGAGGCAGAGCATACAGAGGAGGGGTAACTTTCAGAAACATCGAGCAAACGTCCGAGAGGGACGGAGTAACAGCGGAAGATAGGATATGAGCACGGACACTATGAAGATGTGGAGGAATAAGGGGCATCATCATAGCAATCTCAACTGCTTCTTTCTGTTGTCGTTGAGTAACCAAGTCCGTGGTGGGGGGTTGATGCTGGATCCAGGCCTCCACAAGAGTTTTAGCCCGAGTAACAAAAGACGTCAAGTCACCAGTAGCTCCAGGTTCGAGGGACTGAAGATCGGTAAAAATGTCGAATAAGTGTTGAAGACTGTCCTTCCCGGAATAGTGAGAATGAAGGTCGGTCCACATAGCGTAAGTCGTCTCGTGGTACATGGCCATCCAATACGGCTCAGTGTTCAGAGAATTGAGAAGCCAAGATTGGACACGCTCATCGTCTCGGATTCACTCGTCAGTAGATTCATTGGGAGGAAGCTTTGTCAGGTGATGAAGGAAACCCTTCGTCTGCAATACACGGCGAACTGAGTGAACTCATTCAACAAAATTTGGTTTGTCACGAAGAGAAATGGTGGTAATTCGTAATTCATCACGAAGCTCAAGCGGAGCAACACGAGGATGTCCGGGAAGAGTAGTTGAATCGGAAGCAGTAGGCGACTCGGAAGCCATGCGAATAATGCCAAGTCTGGCGACTAGAAAGAATTGTCCGAGCGGTTAAAGAGAGCAAAAAGCGGCAAGGCCCAGAGAGCGCAGCGACTAGAGAGCGACAAAGAGAGCGTGTGGCTAGCCGAACACCAGGCCGCTGCGGACAAGGGCCAGCGGTTAAGACGAGACCGCACGGACAGTAGCGGTGACAAGGGAAGATCGCTGCGAACAAAGGCAGCGACAACTAGAGATCACAGCGAGTCAAGGTCCAGCCGTTAAGACGTGACCGCACTGATAGAAAGACGAGACGGTAACGACGACAGTTAGCAGAGATCGCAGTGGACATACTCAGCGACTAGCAGAGATCGCAGCGAGCCAAAGGCCAGCGGTTAGCAGAAGTCGCAGCGATTAGCAGATAGCGCAACGAGACAAGGGTCGGCGGTTAAGATGAGACCGCGGCAAGAAAGTTAAGGAAAGAGAGGTCGCACGGACAGACGTAGCGGACAGAGGCAGCGACTAGAAGCAGCGGCAAGAAGCAGAGACAAGGAGCCACAGCAAGAAACAGCGGATAAACAACTCTTAGCGGCAAGATAACCCGCAACGGCTTGGCAACCCGCAACGGCTAGGAAATCTGCAACGGCAAGGCAACCCGCAGCGGGTAGAAGAACGAACAGCGGATGAGGGGGGCCCACCGATCAGAGAGAAGAGGGCTATAAAAAGAGGAGTCACGGAGAGAGGTGGAAGCCATGGAGAGAGGAGTAGAGGCGGACAGAAAAGAGGAGTCTGCGGAACAGCGGGCAGAAGAAGGGATGAAGCCACGCGGATAGCCGCAGTTACAAAGCAGGTAGCCCCCCGGAATCGTAACCTGGCTCTTATACCATGTAGAAAAGTAGATCCAAACCTTGTATATACTTATTCATGATCAAAATACAAGAGTAAGTACAAATATATAGGAGAAGAGAGGGAGAAAGAATCTTATACAAGAGATGTGGGACTAATAGAAGAGAGAAGAAGTGGGCCTATAGATGGGCCTTATATATGGGCTTTTACATCATTTTTCCTCATATTCTATAACAGTAATTATAGGCTCGTCACCCAAGTTCTACGTGGGTACTCCACAATCTCCTCGTCGCCATCGTGTACTATCGACATTTTGTACTCACACCAATATTGCCACATCACTAACATATTCTCTTTGTAATGAAATATTCCTAAGAACAGTATCACTAGCCTTCAAGAAACTTAAATAGAAATTAACACAAAGACACTCATGGTTCAACTCCCTAACTTTAACTAGCCTTCCACTATTGCCATTGACACCTAAGGAGTAGACATTGTCCATCCCAACAAGGTCACCTCTAGTGTTCTAAAACCGCAACACTTACTGCGACAACCATCGTTAACGACAACTTCATTTAGTTAGTCAACAAACTACATGACATACACAAGGGCATAGTAAGTGACCATCCAATCTCTTTTAAGTATCATTTGACAAAGTTTATTCAAACTACAAGGAATGACCCTGTAAGTTCAACCTAACACCCATAAACCTACGGGCATACATAATTCGTTAATCGCTTATTAAAACAATAGTTTTGAAGTTTTTGCATTGAAAAAACATGACAATGGTGTGGATTTCTTTGTTCGCTAGAATTCCAATATTGTAACATTCGATATCATTTCAAGAACTATATGGCTAAACACCCCTATTATACCTGATTATATTTGTAGATCTACTTTAAATTTTGGCATAGAACAGAGATATATTATCGACTGCAATCACATCCTTACACATTATACCTGATTATATTTGTAGATCTACTTTAAATTTTGGCATAGAGCAGAGAAATATTATCGACTGCAATCACATCCTTAAGAAAAATATGGAACATGCACAACACCATATGAAGGTTCAAGTTTTTGTTAAGAATGATAGCATACTTGTCCGCTTAAAACCCCTTTCAGTAATACTATTCTCCTGTCACTCGCTAAAATTAAATTTAACGCTACTACTGCCCTTTTAATCTGCTCTAATGAATAAATTTGATGTCTTATAAATTGGTACTTTTGGACTACTTATGAGTCCATCAATTAGTTCATATCTTACCCAAAGCACATCGAGGCTCTGCCAACAACATCATCAGCAATATTCCTTTCTCTCTTGATTTAATTACTTTGGATAAAGAGCTATTTACCATGATCCCGAGCTCCAACCTTGAGGACAAGGCTGACGTCATATATAGGGTAAGGGTGATCCAACCACAATACTCTGGCATTTCATGTCCCTTTGGTGCCTCTGAATAGAGTGACAGTCATTCTTACCAAATACATCTCATCCAACTACAACATTTTCAAAGATGGCAACCTTCTTCCAACAGCTTCTTGCCAACAACTATACTTCCGACTACATATGCCAACTACTGATATGTGGAAAACTAAAATTGTCGTTTCACATTATCTTTTATATTTTTTTGATATTTTGTTAAGAAGTTTGTAACAGCAAAAACTCCTCTAATCACAGGGTAGAGAGGAATTTGTCATTTCTCATTGTTTTATTCCCTTTTGTTACCCCCATTTTTAGAATCCGCTCTATTGCTCTAAATGAGAAAATATCATAATCTTTAAGAACTAGTCATATGCATAACTTTGTTGGCATCAACAAAATGATAAGTTCCATTAAGTACCTCTGCACATGCAAGAAACATTTTTGCTAGTGCTTGTTTCATTGAGCTTGACAACGATTTTGTGAGCCCAAAGTCAAGTAAAATTGGTCGATGCGGGGGTATTTTACTCACAAGAAAATTTCCTACATTGAAAGAAAAAGCAATTAGAATTCATAAGAGAGAAATGTAGTTTATACCGTAACCATTTTCATTTGGGTGATGAATGTACAAGGTATGGAAGTATTTTAACAAAACATCAAGCCATACCTGGATGAGGATCACCATTGAAAAATCCATCAACATATATTTGATGAGCATAGGCCCGTGTGATTTCTTCAATAAACTTTTGCCTATCAACACCATATGCTTCGAATGATTCATTATCATTTAAGCGAAATCCATCCATGTATTCCAAAACAAGAACTTTCTCTGATGACTGTCATCAGTGATCGCCAAAATACAAACTTAAACAAAATATGCTATAGTGTGAATCTTTCGTTCTATGAAAACAAGAATGTTTGATCTAAAAAATTGCAAGATGATGATGCACCTGGATAACTTCTGGGATCAAGACATCTATAGAATTTGAATGATTTGAACCATCATTATCATTTTTGCACCCCAAGTTTCTGGAAACCTTTCTTGTATTCTCTACAGTAAGAATGATAAGCTTAATAAAAAACTATTTATGGAATAATTTTTTATAGAATTTATACATTGGCCCTATCTAGATAACTAATATTGTGTAGTTGATTAACGAGGGGCTTCGAACTACCTGCTTCATGATTGAAGTCAAGTTCTTGTGGTGCCTCCTTGCACCATTCATTTATCATTGGGCTGAAATCATATTGTGGCTCAGCCCATGCTATCCAGTCCACTACCGCTTTTGCATTTCTTAGGTCCTTGAGAGGAAGGAAGGAGAGAACGAAATGAGAAATTCTTATAATAAATAATGCCATCAAACATTTTACAAAAATATTCATAGTGGTTTTTGTAGAGAAAGCTCAAAACTTGTATGTATTGATTGAGTATCTAAATACAAGGAGAGAATACAAATATATAGGAGGGAGAGAGAGAGAATAAATCCTATACAAGATATGAGACTAAAAGAGAAGAGAGCACTAATGGGCCCAAAAGATGGGCCCAATATATGGGTTATTCTAACACTCCCCCGTAAGTTGGAGCGTACAAATCGTATGCACCAAGCTTGGACAAGCATTGATAGAAGAGTGCCTTGGGAAGAGCCTTTGTGAGGACATCCGCAACTTGTTCCGTCCTTGGAACAAGCTTTAGATCGAGCTTCTTCATTTGAACTTTTTCTCGAATGAAGTGACAATCGACTTCAATGTGCTTCGTTCTTTCGTGGAAGACTGGGTTCTTGGCGATATGTATATCCGCTTGGCTATCACAAAGGAGAAGAGCCGGAGACGGTAATTTTACACCCAGATCAGTGAGAAAACTTCCAAGCCACGTCAGTTCCGATACAACAGATGTCATTGCCCGGTATTCTGCCTCAGCTGATGATCGAGCAACGACCGCTTGTTTCTTGCTTTGCTATGTAACCAAATGGCATCCAAAGTATGTGCAAAAATCACTAGTAAATCGCCGGTCATCAAGAGAGCCAACATAATCAGCATCAGAGTATGCCACCAAAGTTAGAGCAGACGAAGAAGTCCGGTAAACAAGTCCTTGACCAGGAGCTGTTTTTAGGTACCTGAGAATTCGTTCAACAGCCTGAAGATGAGATTTTCGAGGAGTGCATGTACCGACTGACAAGACCAACATCAAAGGAAATATCTGGTCTGGTAACCGTGAGATAGATCAATTTCCCAACGAGTCGTCGATAATATTCAGGATTCTGGAGAAGTAGATTTGAGTCAGATGCCTGAGCACACAACTTATGGTTTACATCCATAGGGGTATCACTTGGCTTACACCCTGAAAGACCAGCATCATGAATAAGGTCAAGACAGTACTTCCATTGAGATAGAATAAGCCCGTCTGGTCGCCTGACAACCTCAAGACCCAAAAAATATCGTAGAGGTCTCAGGTCCTTTGTCTGGAAAACCGAATTTAGATGCACTTTGACGACATGTATCCCTTGTGAGTCATCTCATGTAATGATGTCGTCAACATATACTAACAGAAGGACCGTCCCTGTTAGTCGGTGACGAGTAAATAGCGAGAAGTCGGCCGAGCTGCGAGTAAAACCGATATCACGAAGGACCTTACTGAATATTTCAAACCAGGCCCGTGGAGATTGTTTGAGACCATACAGAGTCTTTAGAAGGCGGCAGACCTGAGACTCCCCCGTGGTCTCAAATCTGGGCGGTTGTTGCATGTATACCGTCTCCTGGAAATCCCCATTTAAGAAGGCATTCTTGATATCCAGTTGAAATAGGGGTCACTGGCGATGAACAGCGACGGAGATGAGGACGCGAACGGTACTGAGCTTGGCGACCGGAGAGAAAGTTTCCTCATAGTCGAGCCCCTGTTGCTGGGTGAAGCCTCGAGCCACAAGACGAGCCTTTAGACGGTTAATCGTCCCATCAGCAGCATGTTTGATGACAAAGACCCACTTGCACCCAACCGGTTTCTGACCCGGAGGAAGGGGTATGACGGTCCATGTCTGGTTAGCCCAGAGAGCAGACATTTCTTCCTCCATGGCTGCCCGCCAGCCGGGATGTTGAAGCACCTCCTGCACAGAGTTAGGAACAACAATCGAAGAGAGAGAAGTAGCAAATGTGTGCAGAAGGGGAGAGAGGAGATGAATAGAGACGTAATCGGCCAGAGGATGTGCAGTGGAAGGTGGTACCTGATCAGAAGGACGCGAAGTATCTGTGGTAGAGGTCGGCTGCAGAGGGGAAACGGAACGGGGAGGGCGACGAGTGTAGACACGGATAACGGGTGGTTTGGCGGTAGCAGGGCGGGGGCAGGGGAAACTGGCGAAGGTAGCGTAGTAGCGGGAATAAAGGGGCGTGGGAGAGATGGCGGGAGAGGAGTCGGTGGTAGATCAGCGGGTAAAGGAGCAGGAAAAAACAGTTGTTCTTCCCGGAAGGTAACGTCAGCAGAAACGGAGATCTTGCGATTAGCGGGAGAGTAACAAACATAGCCCTTCTGGGTGCGTGAATAGCCTACAAAGATGTGTTTCACCGCCCTGGGATCCAATTTATCCGAGGAGGGCCCTAGGTGGTGGACGTAGCAGGTGCTGTCGAAGACACGAGGCGGGAGAGGAAAAGTCGGAGTTGAGGTAAACTATATGCTAAACGGAGTAGCATAATTGAGGACAGAGGAAGGGAGGCGGTTGATGAGAAAGCAGGCAGTCGAAACCACAAAGTTCCAGTACGGCTTGGGAACATGCATTTGAAGCATGAGGGAGCGGGCGACATCGAGTAAGTGGTGGTTCTTTCATTCGGCAACCCCATTTTGCTGGGGTGTGTAAGCACAAGAGGTTTGATGTAGAATCCCGTATTCAGAACACAAAGCGGTAAAGTCGTGGCCGGTGTACTCACGAGCATTGTCGGTGCGGAGGATTTTGAGGGTGGTGTGGAATTGCGTACGGGTCTCGAGGTCAAATGCCCGAAAACTCGGGGAAGCTCGGAGCGTTCACGGAGTAGGTATAGTCACGTAGTGCGAGAGTGATAATCAATAAATGTGATAAAATAGTGAAAACCACAGATACTGGGAATCCTAAATGGACCCCATACATCAGAATGTACTAAATCAAAGGGAGCTGCACTCCGAGTACAATGCGAAGGAAAAGAAGAACGCAGTTGTTTGCCGAGGATACATGAGTCACACTGAAAAGAAGAAAAAGGGATATCTGGAAGAGCCCGCTGGAGGACCGGTAGAGGGGCATGTCCATGTCGACGATGCCATGCAGTGGAGGAGACGGAAGACAGAATGGTGGGAGATTCATCGAGAAGGTAGAGCTCGTTCCGCAGCTGGCCTTTACTAATGGTAGTCCGTGTCCATCGATCTTGTATAACAAAGGAAGAAGAAGTGAATATAACGGAACAATCCAGATCACTTGTAAGACGACCAACAGATAGTAAATTAAATGGTGAACTTGGAACATGAAGAGCCGAGCGAAGAGAGATGGACTGGTTGAGAGAAAGATCTGCCGAGCCGGAGACAGGAACCAGTGCCCCATTGGCCACAGTGATAGACTTCGGATGAGGAGAATCCGAGTACTGGGCAGGCTGTCGCGAAGTAATGTGATGAGTGGCACCAGAGTCCACAATCCATCCCAGGCTGGTGGAGAGACAAGCAGTACCTGTGTTGGAGATGGAGGCGACGAAGGCCGATGGTGGGTTGAGCAGGCCCTGCAGATGCTGGAGCTGAAGACGGACGGTCTCAAGATCAGTACTGGATTTAGTAACAACAGAAGCCGTCGGATGAGGAGGATAACCGATTTTCTTGTACAGGTCGCCTCAAGATGACCATCTTTCCCGCAGAAGGAGCACTTTGGCCGTCCCCGGCCACGGCCCCGAGAGCCCGAACGCCCCCCCCCCCCCCCCCCCCCCCCCCCCGAGCAGAAGTAGGAGGGGATGGTAGGAGCGGAGGGGCCTGCTGAAGAAGAGTCGGGGGGAAGGAGCAGGAGGAGGGGAGACATGGAGAATCATGGAGCATACATCAGAGAAAGATGGTGTGGTGGGAGCAGCCAGGACCTGAGCACGAAGACTCTGAAGATGAGATGGAAGACGGGTCATGATGATGGCAATGCAAGCGGCTTCCTTCGGAGCGCGCTGAGCAGCATGATCATTGGTGGGCGGCTGATGCTGGATCCAGGCTTCAGCAAGAGTTTTATCCTGACCGACAAACGCGGTCATATCCGAAGCGCCGCCAGTGTCGAGAGCAAAGAGGTCAGTGAGGATGTCATAGAGATGTTGAAGGCTGTCGCGGCCTGAGTACAAGGAATGTAGTTCATCCCACATAGCCTTGGCGGTGTCGTGGTACATAGCCATTTGATAAGGCTCACCATCCAAGAAATTCAGGATCCAAGTCTGAACGCGACCATCATTGCCGATCCAATCATCCGTAAGAGGAGACGGAGGTGCCTGAGTAAGGTGAGGCAGAAGACCCTTAGCCTGAAGAACACGCCGAACTGAGTGTACCCAAGCAATAAAGTTTTTCTTGTCAGAAAGAGAGATGGTAGTGATCCTTAGCTCGTCACGGACTTCAGCAGAGCAAACCGAGCGGTCTGTCGGACAGGCTGGGTGGACAATAGGCGGACTGGCCGCCGAGCTAGTAGAGTTACCTGAAGAAGCCATAGAGGCAGGCCGCAGAACCAGACGACCAGGAAGACCGCCGCGGAAAGAGCAGGAGGCCGCACGACAAGGCCTCTACGGGAAGGACAGGAGACCGCGACCAAGAAATGCGGAAAAGGGCACTGGTCCGCACGGTCACGCTGGCACCAGTGATTAGTCAGATCGCGACCAAAATGCGGAAAGGAAAAGAGTCTGCACGGTCTAGGTGAACACTAGCGGTCAGAGCACGGGAAGCAGTCCGCAGCAGACAGAAGCAGGCCGCAAGAAGAGAGGGAGAGGCCGGCGGATAAGAGCAGTCCGCAAGAGAGGAGAGCCTGCGCGGCTAGAGCAGAGACCGCCCGGTCAAGATGGGAAAACACCAGCGGCAGGAGGAGGCCGCGACCAAAGGCGAAGCGGACTGGGAGAAGAAGTCCGCAGCGGGCAGAGACAAGCCGCGCGGACAGAGAAGAGGAGAGCAGGAGGAGACCGCGACCAAGATGCGGGCAGGAGAGGAACAGCCCGTACGGTCAGGCGGATCACAGCAGCGAACTGAGAAGGAAACCGCGAGTAAAGAGACTCAAGCGGATCGAGAAGACAGGATGCGGCGAGCTGGAACAGGTCGCGGGCAAGGCAGACCGCGGAAAGACAGTAGCGGAGAGCAGAGCAGCGGACTAAAAACAGGCCGCGGCGAGTAGGGAGTCCACAGCGGACAGCGGAGAATAATGGAGAAGGTGGCCCCACGGATTGAGGAGGATAAAAATGGTTATAAGAAGCCAGGGGGGGTGGAACCACGGGAGAAATAGAGCAACTGGAGGCAGCGGAAAAGAAGCGGACTGAGATGGGCAAGCCGCAGAATGGAAGCGGACAGAGACAAACAGCCCGCGGGAGGCAGGTCGCGAGAGGCAGGCCGCGGGAGGCAGGCTGCGAGAGATCAACAGGTGCGGACAGAACGAAGGAGACCGCGAGAGAGCGATTTTGGCTCTGATACCATGTAGAGAAAGCTCAAAACTTGTATGTATTGATTATCTAAATACAAGGAGATAATACAAATATATAGGAGGAAGAGAGAGAGAATAAATCTTATACAAGATGTGGGACTAAAAGAGAAGAGAGCACTAATGGGCCCAAAAAATGGGCCCAATACATGGGTTATTCTAACAGTTTTCATGAAGCTACCTCGAGAATGACTTCCTTGATACCATCATGTTGAACTTTCACTACAACATCTTTCCCATCATTCAGTGTTGCACGATGGACTTGAGCTATCTGCATAACATTTTGTCAAGTACAATCTAGGCCATTATTGACCCAAGTCACAATAAGAAGAGCTCACAAGATTAATCCCAATCAAAAGAAGGATTTTGATAGTTTCGATGAATGCTTACAGAAGCTGTTCCAAGAGGAATTTCATCAAAGCTTGAGAAAAGCTCCTCCACAGATTTTCCCAACACATCTTCTATTGTCTTGCGAACCTATTTAAACATTAACAACAAATAGTGAGATCAAAACTTATTACTATAATAAGTGGGAAGATTAACCTTTATACGACAATATTATAAGTATTCATTAAATTAAGCTACTTTGAAAAGATAAAATTAACAAATATTTTAATATATAAAGTGACTGGAATAAAATTTATGATAAGCTCTCCACTTATGCTTGGCAACGTTAATTTTACATCTAATAATCAGACAGAAGAAGAGTGTGTGATGTGTGAATAAATTAGATATTGGATTGATTAAATAAAAATGACTCTCATTTAATAAATACTGTAGAAATACCTCAAAATATTGAGAAATAAATTGAAATTTTTATTACCTTCTCAAGATACATGAATACAAGCATTAATAATATAGGAAGAGAAAGATGAAGATAAATCTAAATCTAAGATGTGAGACTAAGGGTCTGTTTGTTTGAACGATTTTGCTCCGTTCCATTCCCACCTCAACGCTTTTTTATTTTTTGTTCGGTTTGTTTTGGCGTTCCCACAGCAACGCTGCTTCGACTTTCCTCCGTTGATCGGGCTTTATCAACAGCCGCTGCGGGTCTCCTTTTCAACGCTCCGGTCTCAACGTTCGCGGCAACCTGCACACGGCGATCGTTCGACAGGTAATTCCTCCCCTCGTCTCCTCCTTCTCCGGTCGTGTAACCCAGAAGCTGATGCTTTGACGGCGATGCCGGCAACAGATCCGGTGCCGGTGAAGCTCGCCGGCACCGGATCTATCCATTCCTCTCTTCTGCTCCTCCAGACGTTTACCTTAGAAGCCGCAGCTTGACGACGCCGGCAACAGATCCGGTGCCGGTGAAGCGCACCGGCACCGGATCTGTCCATTCCCCTCTCCTTCTCCTCCGGTCGTTTACCCTAGCACCAGATCCGACCATTCCCCTCTTCTCCTCTTCTCCGGCAGTTTACCCTAGCACCATATCTGGTGCCGGTGAAGCTTGATCATGGTTTCTTATAGCATTGTTTGATTCATTTTAGCAACAAATCCATTTTAGCCAAGTTTGCTCTTGACTGTTTGAAGTTTCTTTGGCGGTAATGATTCAGATAAAATCATTTTATCTTTAGGTCGAACTTGCAAGAAAGTAATGATTCTATTTTCTCATTCATCTTTAACAAAATGATATAGCAAATGTTGTTGTGATGGGTATGCTCATGAAATACTGAAATTTATAAATTGCAAAGAAGCTCCTAATCTATACAGAGTCATGGCAGTCTTTTTTTTCAACTTTCCTGTGCTTAGTGTTCTCCCAATGAAACACAATGTCCACCGTTGTATTTTATTTCATCGAGAGATCCAGATCCAATCCAATTTGCATAAAAAAACTCTTGCAAAATAAGTGAATCTCTATGTTAGATTAAAACATCATCTTTGATATATTTGTGATACATAGAACTACTCCCAATTAGTCTCATTGTGGATGGTTGGGCACAACATGTTGGTGATGTCCGATCCACCCTCTATTCTCAGGTTTGCATAAATGTTTCACAAGTTCAAATGTAGTTACGCTTCTGTACATGTGCTTGTATTGTTTCTTATATTAGTGTTTTCAGTCATGTTTCAGAAGTTAAAATGTAGTTATGCTTCTTTATATGTGTATGCATTGTTTCTTATATTATAGCGCAATTTAATATATATTTTCTGTAGATCAATTTTAAATTGTAATTTCATATGGATGGATAGTTTTCTTAAGTTGGGGCTTGGATGCTAGGAGTCTGAAGTGACGTTTACCTTATAATTTTGTTTAGGTTGGATGCTTGAGTTCTAATAGAAATATTCTCCAACACTAAAATTATACACTCTAATGCACTCCTCAAGTTGGAGCATAAATTTCATTGAATCTAAGCTTATTTTTGACTGTATACAAATATTTTTGTTGTAAAGCTTCAGCAGGGTACTTTATATAATGTGTAATTTAATTTATGTTTTTTCTTAGATGGGTAAACCTAAGGAAGGTGGAGTGTCGGCTACATGGGATGCAAATGAGATCTTTATCTATTGTGAGCTTTGTGCGAGAGAAATTGAAATCGGTAATAGGCCTACCACACACTTCAACAAAGTTGGATGGAATAATTTAGTAGCAAATTTTCAAGCACGCACTGGCAGACAATACGATCGAGGGCAAATGAAAAATAAATGGGATATGTTGAAAAAGGAATGGAAATTATGGAAAGATCTTAAAGGAAAAGAGACCGGTTTGGGATGGAACACCTCAAGGAGGACTATAGATGCGTCTGACGAATGGTGGGATGAGCGACTTAAGGTTGTAAGCTAGGTTATCTTATTTCCTTTGCTTTCTTATCATATAAATTTTAATGAGTTATATATTTGTTATTTCTTAGATTGTGCCCGCAGCAAAAAAATTTCGCTATACTGGCATCTCACCAGAGCTCGAAGAGAAATTGGATATGATGTTTAGTGAAGTGGCTGCGACCGGAGAACATTGTTGGGCACCAAGTTTAGGAAAGCGCCATTCTTCTACGGGAGATCATCGACTCATTGATGATGAGGAGGAGGAGGTGGAGCCTATCTCTACTCCAATGAATGCGGGTGACTTTGGTTCATGTACCCGCCCGACATACAGTAATGAGGAAGAGTCAAATGACACGGTGAGAAAACGTATAAATAAGGGCAAAGCAAAGGTCGGGAGAGAGAAGCACGCAGTACGCCTAAACATTGGCTCTTTGGTGGAGGAAACACGATCGGTTGGACTAGCTATTAGAGAAGCCACCAATCCGTCAACTCAATCATACAGCATTGCGGAAGTCGTAAAAGAACTCAATAAACACGAAGATATTATTGGAGATCATTTCCTATACGACTTTGCAACGGTTTTTATGATGCAAAAAACAAATAGGAAAATGTTCCTTTGTCTTGATGAAGACAAGAGGGTGTGGTGGTTGAAGAACCGTTATCGAAGCCTGACCCAACAGTTGGGTCCATGATCACTGATGTTTCTAGTCTTGTTTTATGTTTAGGGTTTATGTATGTTGTCTATGGAACTTGGTTTAAGCTCATGTGTTCTCTTTAGGGTTTATCTATGTTGTCTATGAAACTTGATTTAAGCTCATGTTCTATGTTTAGAGTTTATTAATGTTGTCTCTGGAACAAATCCAGAATCGTTCGCTAAATCTTCAAAGAAATGCTTACTACTTGATGCTTCTGAATATAGATGTATTTTTTTTTAAAATTTCAAGCAACCAAATGAACCCTCATAAATGAACACTGATGAGGTGATACCTGTTGCTTCTAAACTGTGTTTGGTGTAGTGGTGGCTTTATCCCATTAACTTTGTTCTGGCTCCATTTCAACATTTCAACTTTGTTTGTTGTGTTGAATGCTTAATGCCCGCTTCACCTGTAGCTTCATGCTCTTATTTGAAATTCTAACATGTTGGTGGAATAACATTCCTGGAGAATTATCACTTGGCCCCAATCATTGGGAAGATCCTGCTACAGTTTGAGTAATCCAATTCTTTAATTAATGTGGATTTAAAGATGGCTGAAAATCACTTGCTGGACAGATGCAAAATCTATGAATGGAGGAAGATCCTGCTGAAGTTGTGAAATTTCGCTGAACTGGTGTAAATATTAAACTGCCACTGTTTTTCATTGTTTTATGTTCAACTGTGTACGCTCAACTAAGATGAAAATTTATATACAGTGAAGAACAATTGATTAAACTTAGGTTTTTACTGCCTGTTGTTCAGCCGCAGCTGCTGATTATTAGAGTTGGTTAAAATTATTTTTTAAATGCCACTGATTTTGAACCTGTTTGCATCAGTAGTGGCCCCTCTTTTTTATAAATTTTCAAACTTGTCCTAATTTTCCTATTTTTTTGTAATGGTTTATTTATGTATGGAATGATGTACTATCTCATATGTGTACATGAAGAAGTCATTCTTATGTTATACAACACAAGTCTCTACTTTTTATTCAGAAGGTTCGTTAGCTACTGGATACATGTTACACCTTGCATAATGTCTAGGATTTGAGAAGATACATATGTGTTCAGACACAAATTCTGAATTTTATTATGTGAAGTATATTTGAGTGGGCTAATGTCATATTGACTTCATGGTCATTTCATTACTTAATTAGATATATCTTAGCAGATACTTATGCCTTGAGCTATAAATGAGTGAGTTAGCAGTATATGGTAAAGATCTTAAATATTCTTCTGTTGGAAATAGAAATCAAATATACAATAGTAAGTGCGTTGTGTAATAATTTGTATAATCTGTATAAAGTGGTTGTATAATCTGTATGAATGTTCTCTTGCTGATAATTATTTTTCAAATCATATTGACACATTTTTTGTTGCATTTTAGATTATGGATGATCAAAATCTTCAATTAGAAGTTGATGAATTCACGGATAACGTAATTGATGATTCTGAACAAATCCAGAATCGTTCGCTAAATCTTCAAAGAAATGCTTACTACTTGATGCTTCTGAATACCACTATATGTTTGACGCATGAGTATAATACATTGTATCAAACTCAAACCCCATGCATGACATCATCACATACGGGACATAAATGGCTTGTGGAGTTGATGAGTGGTCATCCAGCTAGATTCCATAGTATGTTTAGAATGTCAAAAGAAGTTTTTATTGATCTCTTAACTTCACTTGTCGAAGAATATGGGTTGCGTGGATCTAGCCGAACAACTCCACACGAGGTACTTGCAATTACCTTATACGTGATGGCACAAAATTGTACTGTCAGACAGGCGTCAGAACAATTTCAACATTCGACTGAGACTATTAGTAAATTCATTTCTAGGGGCATCAATGTGCTAGTTGACATGTCGATAAAAATGATAGATGCAACCGACAGGAAATTCAAACATATTCCGCCACAGATTTTGAATGATTCTCGTTACATGCCATATTTCAAAGATTGTATTGGCGCAATAGATGGAACACACGTCGATGCTAGAATTTCTCCAGAAAATAAAGTTAGATATATTGGACGGCATGGGGTGACAACCCAAAATGTTATGGATGTATGTGATTTCAACATGTGTTTCACATTCGTCATGGCCGGATGGGAGGGCTCAGCGCATGATAGTCGGATTTATAAAAAAGCCACAAGAGAACCTTGTTGGAATTTTTCTCATCCTCCTTCAGGTAATTTAAAAAAAATCACATGAGAATCTTGCTAGCTTATAATTTGGAAATAAATTCTGTTTTACTGTTTGTAGGCAAGTACTATTTGGTTGATGCAGGGTATCCTCTGGAAAGAGGAATTTTGAAGCCTTACCCAGAAACACGATATCATCTAGCAGATTTTGCACGTGGCAATCGTCCTATTCAAGGACGTCAAGAAAGGTTCAACCGGGCACACTCATCATTGCGTAGTGTCATAGAGAGCACATTCGGTATCTGGAAAAAAAAGTGGGCAATCCTTCGGGATATGCCACAATACAGTTTCGATAGACAGCGAGATATTGTTGTCGCTACGATGACAGTTCATAATTTCATTCGACGACATTCATCAAATGCGGACCCTGATTTCATTGCATGCGACGAAGATGATAATTTGATATATCCAGAGGCCAACGAAATTAGAACAGACCGACGTGGATCCATTGACATGCGTCAGAGTAGGAGTGTTGGTGTAGGGACAGCAGAGATGCACGCATTACGAGATGCAATTGCTGATCTAATACATTGTGCAAATAGGTATTTAAAATTCCCTTATTTCTCATAACTCAATTTAAAATTTTGTATTTTTGCATTTCTAATTGGTCGTAATTTACAGGTGATGCACAAATTTGCGAGTCGAAGGCAGAGATCTGCGTTAATGTTTCTTGCTTTCATTCACGGGACATGTTATTTGCTTATGATATTTATGCTATTTTATTATTTCAGTAACTAAAAAACTTGAGCTTAACATGAGCGGTATATTTATCGTATATGAATTAAATGTTGAATATGATCATACAAATTAACAGAAACGCCACCGCTGTTTTACCAAACTGTTTCTCCATTCTGAACAGCTCTGTCACCGCTGTTTTACCAAACTGTTTCTCCATTTTAAAAAACTTCATTCTCACAGCTCAATTCTTAAAGCTTCATTCCCACAGCTCCTTTTGCCAACGCCAACGCCGAAACAAACTGACCCTAAAATATAAGGAGGAAGAATGCCCTAAATGGGGAAAAATTTTCCCTGTGTATAACGTAGGATGACATCCTACGTTAATATATAAGTATTTTTACTTCGTGGCCCCACTTTTTTCCCTCCATTGTGAAAAAATTTTCGCGGGCAAAGCTCTCGTCTTCTCCAACCCCGGCTAAGCTGAGTTCCTGTTCATTTTCCGGCGAGTTATTGTAATCCTGCAGGCTTTATCTCACGGATCCTAGGTGATGGTCTCTCATTTAAAAAAATTAAGCTCAATATGTTCAGGTCTAACACAGATAAATTTGTCTTCACGTTTTGATTCTGAAATTGGCCAAAAATATCAGATGTGGGAGCAACAAGTACCCAGGGCTCTGACATTGCTGGTGAGGAAAAAAAACTTTGTAAGCCATTTTATCCTTACACCCGTTTACCTCAACTTGTGTTCCTTTATTTTTTTCAACTACATTCAGTATACAGATTTCAGCTGCATTTTGAATTGAACTGCATTTTAATGTTTATTTGCAGTTGAATGTTTTTAAATATTTATGTAAGATAGTTTATCCTTGAACCCGTTTAACTCAAGCTGTGTTTTTTAATCTTTCAACTGCATTCAGTATATAAATTTCAGCTGCATTTTGAATTAAACTGCATTTTAATGTTTTTTGCAGTTTAATGTTTTTTGTAGTTAAATGTTTTAAGTATAAAGTAAACCATTTCTATGATTTTTTTCAGCTAAAAAAACAGTCTGTTGTGTTTCCAATTGTGCATTCAGAGGCTGAGAAATATGCTATGTATTGTCAGTATGCTCATAGTACATATTTCAGTGTTCGGAAACAACATATGGCCTACTGGACATACACAAGGATTATAAAATGACGAGAATATAACTGCGTCAAAGCTGGTTTGAGGAGTGTGGGACCATCATCTAAAAAATAGCGCAAACTTGAAACACGCACTGGTTGCTTTGCATGTATATACTTTAATGCATATAAATATGGTAGGAATTGGAAAGTTACAAAGTTCGTCGAGTAGCACAATCATGCGCTTACAACAGAGAAAGAGCAGCACTTACTGAGATATCATCGCAGCATTTCAAACATGCAAGATAGCCTTATTAAGAATTTGACAGATGCGGGAGTGAAAACTATTCATGCATACAACTTTCTATTTAATGAAGTTGGGGGGATCGCGAATGTTGGGTTCCCTAAATCTGATACCTACAACTATGCGCAGCGGGAAAAAAGGTGTTAATAGAAAGTAGTGACTCTCTTAGTTTGTTGAAGATATTACAGGAGAAACAGTTGGAGGACAACATGTTCTCATATGATGTTCGAACCGATGAATTAAACAGGTTGACAACTTTTTTTGAATGGATGGGCATATGAAAATAGACTATGACTGATATGGTGACGTTATTATTTTTGACACGACATACAGATTGAATAAGTATAATTTGGCTTGTGCACCATTTATTGCGGTCAACAATCATTGGCAGAACATAATGGCAGCGACGCTTTCATTGTTGAGGAAAGGATTGATTTGTTTTTTTTGGTCTTCGATACTTTTTTAAAATTTGTCGGTGACAAAAAACCAACGACTATATTCACGGACCAAGACCAAGACATGGTCGTTGCTATTCAAAGAGCACTTACAGGAACTCGAAGCCGCTTATGTCAATGGCATATCTCAAAAAAAGTCCCCTCAAAGGTTCCATGTTTTAACAGTGACAAAAGTGTGAGGGGACTTTTTTATCAATGCATGAGTAAGTGTGATACTGAGTTTGATAAATACTGGAACAAGATGATTACTAGGGGAGGGTTGCAAGAGAACAGATGGCTTGGAGATTTACATCAAGTCAGACGAAAATGGTCTACAGCATTCAACAAAAATGTGTTGGACCTTGACATATTATCAACACAACGAAGCGAATCTGCCAACAATGGATTGCATGGTTGTTCAATGGGAACTAGTACATTGGTCGAATGTTTTATAGGGTTCGAGAAATTGGTGGGGTCTTGGCGGTCAGCGGAGCGTGACGAAGATTTTAGATGCAAGCAAAGGATGGTAAGCTTAAAGATTAAAAGTTGTTTGCTCCTTCGACACGTGTCCAAGTTTTACACCCGCAAATTATTTACTATTTTTAAGAAAGCTTTCATGGAGGGAGCCGCCAGTGTTTGCATAGTGGATGAGACTAAATATGATGAAAGTCAGTTTGCATATGTTACAAAGCAGTGTGATGGCTCCAAAGATGATAAACGATGGTTTGTTAACTATAATGTCAATACCAATAATTCTGAGTGCTCATGTACAGATTTTGAGACTCGAGGCATACTTTGCAAGCATATGCTCAAGATATATAATATGAAAATTGTCCGACAGATTTCGAACAAATATTTGATTAAACGATTTAGTAGAAACGCTAAGAAGGGTATCTACTTACCAAACACTCCATGCATGGTAGATTGTGATTCTAATTTGATAGTTAGAAGTCACTTGATGCATTTTTTGTATGACCTTGCTCGCCGAATTGAGAACTATCAAGCTGCGAAAGCACATGTTTTGACGGTGTAGAATTATCTAGCTAAGAAAACCGATGAAATGGTTGAGGCGGATGAAAGGCAGAAGAAAGGGTATAATGATGACAAGGATATAAATAATCCAACGATTAGGGATCCAGTGTCAAAGAGACCGAAAGAAATTTCAAATGTACGTTTGAAGGGACATTGGGAGTCGAATAATAAAAAACCAGGTATTGTTTTCGACCTTTCACCTATTCTCATTTCACTATTTTTGGTCTATTAAATGTTAATTTTTAGTCCAACTTATAGGGAAGAAAGCTATGGTTAAGTCAAAAACCGTTGTCGGAGAAGAAAGCTTTGGAGAAGTGCATGAGATCAATTCTCTATATTTCAACAGAAAACCAACAACCGATCAAATATGTTGTTCCAACTGATTTGAATGAAGACAATTATTTTGATTTGTCGTTTGATTTTCCTGGCATTCCTGATGTGTTCAAACCATAGCCAAAAGAATATTATTTTGATTTGATGTTAAAGACTCTATATTTTGATTAATATTTTGAATCAAGACAGTTATTTTGATTTGATGTAAACATTCCTAAATAAACACATTTTGTCCAAAAAACTCAAACATATGTCATCACTGCCCAGAAAACCCAAACATATATCATCACTGTCCAGCAAACATTCTATGCAATCCCAAACATTTGTCATAGAATAAGTATATAAATCACATTTTGTGCAGCAAATATTCTATATAGTCAACGTTAACATCCATCAGATTACCATACAGATTAACAATAAGTTATACTAAAAAAGTTATCTTAAAAAGTAAGCTTATCCCAAAAAATTTATCAATGACTTAGTGTCGTAATCTTCTCAGATATGTAGCTAGAAAATGTTTTTAGAATATCGGCAACGAGTTCGGCGCAAAAGCGGGGCATATCATCCTGCCATTTGTTTTTTATTTTTTCAAGAAATAGTTGTCTTCGACGAGACCGCTTCCATGAATTTCATTACGAAGACGCCGCAAACCCAGTTATTATCTTGTTTGGGCAGCCGACCGCATCCACCACCAGTCATTTAGTGAAGCATTCTGGAAATGCCTGCGCAACATCTTCATATAGGGACGTCAGTTGTACTATGGATACATGTAAGATTTGAACATACAAGTAATATAACTAAAAGCAGTTACTATAATAATCAATAAGTTTTATATCAAAATCTTTATACATACATTAACATGTGCGCCTGCCCGATAAAGGCTACTTTGGAGTGAATCATAAATCTCACAGCGCCTCTCTTTTAACCAACATACCAATAATACTCAGTAACTGCTGACATGGCAAGGCATAGGAATAATTTCTGAGGTATTAACAACCTCAGTGGTGATATGACAGATAGTGTTATGTAATTCCTAGCACCGCTTCTTTTATAGTATTGCACAATTGATAAGTAAATCATAATTGAAATTATGTCAAACGATGGATACTCAAATAACCATAGAGTATGCATTTAAATGATTATCCATGACTTAGCTTTGGCCAAGAAGATCATCAATTTCACCTCTCGAGATAGATATGTTTCCATTTTCCACTATCAAAAATCAACACATTCATGTTAACATAAAAAATTTTAGATTTATATCACTAATCAACACATTCTTGTTTTCACTAACAATCAACGCATTGATTACTCATCAACAAAGATGCTTAGGACATACTCAGCTCTTTCCCTAACTCTTTCTGGGAGAAGTAATCGTCTTGGATAACTCGGCTCGCTTTCGGAAATGTTGCTCTGAAGTGCCCGTCTCCAAAGAACCGTCTTCTTTAGAAGCCCTTTCTTTGGGCTGATTCTAACAACCTCCGGTGACCCGAGTTGAGTTTTGTCAACAAGTGTGTACTCAAGCGTAGATGCGGGCTGTGATAACTGTGTGGGTGATACCGATGTGATATGTGGTGAAGGCGGGGTGGGTGATACCGATGTGATATGTGGTGAAGGCGGGGTGGGTGGTGTTGAGGTGTTTGGTCTCAACTCTATCAGAAAGCTCTTGAACTTGGAATCAATAAATGTCTTCAAGCTCTCAACCTCCGCTTTGATATATGCTTTGAGTCGGGATTTCATGGCTCTCCAGTTCTCATCAGATTTAATATCTTCAAACCTCACTTTCTCCATTTCCCCCCTAATATTTCTCAACAACTTCTTTTTATTCCTTAATCTCTTCTTCTCTTTTTTTCACTCTCATATCCTAGAGAGTCACTTTTAATCTCTCCTTTTCTTTATCTTTCTTCATCTTCGCCGCCTCAAAATCGGACTCACGTTTCTCAGTACCTAGAAGTGTCTTCTCCTCATCAACAACGTTTTCAAATGTCGTGAAAACCTACAAAAGAAAACCAAATACAAAGGAAAAAAAATTTAATGTTGTCTGTTAAGCTTGCTAAAGTAATGCAGCAAATTACAAAGGCGAAAGCACATACATAATTTTTGTGCAGTAGGTTACTTTCAACTTGGATGCAGAATTTACGGTCGTAACTTAGTGTTGAGACCACCGAAAAATTCTAGGACGTGTCATCTCTTCAAATTGAAGTTGAATTTTTGTGTGCTCATATATCCACACCTTCAAAATAAATGTCAGTTATAGCAAACTAAAGTAATAAAAGTTAAAGTAAACTAAAGAGTCTCGCATACCAGTAAGATAGTGGAGCAACCCTCCAAGAAACCTATATTTTCACCAGGATCTCTAATGGCATAGAATTTACTTGCATCGTCAAATTGTCGATGTAGAAACTTATGAATGGCTTCAGGCCAGTTATACTTTGTAAACCTAGGGAGATCATTGATCTTGTCAATGATGCATGGACCTTTAGGTTCTTCAAAGGGAACATAAACATACATAATAAATACTTAACTAGCATGGACAATCTCCTGCTCTCGAGTGTAGGAGACCACTCTTCCTCAGTGATTTCTCGGATTCCTTTGGTAACACTCTTATGGGTAATATCAAGAAGGGGGGCCGAGCAAACTTAAATTGAACACCCGCATTAGGGAGGCCCAATATAAGTGCATTGTCGTTTACAGACAGCTTTACATAATATTTCTCAAGTAGAAAAGTTTGTTTCTCCTTATTATATAGTCTCAACAGAACATAGAGCAAGGGTATATTCTGTGGGATACCTGACATTCTCAATAAAGAAAGGATTCGAGCTTCTCTTAAGGCAGCTATCGACTTTTCAGACAAACTATTCAGTAGAGATTTACTATTTGCAGTGAAGGTTGTAGGTGAACATCGACAAGTTAAGAATTTGTTGTCAGGCATTGCAACTACAATCAGTAAAAAGAAAGACTTGTAGTTGCAATGCCTGACAGCAAATACTTAACTTGTAGATGTTCACCTACAACCTTCACTGCAAATATTAAATCTCTACTGAATAGCTTGTCTGAATAGTCAATAGCTGCCTTAAAAGAAGCTCGAATCCTTCATTTATTGAGGATGTCAGGTATCCCACAGAATATACTTTTGCTCTATGTTCTGCTGAGATTAATAATAAGGAGAAACAAGCTTTTCTACCCGGGAATTATTATGTAAAGTTGTCTGTAAACAACATCGCACTTATATTGGGCCTCCCTAATGCGGGTGCTCAATTTAAGTTTGCTCGGTCCCCCCTTCTTGACATTAACCATAAGAGTGTTACCGAAGGAATACGAGAAATCACTGAGGAAGAGTGGTCTCCTACACTCGAGAGCAGGAGAGTGTCCATGCTAGTTAAGTATTTATTATGTATGTTTATGTTCCCTTTGAAGAACCTAAAGGTCCATGCATGCATTGACAAGATCAATGATCTCTCTGGGTTTACAAAGTATAAGTGGCCGGAAGCCATTCATAAGTTTCTACATTGACAATTTGACGATGCAAGTAAATTTTGTGTCATTAGAGATCCGGGTGAAAATATATGTTACTTGGAGGGTTCCTCCACTATCTTATTGGTATGCGAGGCTCTTTAGTTCACTTTAGCTTTTATTACTTTAGTTTGCTCTAACAGTCATTTGTTTTGAATGTGTGGATGTATGAGCACATGAAGATTCAACTTTCATTTGACGAGATGACACGTCCTACAATATGTCGGTGGTCTCCAACACTAAGTTACAGCCGTAAATTCTGCATCCAAGTTGAAAGTAACCTACTGCGCAAAAATTATGTATGTGTTTTCGCCTTTGTAATTTGTACATTATTTTAGTAAGTCTAACTGATAACGTTAAATTTTTTGCCTTTGTATTTGATTTCCTTTTGTAGGTTATCACGACATTTGAAAATGTTGTTGATGAGGAGACGACACTTCTATGAACTGAGGAACTTGAGTCCGATTTTGAGGCGGTGAAGGAGAAGAAAGATAAGAGAAAATGAGATATTAAAGGTGACTCTAGGAAATGAGAGTGAAAAAAAGGAGAAGAAGAGATTAAGGATTAAAGAGAAGAAGTTGTTGAGAAATATTATGGGGGAAATGAAGAAAGTGAGATTTGAAAATATTAAATCTGATGAGTACTGGAGAGGCATGGAAGCCCGACTCAAAGCATATATCAAAGCGGAGGTTGAGGGCTTGAAGAAATTTATTGATTCCAAGTATAAGAGCTTTATGGCAGAGTTTAGACCAAGCACCTCAACACCACCCACCCCGTCTTCACCACATATCACATCAGTATCGCCCACACAGTTATCACAGCTCGCATCCACACTTGAGTACACACTTGTTGACAAAACTCAACTCGAGTCACCGGAGGTCTTTAGAATCAGCCCAAAGAAAGGGCTTCTAAAGAAGACGATTGTTTGCAGACGGACACTTCAGAACAACATTTCAAAAAGTGAGCCGAGTTATCCGGGATGATTACTTCAAGCGGAAATAGTTACGGAAAGAATTGACTATGTCATAAGCACCTTTGTTGATAGGTAATCATTTAAATGTGTTGATTATTGTTAGTGGAAACAATAATGTGTTGATTATTGATATAAATCTAAAATTTGTTATGTTAACAGGAATGTGTTGATTTTTGATAGTTAAAATATATCTATCTCGAGAGGTGAAATTGATGATCTTTTTGGCCAAAGCTAGGTCATGGATAATCATTTAAATCCATATACTGTGGTGCTAGGTTCGAGAAGAAAACTGATGTCACAACAAGTTATAAGTTATCTTTACCTGTCGCCAAATCATGAGGTATGTTATTTGAGTATCCATCATTTGACATAATTTCAATTATGATTTACTTATCAATTGTGCAGTACAATAAAATAAGCGATGTTAGGAACTACACCACACTTATCGGTCATATCACCACTGAGGCGGTTAATACCTTAGAAATTACTCTTATGCCTTGCCATGTCAGCAGTCACTGGGTATTATTGGTATGTTGGTTAAAAGAGAGGCGCGGAGAGATTTATGATTCACTCCAAAGTAGCCTTCATCGGGTAGGCGCGCGTGCTAATGTATATATAAAGATTTTGATATAAACGTTATTGATTATTATAGTCACTGCTTTCAGTTATATTACTTGTATGTTCAAATGAGAGATTTACGATTCACTCCAAAGTAGTCTTCATCGAGCAGGCGCGCGTGCTAATGTATGTATAAAAATTTTGATATAAACGTTATTGATTATTATAGTCGTTATTTTCAGTTATATTACTTGTATGTTCAAATCTTACATGTATTCATACTACAGCTGAAGGCCCTACATGAAGATGATGCACAGGCGTTCCCAGAAGGCTTCACTAAATGGCCGGTCGTGGATGCGGTCGGCTTGCCCAAACAAGATAATAGATGAGATTGCGGCGTCTTCGTAATGAAGTCCATGAAAGTGGTCTCGTCCAAGACAGCTATTTCTTGGAAAGATCACAACAAATGGCAGGCGATATGCCCCACTTTCGCGCCGAACTCGTGGCCGATATTCTAAAAATATTTTCTAGTTGTATATCTGAGAAGATTATGGCACTGGTCGTTGATAAATTTTTTGGGATAAACTTACTCTTTAAGATAACTTTTTCGGGATAACTTATTGTTAATTTGTATGGTAATCTGATGGATGTTAACATTGACCGCATTGAATGTTTGCTGGACAAAATGTGATTTATATACTTATTGTATGACAAATGTTTGGGATTGCATAGAATGTTTGTTGGACAGAGATGAAATATGTTTGGGTTTTCTGAATTGCAATGACACATGTATCGCATATGTTTGGGTTTTCTGGACAAAATGTGTTTATTTAGAAATGTTTACATCAAATCAAAATAATTGTTATGATTCAAAATATTAATCAAAATATAGTCTTTAACATCAAATAAAAATAACATTCTTTTGGCTATGATTTGAACACATCAGGAATGCTAGGGAAATTAAACGACAAATCAAAATAACTGTTTTTATTCAAATCAGTTGGACTAACATATTTGATCTATTGTTGGTTCTTTATTGAAAGGTCGAAAACATTACTTGATTTTTTATTCCTTGACTCTCAATGTCCCTTCAAACGTACATTTGAAATTCCTTTCGGTCACTTTGATACCGGATCTCTAACCGTTGGATTATTTATATCCTTATCATCATTATATTGTTTCTTCGGCCTTTCATCCGCCTCAACCACCTCAACGGTTTTCTTAGCTAGACCATTCAACACCGTGAAAACATGTGCTTTCGCAGCTTAGCAGTTCTCAATTCGTTGAGCAAGGTCATACGAATAACGCATCAAGTGGCTTCTAAATATCAAATTAGAATCACATTCTACCATGCATTGAGTGTTTGGTAAGTAGATACCCTTCTTAGTGTTTCTACTAAATTGTTTAATCAAATATTTGTTCGGAATTTGTAAGGAATTTTTCATATTATATATCCTGAGAATATGCTTGCAAAGTATGGCTTGAGTCTCAAAACCTCTACATGAGCACTCAGAATCATTGTTATTGGCATTATAGTTAACAAACCACTGTTTATCATCTTCGGAGCCATCACACTGCTTTGTAATATATGAAAACTGACTTTCATCATATCTTGTCTCATCAATGATGCAAACACCGGCGGCTCCCTCCACGACTCCACGAAAGTTTTCTCAAAAATAGTAAATAATTTGCGGGTGTAAAACTTGGACACGTGTCGAAGGAGCAAACAACTTTTAATCTTTAAACTTACCATCTCTTGCTTGCATCTAAAATCTTAGTCACGCTCCGCTGTCCGCCAAGACCCCGCCAATTTCTCGAACCCTATGAAACATTCGACCAATGTACCCGTTCCCTTTGAATAGCCATGCAATTCATTGTTAGCAGATTCGCCTCGTTGTGTTGATAATATGTCAAGATCCAACACATCTTTGTTGAATTCTGTAGACCATTTTCGTATGACTTGATGTAAATCTCCAAGCCATCTGTTCTCTTGCAACCCTCCCCTAGTAATCTTGTTCGAGTATCTATCAAACTCAAACTCAGTATCACACTTACTCATGCATTGATAAAAAAGTCCACGCACACTTTTGTCACTGTTAAAACATGAAACCTTTGAGGGGGCTTTTGTTGAGATATGTCATTGGCATAAGCGGTGTCGAGTTCCTATAAGTACTCTTTCAATAGCAATTGTCATGGCCTGATCTTGGTCCGTGAATATAGTCGTTGTTTTTTGTCACCGACAAATTTTAAAAACACTCGAAGACCCAAACAAATGAATCAATCGTTTCCTCAGCAATGAAAGTGTCGCCGACCATTTTGTTCAGTCAATGATTGTTGACCGCAATAAATGACGTACAAGCCAAATTATACTTATTCAATATGTATGTCGTGTCAAAAATAATCACATCACCATAGCAGTCATAGTCTATTTTGATATCCTCATCCATCCAAAAGAAACTTGTCAACCTTTTTAATTAATTGGTTCGAACATCATATGAGAACATGTTGTCCTCCAACTGTTTCTCCTGTAAGGAACACAAGTTGAGGTAAACAGGTCTAAGGATAAAATGGCTTACAGAGTTTTTTCCTCACCAACAATGTCGGAGCCCTGGGTACTTGTTGCTCCCACATCTGACATTTTCAGGCAATTTCTGAATCGAAACGCGAAGACAAATTTATCTGTGTTAGACCTGAACATACTGAGCTTAAAAATTTATTAAATGGGAGACCATCACCTACGATCCGTGAGATAAAGCCTGCAGGCTTACAATAACTCGCCAGAAAATGAACAGGAACTCAGCTTCGGCGGGGTTGGGGAAGATGAGAGCTTTGCCCACAATTTTTTCACAATGGAGGGAAAAAATGGGGCCCGGAAGTAAAAATACTTATATATTAACGCAGGATGTCATCCTGCGTTATACGTAAGAAAAAATTCCCCCCTAAATGGGCCTTTACAGTTCGCTCTTCTAACACTCTCCCACAAGCTGGAGCATACAAATAATAAGTACCCAGCTTGGACAAGAACTGATAATATAACACACGCGGTAAGGACTTGGTGAGAAGATCAGCAACTTGATCAGGAGTCGGTATATGTTTCAATTCTAGCTTTTTCATCTGAACTTTCTCCAGAATGAAGTGCCAATCAACTTCAATGTGTTTGGTCTGCTCATGAAAAACAGGATTTTGGCAATGTGTATAGCTGCTTGACTATCACAAAATAAGGTATATAGTGAGGAAAGTTTGACTCTCAAATCATCTAGGAGACTTTCTAACCATGTAAGCTCAGATACAATAAATGTCATCGAACGATACTCAGCTTCGACCGAACAACGAGCAACCACAGATTGTTTTTTGTTGCGCCAGGTAATAAGGTGTCCTCCGAAGTACGTACAGAATCCACGTGTGGAACGTCGATCATCCAGGGAGCCAGCATAATCAGCATTTAAATAAGCAACCAATGTTGGAGTGGAAGAGGAAGAGGTTTTGTATACAATACCTTGTTTAGGGGTTGCTTCAAATATCTTAGGATGCGCTCGACAGCCTGGATGTGAGACATCCATGAAAAATGCATGAATCGGCTGACAACACCAATAGCAAATGAGATGTCTGATCATATAACAGTAAGATAAATCAACTTTCCTACACGACGTCGAAAATACTCTGGATTTGGAAAAAGTAGATCGATGTCAGAAGCATGAGCACAAAGCTTGTGATTGACATCCATAGGAGTATCAATAGGCTTGCATCCAGTATAGTCAGCATCATGAAAAGCATCAAGACAATACTTCCGTTAGGATAGAACAAGGCCATCAAGACGTCTTGCAACCTCTAGGCCGAGGAAGTACTGAAGATTCCCCAAATCTTTAGCCTGGAAAACCGAATTCAGGCATTGTTTGATCATTTGTATTCCTTTTGAATCATCTCCCGTGATTAGAATGTCATCGACATAAACTAGTAGGAGTATTGTGCATGTTGTTTGATGACGAGTAAAGAGAGAAGTTCGCCAAGCTCCGAGTAAATCCAATATCACGGACAACATTACTAAACATGACAAACCATGCACGATGAGACTGTTTGAGACCATAAATCGATTTCTTCAGGTGGGAAACAAGTCACTCCCCCGTAGTCTCAAACGCGGGAGGTTGGTGCATGTAGACAAGTTCTTAAAGGTCACCATTAAGAAAGACATTCTTGATATCTAACTGATATAATGGTCATTGATGATGTATAGCCAAGCAGATAAGAACATGAACGGTATTTAACTTTGCAACGGGAGAAAAAGTCTCGTTATAATTGAGGCCTTGTTGCTGAGTGTAACAATCCATATATATGTATATATATATAAATATAAGAAGAAAAAAAGAGTGACAATTTTGAAATTAACCCAACTCGGGTTTTCAGTTTTTCCCCTCTAATAGATAGTCGACCAGCCCCCTGCCAATTAAACATGTAGGGTAGGTTTTCCCCTGCATCCCGCACGAAAGTCGCAAGGCACAGCCCGCCTCTGTCGATCTTGCACCTCCCGTCCCGCAAGCGCTCCCGATTTTGCTTTCGCCAACGGCTCCTGCTTCCATTGACGCTTCATATGCCTCTTCTTTCTCAGGCTGAAATCTCCTCCACCTCCAGCCGACAGCCTCCTTTCTTGAGGCCAACAGATCCTTCTCCTTCTGCTGAGGTCGGCGCCTCTTCTCCTTCTCTCTGGTTGGCAACCCTTGCCTCCTCAAGACATCAGTGGCAGTCTCCCCCAACTCTTCTTTAAGGTCAGTAACCATCACCTCCTCTAAGATCCGGCAACCATAATTTCTCAAATTCCTCTTCGTTTTGGCTGGCAATTGCAAGAAAAGTACCTAGGGTTTGCACGAATCCCTCTCTACTCGGATTTCTGGGCCCGGATTTGATTTCTTTGGGTAAGGAACTCCCTCCTTATTCAAATTTTTGTGTCCGTTATAATTTTCCATGTGTTTCAAGTTACACAAACACGTTAATCCAAGCTTGTCATTTTATAATTGACTAATCCCAAATAATTGTGATTTTCGGCATCGATCGACAAAACTACCAGCGGAATCTCTCCAAAACCCTCTCTGACTTAGGGTTTCTCCTAGCAAAACGCTGTCAAGTCTCCGTTTTGCATGGTAATCTCTTCTACCCTCATTTTGAGGGAGATAAATTGCAAAAAATTCTTGTGTTTTAGGTTTTGTAAAATAAATATCGTGTGCTATCATTGTGCATCTTGTTAGATAAAGGATCAATTTTGTTGTTCTTAAACAGGTTTGAAATAAAATTATTAATTTTACTTGTGTCGCTGAGCCACCGTCAAATTCAGTTTCAGGCAAGTAGATATTTATCTCTTTTGCAAACATTGAGGTTAAATTAATACGTTTGTCTTATGATATGTGATTTCACTCTTGAATATTTAATCTGTCAAATAAATTTAAATCTAAAATGTTTAATCTTACAAGTTAGTGGTTTATTGTTTGATACGTTTGAAATGATATGGGTTTGTGATTATGAATGTTTTTATTTGGATTTCACTTAAATGAATGATTTGCTCATTTGACGTATAATTGGAAGAACATTGCATTTTTGGGCATGCGTATAATTGGAAGAACATTGCATTTCTTGTTAGCAAACTGATGATTTGAGCTTTATATAATGTTCGGATTGTACGCATGTTTACTTAAAAGATAATCGTGTCATAAAATGATTCAGTCAAGATGAGTATTTGTTATCCCCAAAGCGATGCATAATAATCTTACCACTCGCGAATACTTGAACCCGTAAAATATAAAGCTCACAATTTAGTATTTGGTGTCATCGAATCATATTTTTTATGTCAGTTTGGTTGTAATGTTGGGGTAAAGTTTGTTTCATGATCTGATTTTTCCCCTTTGACATAAATTTGTGTCTGTTAGAATCACAATATATGAAATATTTAATTCATTAATATCATAAGCAACCAGTGAAAAGTAGTGTTTAATTGATGCAATTACTTGACTTGAGTTCCATCTTGACTTGGGAACAAATAAATGGTCACGGCAAGCATGAATTACCAGATAAGACTTGTATCTAAAATTTAAAACACATGCACATCAAATAAAAACACCAACACATTTCATTAGTTACAACTTATGTCATTACATGAACATATACTATACTCCGGAGTATGCTAATAATTTTAGTTATTTTTGCTTGTCTCACTTGACTGTCTTGCTAGCTTTGCTTCATGAAAATTAGTACACGTACATTTCTGATTTCCCTGCTCGTACTTTATTTTACTTTGCTCATTTTTTGTTTCAATATACTGAGACTTTTTTCTTCTTGTTTTGAAATTTGTCATGGCGTTCGTGACTGTGCCGCATGCTTCCTCGAGCCCGATCTGCGTCAAGCTCCTGTTACAGGAGATTTATCTTCTTGCCGTGTCAAGTTCTATGTATTTTGTTTTCTTTATTGTTGGATATTTCTTTTATGTAATAAATATGATCAGTCATTTTCTCTGTTATCATGGACAATTGTTGGACTATAAATTATGTACAAGAATTTGACATTATTTGCATGTACACTTCTTTTGGTATTGTTATTGCATGAAATTAGTATCACTGCTTGTATCATGAGTTTTATTAAAATATGCATGTATTTAACTTTTCATCGATAAACTCAAAAGCTTCTACATCAAAACAAAATTATGTTCCTTCAAATTAATTATTTTAAATCTAATAACACTAAATCAGCTTCCATCTAACAGACATGAATTTTCTTCTGCCCATGTTTGTGGCATCACAACATGCCCAATGCGCGCTCTGAATTTTGTTTAGGCGGGTCGTGACACTGAGTAAACCCACGAGCCACAAGCCTTGAGATGGTCAATTGTTCCATCAGCAACCAGTGAAAAGTAGTGTTTAATTGATGCAATTACTTGACTTGAGTTCCATCTTGACTTGGGAACAAATAAATGGTCACGGCAAGCATGAATTACCAGATAAGACTTGTATCTAAAATTTAAAACACATGCACATCAAATAAAAACACCAACACATTTCATTAGTTACAACTTATGTCATTACATGAACATATACTATACTCCGGAGTATGCTAATAATTTTAGTTATTTCTGATTGTCTCACTTGACTGTCTTGCTAGCTTTGCTTCATGAAAATTAGTACACGTACATTTCTGATTTCCCTGCTCGTACTTTATTTTACTTTGCTCATTTTTTGTTTCAATATACTGAGACTTTTTTCTTCTTGTTTTGAAATTTGTCATGGCGTTCGTGACTGTGCCGCATGCTTCCTCGAGCCCGATCTGCGTCAAGCTCCTGTTACAGGAGATTTATCTTCTTGTCGTGTCAAGTTCTATGTATTTTGTTTTCTTTATTGTTGGATATTTCTTTTATGTAATAAATATGATCAGTCATTTTCTCTGTTATCATGGACAATTGTTGGACTATAAATTATGTACAAGAATTTGACATTATTTGCATGTACATTTCTTTTGGTATTGTTATTGCATGAAATTAGTATCACTGCTTGTATCATGAGTTTTATTAAAATATGCATGTATTTAACTTTTCATCGATAAACTCAAAAGCTTCTACATCAAAACAAAACTATGTTCCTTCAAATTAATTATTTTAAATCTAATAACACTAAATCAGCTTCCATCTAACAGACATGAATTTTCTTCTGCCCATGTTTGTGGCATCACAACATGCCCAATGCGCGCTCTGAATTTTGTTTAGGCGGGTCGTGACACTGAGTAAACCCACGAGCCACAAGCCTTGAGATGGTCAATTGTTCCATCAGGAGTATGTTTGATCGCGAAAACTCATTTACATCCAACGCAAGTTTACGCCGGAGGAAGGGAAACAAGATTCCATGTTTGTTTTGCCTAGAGGGCAGTCATTTCCTCATTCATGGCCGCACGCCACCCCGGATGTTGAAGAACCTCATGCATAGAATTCGGTACAGAGATGGAGGATAAAGAAGTTGCAAATTTAAAAAGCGTTTGGGAGAGGTGATGCAAGGATACATAATTTGTCAGGGGACGAGTCATGGAGACAGAAGTCGGATCAGCAGGTCGCGAGGTACTAGAGGTTGAAGGCGGCTGTGGAGGGGCATCGTAGCAAGGAAGATGACGAGTGTAAACATGAAGAAGAGGTGGTTTGTTCAGGACGGGAACTGGGGTTGGAAGGAAGGTGGGAGAGAAGTAACATGGACGACAGGGTGTGGCAATAACGGCGGTGGAGGAGAGGATCGAGGAGAGCGGAAAGGTTGATCTTCCAGAAAGGTAACATCAGCAGACACAATAACATTGTGATTAGTGGGAGAGAGTAGCACACATATCCTTTCGAAGTACGGGAGTAACCAACAAACATATATTTGGTAGTCCGAGGAGCAAGCTTATCAGTGGAAGGGTCATGATTATAAACATAACAGGTACATCCAAATTGTTGAAAGGGGGGCCCGACCCATCTTGGGAAATCCGGGGAAGAAAGCCCACAGCTCGACTGCAGTCGGTGCACTCCAACAAAATCACTCGGGGCCCACATCTTGGGGAAATCCCAGGAAGGTTGTTGAGGCTCGGGCTTGATCCCGAGACCTCCTTTATCAGGCTCCTTCATGGAGTCATGATACCCAACTGAGCGCATGTTGGGAAACCCGGGGAAGAAAGCCCACAGCCCGACCGCAGTCGGTGCACTCCAAACAAATCTCGCGGGGCCCACATCTTAGGGAAATCCCGGGAAGATTGTTGAGGCTCGGGCTTGATCCCGGGACCTCCTTTATCAGGCTCCTTCATGGAGTCCTGATGTCCAACTGAGCGGGGCCCACATCTTGGGGAAATCCCGGGAAGGTTGTTGAGGCTCGGGCTTGATCCCGGGACCTCCTTTATCAGGCTCCTTCATGGATTTGGTGCACTTTTGTTAAAAGGGGGGCCCGGCCCATCTTGGGAAACCCGGGGAAGAAAGCCCACAGCCCGACTGCAGTCGATGCACTCCAATCAAATCTCTTGGGGCCCACATCTTGGGGAAATCCCGGGAAGGTTATTGAGGTTCGGGCTTGATCCCGGAACCTCCTTTATCAGGTTCCTTCATGCAGTCCTGATACCCAACTGAGCTTGATAAAGGAGGTCCTGGGATCAAGCCCGAGCCTCAACAACCTTCCCGGGATTTCCCCAAGATGTGGGCCCCGAGAGATTTGGCTGGAGTGCACCGACTGCAGTCGGGTTGTGGGCTTTCTTCCCCAGATTTTCTAAGATGGGTTGGGCCCCCTTTCAACACAAATACCCGAGGTGTGAGAAAGAAGGGTGGTGTGGAAGGAAAGAGAAGACTAAATGGAGTGGCATAGCTGAGAACGGAGAAGGGCAGGCGATTGATGAGATACTATGTTGTCAAAGGCGCAAGGCGCACTGAGGCGCAAAGGGGCCCTGGAGCCTCGGAGCAGACACGTGTCTGAGGCACGTGATGTGCAATAAAGGAGGAAAGGAAATTGAGACAAGCTTTTGCATTTCTAAATCCTCCAACAATATGTTGTTTAGCACGATAAATTCCACCATTCGTGACTTTATCACAGAAAATTCAAGTCAAGTCATTTTTATTGGCAGAAGAAATCTGACGCACGTACTTCCAGCATGGATCAATCCTTGACTGGATGCTGGATGAACCAGAACCACTTGCTTCCATTTTCAGAGCTGAATGCTGAATTAATTTTCAGAGCTAAATAGCTAATAATACGAAACATGCAAAAATTTGGACCAGTAAGAAAAAGAATAACATAATTAATTTTATATATTCATAATACAAAAACCTTTTAGGTGTACTTAGCAAAAAAAAAGGATAGACATAATGTCACGTTGTATCATTTATGGCTACAAGGCACAGCAGCATGAACAAGCATAACCACATCATATGTTGCAAAATGATGTTGGATTATTATGGGGGTATCATAAATCATCTAATACTGAAGTAACTGAACATAAATTTAAAATTATAACTCACAAGTTACAATTAATCAATCATCACTCATAAATATAAAGGGGCTAACGACAAAGCAACAATATTGGTACAAGTGTAAAAATTTGGCTAGCTTCAATATTCAATAAACAATAGCAATATGTTGACACTTGCCACATAATTGTCATCATAACATAAAGAGAACAACAATGAGAATTGTCGAATAACCATAACAGTAAAAACAGTGAATTGTAAAACAGTGAACTGGGCTTCATCCAGTTCACTGTTTAGTGAACTGGAAGCCCAGTTCACTGTAAACAGTGAACTGGAAGGTAAACAGTGAACTGGAAGCCTAGTTCACTGTTTTACAGTGAACGGGCTTCATTCAGTTCACTGTAAAACAGTGAACTGGACTTCTTCCAGTTCACTGTTTTACAGTGCACTGGTGAGCTGGGCTTCATCCTAGTAAAACTTAGAAAAATTTAGAAAGAAAAAAAATGAAGAAAACTTAGAGAAAAGAGGAGAAATGGAGAAAACAATGAATGTTCTTACAAGTAAAACTTAGAAAGAAAAAATTCATCGCAAATAATCATAGCAGCAATTAAAAGAAGAAAGAAGAGGAGAAATGGAGAATGAATCTTACAATTAAAGGAGGAGATGAGAGGATACAGGAGTTTCCGACGAGAAATCAGTGCAGGAGAACGGCGTCGACGACCGGCTGCGTCTCCGACGAGAAATCAGTGACTCTGGCGAGATGAGCGGTGGCGACTCCGGCGAGAAGAAAGGAGAGTGGAGGAATCGGGGACGGGAATCAGCAGTTGGGGAAGCAGCTCGATCCTTAACCCTAGATCATAAAAGGCTTGCGGGGAAATGAAGGAAGTGAATCGCGATATAAGACCGCGCTTGATTGCCTGAACCGGTTTTTAGGTTAAATCTGGTTCATGCAATCAGTCGCGCCTGAACTGCGCCCTGTAGGCGCGTGAGGCGCGCGCCTAGGCGCGCCTGAAGCGCGACTGAGGCACATCGCCCCCCTTGGGTTTGCTAGGGCGCGCCATCTTGCGCCCCATGCGCCTGGCGCCTCAGGCGCGCCTGGCGCCTCAGGCGCGCCTAGGCGCGCGCCTTGATAACATAGATGAGATAGCATGTCGAAGAAACTGCAAAGTGTCAATAATCTTTGAAAACCTGCATTTGAAACATGAGGGAGCATGCAACATCAAGAAGATGTTTATTTTTGCGCTCCGCCTCACCATTCTGTTGCGGGGTATAAGCACAAGAGGTCTGATGGATGAACTCAAACTCAGTGCAGAAATCATCAAATGCATGACTGGTGTATTCATGAGCATTGTCTGTACAGATAGTTTTAATTGTGCGAGAAAATTGAGTGCAAGTCTCAATAATAAAGTCACGAAACACATGAGTAAGATTAGAGCAATCATGAAGTATAAGCATGTCATACGTGAATAATCTTCAATAAAAGTAATGAAAGAATGATAACCAGAAAAACTAGCAATTTTATATGGGCCCCAAACATCTGAAGGCACTGAATGAAAGGAGCAGCGCTCAGAGTACAATGAGGAGGAAAAGAATAACGATGTTATTTTCTAAAAATACATTATTCGCAGGTAAATGCTGGAAGAGGTAGGTCAGGAAAAGCCTTCTTGAGGATTTGCAGAGGTGGCGGATGAGAGAATGGTGGGAGAAACATTGAGAAGATAGAGCCCGTTGGACAATCATCTTTTACCAATGATACTCTGCGTATGTCGTTCATGCATCACAAAAAAGAAGGCGTAAAAGCGACAGAGCAGTCAAGATCTTCAGTGAGGCGACTAACAAAAAGTAGATTGAAAGGGGAGCCCCGGACATGAAGGACCGAATGAATAGAGATAGAAGGCTTGAAAGGCAAATCAGCGGAGCCGGAGATAGGAGCGGTGTCACCATTGGCCACTATGATAAACTTGGGATGTGGAGATGTCAAATAGTGAGGTGGTTACTGGGAAGTGATAAGATGGGTGGCACCAGAGTCTGCAATTCTAACGTGTACTATTGGAGAGACAAGCGATACTTTCATTGGAGATAGAAGCAGCGGAACCCGGCGGACGGTTGATTAACCCATGGAGATGCTGGAGCTGAAGGTGCATCGCATTAATATAGGCGCGAGTGGCAGAAGATGTGTCAGCATCAACGGAGACATTAGGCGGAGGAGGCAGACCATATTTACGATAACAAGTTGTCTCAAGATGTCCATCCCGACCACAGTGAGTACACTTGAATTTAGGCCAGCAGGTGCGACCCTCCCTCGGTAGCCGGTGCGACCTCCTCGGGTAGATGGAGAAGGGAGGTGAGAAATAACTGAATGTTGGAGAAGAGCCGGAGAGGGAGGACTGGGAGCATCTGGAGGTGGTGTCACCTTCAAGAACATTAAGCAAACATCAAAGAGTGAGGGAATAGTGGAGGAAGAAAGTATTTGGGCCCGAATACTGTGAAGATTTGGCGAAACACAAGTCATCATGACAATGCCAACAACCTTTTTTTGAGCATGATGCGCAGCAAGATCAGTAGTAGGAGGTTGATGTTGAATTCATGCCTCGACCAAAGTTTTGGAACGCGCAACAAAGGAGGTTAAGTCGTCAGCACCTCCTGAATCAAGAGATTGAAGATCTGTGATGATGTCAAACAGATGTTGAAGGTTATCCTTGCCGGATTAAAGAGAATGAGGGTTGCTTAATTTGTTGTATCCCCATCGAGTCATTACCAGTAATCAGAATATCATCAACATAAACTAGGAGAATGATTGTGTTGGTCGATTGATGACGAGTAAAGAGATAGAGGTCAGCCGAGCTTCGCGTGAAACCAACTTCATGAACAACCTTACTGAACTTGTCAAACCAAGCTCTGGAAGATTGTTTGAGACCATAAATAGATTTTCTGAGATGGCACACACGAGACTCACTCGTGGTCTCAAACCTGGGAGGTTAGTGCATATAGACAGTTTGAAGAAAGTCTTCATTGAGAAATGCATTTTTAATATCCAACTGATGTAAGGTTTATTGGCGATGAACGGCCAAGGAGATCAGGACGGAAACGGTATTGAGCTTGGCAAAAGGTGAGAATTTCTTCATAATCGAGCCAATGTTGTTGAGTGAACCCTCGGTCCACCAGTCGAGCTTTTAGGCGTTCAACAGTCCCGTCGGGAGAATGCTTGATAGCAAATACCCACTTACAGCTGACACACGACTGTCCTGGAGGAAGAGGAACCAGATCTCAAGTCTGGTTAGCTCAAAGGGCGATCATTTCTTCATCCATGGCTGCACGTTACTCTATCATCAGCTCTTGAAAAATTGTTGCTTCGCTCTAGTGATTCTGTGTTATAGTTATTCAATTTATGGTGCTTTGTCAGCTGTTCTATCAAGCTTGCTCGGGTGATCCCATTTATTATGACTCCTCTTGCAGCAAGTCGTGCCTACAATAAAATTGTGAACCCTTGCAACTCCAAATTGATCCCTTTGAGATCAAATCCTTCATCTATTGTATGCTACCACTACCAAAGTTCAATAATGGAGACCCTCTGATCTATGATCATGAGATACTCCGCAGAATAATGCTACTCCTAGTGATACTAGCCTTGCAAGGTTGTGATGCTTCATCACTAGCTTCCTGCTACTCCTAGTGATACTAGCCTTGCAAGGTTGTGATGCTTCATCACTAGCTTCCTTCTACACAGTTTAAAAAATCATGTATTCTCTTGTACGTAAAACATGCTATTAAGGGTCAGTTTGGCACGGCAGTGACAGTCGTGAACGTGGTGGTTACCAACCGTCAAACATTTGGCACAGATTTTGCTCAGGTAAGTTTGGACAAAAACGTCACCATCATGAATATGTGTTTCACATAACATCGGCTATGACCGCCACCAAGAAAAAACTTAATTTTAAACAAAAAAAGAAGGGAGTTCCTTATGTGAGGTTGAGCGTTCATGAATGACGGTTCATTACCACGCAGTCACGATCGCCACCGTCGAGCCAAACAGACCCTAAGTGAAAGCCTCGTATATGCTCGTTTCATTATTCAAGCCAAACTTGATGGGGATCATAGTCCACGGGAGTCCCGCATCGGGCACATTCAGATTTTACATTCGCAAGAGGGGAGATTGGGATCTTCATATGGACGATCCGAGCCCGTCGTCGCTTTCAGAAAGTCGATGGAATATCTTTTATGTGTTAGTTTTATTTTTACCACATGTTTGTGTGTTTTAGAGTTTATTAATGCGGACAATCATAGACGTTTGATGTGTGTAGCTCTTTTATAAATATATGTGTGGAGTTCATTTCAGGACATTGCAAAATTTTGAAGAGGTTTCCTTATCTTGCGATCCTTCGCGGTGCGACGTCGTTGAACACTAGGTGTGATGCCTCGTCAAGTTTGTTTCATTTGTTTTCCCTGTGAACTGCCTCCCACAAACCTCCAGTTAAAGTATTTTAAACCCTCTTCGACCATCCAGTAAATGCTGAGAATCGACAATTTTTGTCCCTACGTTTCTGCAACCGCTCGACATCCTCCCAAGAACTGCTAGGAATGATCTGAGAACTGTTGGAAACCGTCGGGATTGTCAACTAAAGAATTATCAGGCTTCCCGAGTATAGAACGAAGCCTCTGCGGTCAATTTCCAGGCGTGCTAAGGACGATCGACCCCTAACTGAGAGAAACACCCGGCCCCGCATTCCCGTCTCGCTCGATTGTGCAGGATCATCTACCTGCGCCATCGCCCAAAACATCTCCGCTAGTATTCATCCGTATTCATCCCTCTCCTCTCCGCCAGTTTGTGTCGATCTTCCCAAAAGAAGGATTCTGTTGTCTCCTACTAAGGCTGGTGATTTCTCTCATTCCCAGCCACATGAAATACTATTACCAGCAACCAGATATCAAATCTGCGGTCTTCCCTGTGTGGAATCATTTCAGGTTGAGTCAACCAGGCCTCTTGATGGGGTTTACTGCTGCCCAAGGATTGTGCAGCCCATATCTCAACCAGGACAGCAAAACTCCTCTTCCAAGAAGCCAACCTGCATCCTCCTTCAACGTTTCAGCTCTCCAGATCTGAAGTAGCGGCCCTCCTTTGCTGTGTATTCAGCCAACAGCAACTTTCCAGCACTCATGAGTGTTCAGGAATACTTATTCAGGACAGATATTCTGAAATCCACATTGTACGGGTCCTGAAGTCGCTGTCCAAGACCGGGAACTTCAGCTGAACCTGACATATGACCTTGTTTTCTTATGTAAGTTCTAATTTGAAAGCTCTTTTACTTCGTGCTGAATATTGTTGGAAAATATACGATTTGGGAATAAAATCTTGTAGAGATTTGTCCAATTGTATGTGCTATTTGAAAGACATTCGCCGCACATTTCTTAGAAGTCCTTTCAGTTTTAGTTAACCAACACGAGTTCACTTAATTAATCCTTTGCTTTTCAATTGTGACATTCGTATTCACTTGTAAAAATTCAACATTCATTGTTTATTTAAATTGCCGGACATTCGCATGAGCATTGCAACATTTTTGAATTACCGACATCAAATACTTGTATTCGCTCATTAGAATTCTGTTAGGGCATATACACACCCTTTCTGCACCTATCATGTGTCAAAAATGCTCCAATTTTTCTTACTAGGAAAATTGAGTGCTACTTGTATTAATTTACTAATTAATTTGGGATTGAAAGCTCCTCAGTATGAGCCCTTAATTATAAGAAAAACTCAACAAACTTAGGATAGTATTAGGTGGATCTTTTGCAATAAATTGAGATATTTGGATTATTAGGAGCAAAAAATTGACCTTGTGTTCACTGTTTAGCGATTAATTTAAATATAAAAATATGATTAATTAAAAAGTAATAGGAGAGAGATGCCCAAATTTTGAAATTGAAAATATCTGAATAATTCATATTTAAACCAGCAAAAAATTCTAGACATTTCAGCAATTTTCGATCAGAAGTCAATCTATAATCTTCATCTTCTTAAGAAGTTAAAAACAAAAAAAGTTTCCTTCCAACTATGAGGACCAGATTAATTACAATCCTGAAAAACATACATCAGTATAACCTTAAGGAATATGTGCTAAACTATTGAGATTATATTAGCCAGCATGACACGTGTGTGTGGGACCGCATGTTTGGGCTTTCCCCATCGCGTTTCAGGTCTGGGTGTTGACCCCGGTGGGCCCCCTTGTGTGGCGGAATATCCCCGCGGTCATGTGGTTGGGGTTAATCCCACACCGCCTGTAGACTTCTCCCCTTTGTGTTCATGTACCCCGCCACCCTTCATCTCAACACCTGGGTTTTGAGATGAACTAATGGGTTGGCGGGTTCTAACTTGGTATCAGAGGAGGTTGTCATGCTGCGGGGGTGTGTTGAGATTATATTAGCCAGCATGACACGTGTGTGTGGGACCGCATGTTTGGGCTTTCCCCATCGCGTTCCAGGTCTGGGTGTTGACCCCGGTGGCCCCCCTTGTGTGGCGGAATATCCCCGCGGTCATGTGGTTGGGGTTAATCCCACACCGCCTGTAGACTTCTCCCCTTTGTGTTCATGTACCCCGCCACCCTTCATCTCAACACCTGGGTTTTGAGATGAACTAATGGGTTGGCGGGTTCTAACTAAACCAAGGTATGAATAACACAAGAAAAGTTAGGGGAGTGCAGGCCTAGAACTTTAGAACCAGAAGTCACCTATAATCCTCATCTTCATAAAATTGAAGGGGGGAAAATCTTTCATTTTGTTATATATTAGATGGAGATGATTTATTATACTACATAACTACAAGGAATACATTCTAAACTAAAAGATATAACCAACGCTAAGGAATAAAAGCATTAAATTACCTTCAAAGCATACATTGTTTTTCATTTTAAAAGGCAAATATATATTCTACCTCTTCCAAAGGACGGGGAGGAAGAGAGTCCTGCAGCTGCTTGAGAAGATCTATATAGGCCTCTGGAAGGACATCTGCTCTAGTTGACAAGTACTGCCCTAATTTTACCCACAAACCTTCCATCTCTATTATCAAATTGAGAACCCTTTTCGCATTCCGCTCATGGGTTCTCTCCCATAAAGCTTTCGCCTTCCCTTTGCTTAGCCAATTTGCCTTCTTTTGCACTGCCTGCAACCCCATGAATACAGATTCTGCCCCCGTTAGTAAGCGAGGAGCTGCAGATATAAATCAAGTGTCAAAGAAGCAACAGAGAAAATACCTTATAGTCAACGTATATCATCAATGCCACAGCGAATACTCTCAAGCGCCTTTTGTAGAGATTTTTCCATCCCATTTAGCCTTATTATTACTCTTTTAAAATTAAACAACTGCGAGTAGAGGATAAACATGCGTCAGAATTGAATCTGTGGACATTAGTTTGCAGGATTAGAATTACAGAATGCGGCAGTAAATTTGAGCGTTTTATTCCCCAATTTCCCTTACCTAGGTGTCTCGCTCGCTCGCCCAATCCCCACAAATATGGAGCAATTCGAAAGAGAGATGTTTCATCCAAAATTTCAAGCGCGATCAAGCTAATAAAATGATTACGAGAAAGGAACGCGCGTGTCTTTGGATTTACTGTAATTTATAAGTCTGAAGAACATATTCTCATCGATTTCAGCTTACTCGAAAGGGGGAGGAAGAGTGATCAAAACAACTGAGATTCAAGATGTAATCTGTCTGACCTCGATTGCTAATAAACAACTGAGCTGGTTAGGAACGAAGGAACCGTCGATGGAGAAAGCAAAATGAGAGACTAATGAGAGAAGGCGTTGAACAGTGGCTGGCAAGGGCGGTGATAACTGACCGTCGAATCGGGCGCAAGGCGAGTCGGCACAATCTTGACCGGTAGTTCCATTTCCAGTAGCACATTCTTCTTCACCGCTGTTTTTCCTGCTCGTTGGGTCTACGGAGAGAGGGAGAGAAAATTCTCTTTAGGCGGCGACTGCAGCGACGAAAGGACATGGAAGGTTCGCGGTCGGGCTTTGCTTACGATATGTAGCTGCCACTGTAGCGCGGCTAATTTTGAGTAAATTTTAGGTGTATTTTTCTCATCTAAGATCTGGGTAGGGACGTGCATCAAATCGTTGATAGTTATAAAAATAACGGTTTTGATTGAGATACTGACAATACTTATAATATTTTTTTCAATATTGCAGCATTTCGCGAAAGCAACTCAACCGTAGGATCGAATTATACTGTCGTATTTAATCTCCCACCCAAAATTAAGTGGGAGAAACGCACCTAAAATTAAGAGGAAGAAACGCACCTAAAATTTTTTCGCTAATTTTTTGGTAAGTTCCTTCCTCTGGAAATAAATACATTTTTCCTGCTGGGGCCACCTTCATTTCGAAATTTTGGAGCTCTGCAATAGTTGGGCGCCCTAGCCTTTCTTTGCCACTCCGCCGAAAATCTCGTCTTTGAATCTCTGAAATTGTTTCATTACGTAACCGCCGAAGATGTCGGTAGGTAGCTTCAAATCTTCTCGCAAGCCTCCCCATTTTTTCTATTTTATTTTCTCTAATGTTTTGTTGTCGTCACTCGTCAGCTTCTCCACTAGTCGGAACGAAGAAGAAGTCTGTAGAAGGGGCGGTGTGATCCTCTCCACTCAGCGAAAATCCTTAAAAAATATTTTCCTTTGTCAAGACCTCCTGTGGCAGCATGATACAACATCGGTAATTTTTGTCCTATTTTTGCTTGTGTTCGGTTTTGCTGAGTTAGTTTTTGGGGCATAGTTTCACTTGTGTTCGGTTTTGTCAAGTTAGTTCTTGCAGTTGCTTTCGATTTAGTATTATGTTACTTGCAGTTGTTTTCAGTTCGGGGTTTGTTTGCAGTCATATTTTTTAGTCATAGTTGCAGTTGTATTTAGTATGTCTTCTGGATTTACAGTTGCAGAATGTCCGGGAGCAAATACCTAAGTTGTAGGCACGCATTAAACACATTCACAGCAAATGTTAGACTTCTCTTGAATACATTGTCTGAAGAATTCATTGGAGCGCTAAGGGATGCCTGGATCCTTCCGTTGTTTTGAATGTTAAGTATTCCACAAAACATACTGATGTTGTATGTTCTCTTGATGTAATACAATATGGATAAGAAAGTCTTTCAGGTGGGGCATTAACTTGTCAAGATGACTGCCAATGATGTGGCACTTATTTTGGGTCTCCCTAATGCGGGTCTTCACTTTACGTTTTCAAGATCACCCTTGTGTACATAATCTACAAGAGTTCAACTGAAGAAATATATAGAATGAGGAGTGGTCTCTAATAGTGGAGGGCCGAAAATTAACTATGTAGTATAAATATTTATTAGCTCTGCTTTTTCTCGTTGAAGAATTTGAAGGTCTTTACTTATATTACTAAAATCACATGTCTTCGTGACTTTGTGAAATACAACTAGTCAATTGTCATCCATGAGTTCCTCCATGTACAGTTTGATCATTTAAGCTGTATAAGTGTTATTCGAAGTGTTGGTAGCAACATCGGTTCCTCGGAGGGTTGCGCCACAGTATTACTAGTATGAGATGTTCTAACCACCATTATATTTATTGTATTATGTTAATTCATATTACTTTAACCATCTTTTATATTTGAAGGTATGGATGTACGAGCATACAAAGCTCCAGTCAGCGTTGGTCGACTTAGCATGCCCCAGAATATATCGTTGGTCTCATACTCTTACTTACATTGTCAAAGTTTGCCTTAAAGTACATGAGAACCTATTTATCAAAAAATTATGTACGTTCTTAAAATCATAAAATTGATATGCTCATTTGGTAGTGTAAAATTTATCATCGTCATTGTATTTTAGTATCCTTTGTAGGTCAACAAGAAGCTTATGAATCTGCTTGATGAAGAGAAGGTTCTGCTGGATGAAGAGAATGATGATTCGGATTTTGAAACAATCCCGCCGAAGAAAGAGAAGAACAAGGGTAGAGATGAAGAAAGTGAGGAGTGAATAAAAAGTTGTGCACTCACTCAATCTGATGGTTGAAGTTGTTCAATCTGATGAGAGTTGGAGAGGCCTAGAAGACCGACTCAAGGCATTTATCAAAATAGAGGTTGAGTCGAAAAACTTTTGTGAGGCTTGATTTAAGACCTTATAAACAGAGTGTAAATGAAGTACTTCATCACCACCACCCCCGCTTTTACCACGTATGACATCGGTTCTGACCAACACAGTTGTCACAGCCCACTTTCACACTAAAGTATACACTTGTTCCTAAACCCAACTCCAATCACTGGAGGTCATTAGAGTTAGCCCAAAGAGGATGACGAAGGTTGTCTATAGATTGGCACTTAAAATTTCTGGTACAGAGCCCAATTATCCTAGGAGATTACTTTAAACAGAAAGTGTTAGGGAAAGTATTGATTTTGTCCTGGGGAAATTGTTGATAGGTATTTTTTTGTCTTTTTAAATATCTTGGTTGTAATTAATGCTAATTAAAAGCTAAAGTTTTTTTCTCTTACCAGGTGTATGTTGATTTTTGAAAGTGGGAACATATCTATGTCAAAAGGTGAAATAAATGATCTTCTGGGTCAAGGTTGGATCATGGATAATCATTTAAATGTCTATTCGGTGGTGCTATGTGCAAAAAAAGGATGACACAACGAGTTAAAAGTAATCTCTATGTGTCGGCAAATCATGAAGTTTATTACTTTACCATCAATCATTTACTTGAGCATTCATTTCAATTACAACAGCATTGTCTACTGTACAGTACTATAAAAGAAGCAATGCTAGGAATTATACCACACTTATTAGCCATATCACCACAGAGGCGGTTAATACCTCAGACAATTCTTATGTCTTGCCACCTCACCAGTCACTAGGCATTGTTAGCTTGTTGGTTAAAAGACAAGCGTTGGGAGTATTATGATTCATTTCCAAGCAACCTTCATCAGGGTCAGCGTACGTACTAATGTATGTATAAAGATTTAGAGATAAACAATACTCAATATTATAGTCATTGTTTTATGTTTGTTGTTGTTAAATGATAATCATTCATTTCAATTAACTTCAGATTGTCACATGCACTGTAGTTGAAGTGATGCAGTGGCCTGGCTCTTATACGGTGGCCCACTACCGGCCTGCAGGCCATGCACCCCACCCATGACAGCACCTATTCTCAGTGCGGCGGGATGTTGAGGCGGGGTCTCGAACCCTCGCCCCCTTGATAAAGAGCTTTCCTAACAACTCTCATCACCAACTGAGCTGCAGCTTGGTGATGAGAGCTGTTAGGAAAGCTCTTTATCAAGGGGGCGAGGGTTCGAGACCCCGCCTCAACATCCCGCCGCACTGAGAATAGGTGCGGTCATGGGTGGGGTGCATGGCCTGCAGGCCGGTAGTGGGCCACCGTATAAGAGTCAGGCCACTGCATCATGAAGGCCCTGCATGACGATGTTTTACAGGCATTTCCAAAAGGCTTGGTTAATTGCCCGGTAGTGGATGTGGTCGGCTTGCACAAACAAGACAATAGCTGAGATTGCGGAGCTTTTGTTTTGAAGTTCATGGAAATGATTTCATCCACGATAGTTATACCATGGGAAGATCAAAAGAACGGCAGAACGACATGTCACGATTGAGCGTCGAAATCGTGGAAGAGATTTTTAAAACATTTTCTCACGGTATTTTGGAGAAGATTTTTGGACTGGGTTTTTTCTAATTAGTTTAAACTTAAAAGCAGTGCCTAATTAGTTTATATTTACTACTTTCTGGGAAAGTGAAATTGACTGAGTGATTTGATTATTTTAAACTTAAAAGATATCAGTTTACGGTTGGAGCGAGCCAAAATTTTCGTGTTCTGATTAGTTTTGGTTTGTGTGGTTCAGTATGAATAAATGTAAAATGTTGATAAGTTGATAATGTATGTTGATTCAGTATTGCGCTATCCATTAAGTTATTTTATAGCGCTGAAGAGCAGCAGTTCCAAGCTGATTCAGTACTAAGTGTCTCATAAGTGTTAGAAGTTTTTTCCAGCCGACCGTTGACATCTCTAGATGATGATTCTAGGATACAGTCTTGTGTTATAGAATCAAATTGCAAGTCATGTTAATATGATAAAAACTTTAAATTAACCTTCCCTGCCTGAAGCGTGTATCCACTTCACTACTTGAGATTACAATCTTTGATGTCTAGACTACTTCAATCACTGTATTGATGGTATGAGTAACATATTTTTTTATCATTTTACCATGTACATATAATTGCATCCACTTAAAAGAAAATAAACACGTTAAAAATATTTTTATTCAATGCAAAGCTCTATTCATCTCTATTCATTAAAAGAAAATATCAAGTTAAAGATATTTGTTGGGTCCATTAATCACAATGTCCCAGATTTGAAGAAGGCACACAAGTCAATAATATACACGTGATTGCATCTGATATAGGTTCAAAGTTCAATGTATGCAGATGGTCTACTGTTCTTTGATTAGACAGGTTGTCAGGGTCACAATGTTAGTTGGACTTAAGACAAGATGCTGGAAAAACAAAAATCAGGCTAAGTCTAGATGCGTTGAGTGAGTTCAGCTCACTCAATACCAGAAAGCTAAAGTGTTGACAAAACATCAAGCATTCAAAGCCTCAGTATTGTTGGACTCAATTATGGCCGAGTCCAGAAGCGTTGAATGAAGGCAGTTCACTCAACGCCTACACCAAAGGAAATCTAAGTACAAAAGTGTTGAGTGAAGAAGGGTCACTCAACGACTCATTAATAATTCAGCAAAGTCAAGAAGCGTTGAGTAAATTAGCTTCACTCAACGCCTTCAACCAGAAGAATTCTGCCAAGTCCAAAAGCGTTGAGTGATGAATGCTCACTCAATGCCTTATCAGTTAAGATGTCTAAGAAAGATGCGTTGAGTGATGAAGGTTCGCTCAACGTCACAGGAAGCATATTTTTCTACCAAGTGTTTTTGCGCTGAGTCACTAGGCTACACTCAACGTCTGTGCAGATTGACTATAAATTGTTAAGTCCACAAGCACTGAGTCATGCTGACATCATCCATAATTCAAATATTGTGCGACTTGTGCGCTAGAAGACAAATGACGTTGAATGCCTTTTATAAAACAATTAAAGCTAAAGTAACTTTACAGTTACCTAGTTCGGCTTGCCCATACCAAAGAGCCGTTGGACGACAGGACATAAAAAGTACTTTTTAAAAAGAAATTAAAAGAACTTTTTGAAAGTGAGTAAATCCTTCACTCTCGGATTTATAGAAGTTCTTCTGAACACAGAAAAAGGCTTGCTGATTGAAGGGATCAAGAATTGAAAATATCAAAGTATTCTTCAGCAAGATCAGAAATCATATTTGTTTTCTGTAAGAATAGAAGAAGCAGAACATTCAAAAGTTACTGTTCATCTTCAAACCCACTGCTTACAACACAGTTACATCAAAAGCTTGAAGATACCGAGCTCTGCATCAGTTCTTCTCAGCACAAGCAGAACTACTCTAAAGATCTAAAGTCTTGTTGCTGTGAAGAGTTTGGACTGGTTTTCTCAGTTCAGAAATGTGACTCAGAGAACTATTTCTCTAGAGTCAATCATCACCAAAACTCTGCTCAATCTATAAAATCATCTGTTGATCTGAGTTGTAAGCCTGGGTTATAAAGGCTGTGTGTAGGAGCTGAGTCTCTGAGTTGTAGGATCCTATTTAGGATCTGAGGTAGGGCTTGTGCCCGAGGTAAGATCTCTGTGTAGATCTGAGGGAGGAGATCTGATATCTCTGAGTGCAGTGTATGGTGTTCTAGTCTGAGGTAGGAGTTGTTATACTCTGAGTTGTAGGAGTGAGTTTCACTCCGAGGTGTAGGATCTTGTGAGATCTGAGGTGTAAACTCAAGGAGCTGAATCTAGCTCACTGTTAGACAGGTGAAGGGGAAAAGTGGATGTACCCTATATAAGGGAACATTTATAAATTTTGGTGTGTTGTTGTGTCTCTTGAAATCTAACAATAAAATCTAACACACAACTCAACCAAAATTAAAAGAGTTCAAAAAGGCTTGAAAACATATCCCCCCTCTAGGTGTGTAGCTACTCTTGAACAAAGACTTTCAATATTGATCACAACTGCATTTATACATGGTCACACATAGAAAGACATTATGATTTAAAGACAGCGAGAATGCCAGGAAAATCAAAAGATAAATTTACATAAAAGTCATCATTAAAATCACTTTGTGCATCAGTTGGTACTATAATTGGAGCATCTAATTTTGTTGTTCCTTGGTCTTCTGCTGAAAGGTCGAAAAAATTGATCTCCTGGACTTCTCCAAAAGTATCTTCTACGACAACTGTCTTCCTCTTAACCGTGAATTTCCTTCCTGTCAAAGATATAAAAATGAGTAGTAAGTTGATAATACCATATATGTAATAATTATTAAAAGGTGAAGCACATTACTTTGTTTTTTTACTCTCTAACTCTCAGCGTCCCTTCAAATGTGCATTTGAAATTCCTTTTGTTTTTTGTTGGATCGGGTGGCCAACCTTAGAGGGGGGGGGGGTGAATAAGATTTTTAAAATAGTTATAAATTAAAAGTAAGTTTTACTGAGAGAACGAGTTTTGGAAGCTACCACGGGCGGTAAGGCTCGTGCCCGGCGGTTGGTCACAGATCGATTTTCTTAGTAAAAACTTCATTTTCTGATTTTCTCCACAGTAGTCAAAACTCTAACAACATATACCCACGGATGTTAGATGAAATAAAGACAACTATAACTTTATTCAAAATTCTTCAAAGTTTTATAAAAACAAAATTGGATCTCCATGATGTCGAAGATCGAAGGCAATGAGTACAATCTTGATTTATTTTCTATACCTACCATCTCAGGACTGGTTGGCTCTCTCTCTTCTTCCCAAGAAGATCGATGAGCTGGCTCTCCACCTTCCTCCCCGAAAGGGTCTTAGAGCCTCTCTAGATCTTCCAGATCTAGACGTCCTCCCCGAATGATTTCCTCTAGATTCCTCCCAGGAATCTAACGACCTCCCATGTCGATTTCCCTTACTCACAAAACAGATAGAAAAATCAAAATACATAAGAAAATAAAGAGTTTCAAATTATTTCTCCCTCAAAATTCGAACTCTTCCGTAGGACGGTGTGCCATCGATGCTCTTGAATATCGTTCCTATTGAAGTCGATTAGCCGCTGGATTGTCGTCACAGTTTCCAACCTTCGAAGTTCCTCGATTATGAGCAGGAGTCAAAAATAATGCTTTTCCTTGAACGGAGATGAAGATTCGTCCTCTCATAGATGGCGGTCGAACCCTAGAATGAATATCCTCCTTCTTATTGTCTTCAGGAAAAGAAACACGCGCTTTTATACTCATTTTTAAAAATACGCTACCGTCGGGGGTAGGTCCCTTCATGCGGTGCTGACAACTGTCCAGTAATTTTGGAAAAATATCCTGAAATATTCTTTCTGCTTTTTGATACCGCGGTTAGCATCTGGCGGTAGGCTTTTCTCAGCAGTTTCCTTTTCAGCACAGTTGAATAGTCATCGAGCTGAGCTAGCGTCAGCGGTAGAGCTAATGTCATGCGGTAGGTCATCGAGAACTTGTGCAAAATTAATTCCAAGTTAGCGCGGGCGGTAGTGCTAGTGCTCGGCAGTAGGTCTCAGAGATCGATTCTCTCGTTCTTTTGTACCCGTAAACCTGCACACTATACCAAACACACGTATGATCAAGTACAACACGAGATTTGATGTTGTTAAACTAAAGAGATACGGACCAAAGGTTCCAACAAACTCTCCCTTTTGATAATATCAAATTCTGTTCATGAGATATAAAACATTAACAATATGGTATAGTGTAATCCAATCAATAAGCATGAATTATAACATGTTTAATAATCAAGATAGCATACTACTCCCCCTACATATGTGCTCCCCCTATATATGTGCTCCCCCTACATGTGTGCTCCCCCCTACACGTGATCTTCCCCTAGGTAACTTAGCATAGGATTAGCTCATAAACGCTCAAATCTCCCCCTTTTGATATTATTGAAAGGGCCGGGGATGAACGAATGTGCGGAGAGAAAAACAAAACGAGAAAATGTGCACACATGCATAACGAAAAAACATAAGCACTAGGGCAAAACATATTGCAGAGCACCATGGATTGCTGACCTGCCCAACACACGAACCAGTTGATTTTTGAAAAATTTTGTAAAGCATATGAAATTTGGACAATACATGTGAATCTGAATACACACGATTCGAAGTACAATGTTAAGAGATTTATAGAGTTAAAACAATATAATATTGTAAGCATCATGAATAGAAATTATGTACTACTACATATGTGTTAGAGACAGTAAATGCAGTTTAAGTCTAATTCTTATGCATGGAAGCATTAGATAGAATAATGACAGGTGTGCAGGTAGTATCAGAAAGAAAAAAAACATCATGTAGAAATAATAAGTAATACATGTTTTATCTCAATAATTCAACATGTTAATACAAGAGAAATGAAGTGAAAAAATCACGTCACGTTTTTATCTACTTCATGCCAAGACTAGAACAAGGGGCACTAGCTCAATTTGTAGTCTTTGCATAAGATCGAAACGATTCTTTAGGCTAAGGTGCTCATTCTCACAATGCTCATGGAGACTTATCAGGTTAAATGAGTATTATTTGGGGGGTATCCTTGACACATGATTTGATAACATACATATGTTTTACCCATTTTTTTCATTTTTTTTTTCATTTTTACTATCAATTTTATAGTAATTTTTTGAGTTCAAGGACCCAGTATCAATCAAAATCCACCCACATAGATAGATACAGATTAACTTGTATACATAAGACTTTTTCACTGGAATTTTGGCCCGCAGTTCTAAGCTTTATAAAACAAACATGAACATCGTGACATTCATTGTTCAAGTCATTTCTAGCGTGTTAGACACCATATCACGAGTTATAACATGAAAGCTTTGAATTTTTATAAAAGTGTATTTTCTAGGGATGTGTGAACAATGAAATGTCATTATGCTACCTAAATTCTCACACATACCAAAAGGCATATTCAACATATACTATATTGTGTAGTCACACTCAGTAGCTAAGCACATATAGATTAGACACATCATGACATAATCAGACTATGTTAATAGGGATTAATAATCTTAAATTAAATATTGCACGTAATCGTTATACTTTAGGTTCTAGTCATGCATGTCCTAAGAATGAACGATCCATATTTTTTTTATTTTGGATTATATTTATTTGTTTTAAGAAATAAAGATTAAACAAATCAAATAAAAAGGAAAAACATGTTTTTGGAGTTTTGGTATTTTTCATTTTTTTAAAAAAAATTGAAATAGAAATGCACATCCGACAAAAGGACTAAAAGACACAAAGGCAAATAAACATAACGAGCATACACACAAAGGCAAACAAAAGAAAAACATATACCGATAACTTTTAAAGCATTGCCCAGATTTTAATAGTCTTTGCTCTTCAACATTTTGAGAATACTTCTGTTTTGACATGAAACAACATCACTCAGAAAATAGGCATGCGGAGGACACAAGGTTCAAAAGTTCGAAACAGCCGAATATGCATGAGTTTGAGACTGGTCAACCAAATAATCTGAATATGAGCATGGTTAAGAATATGACTATCCAAGTAATGCGTCGACACCCTAGCCCCGTACTAAGTGATGAATGAGCATGAGGAGCTGCATAAATGTCGTAGGTTGGGGTATTAATTCCAAATGCATACAAAAGAACCCACTCAACCTAACACTTTCCCCCAGCGCCACTTAAGGACCTACTGGAACCCTCTCCGATTAAGGACAAGACATGGTTTATAGGTTCGTGTCTCTAATGCACACAACCCTACGCCCCCGCTATTATGAGACACATCACAATCGGTCTAAAATCAATGTTCACAACAAAATGAAAATAAAAAATAAGCAGCAAGGGTTAGTTGAAATGTTTATATACATTTTAGTAGCATTAATAGGAATGGAATAATCGACAAAATTTTGTTACAGCCGGTGGTAGGGTTACCGCGCCGCGGTAGCCCGATTTATTTGACATGGCCCTAGGCTGACCCTTCACAACTTCCTTTTTCCATTCTCCTCCCGAGTCCAAAGCTTCAATCAGCGTCTCCTCCGATCTACGATAAAAATCGCTCCTTTTCTTTCCCATTTTAATTTATGTTGAGATTAGGGTTATGTTTATGGAGAATGTACATGACAGTGCAAGATCCATGGTTGTTTCAAGGTGTTTAGGGTTAGGGTTGTAGTTTTTCTTCATGGATCTAAGGTTGAACCTTTGGATCTAAGCTACATGTGGCTAGGTAGCCTTCCTTATGAATTTTTATACCAAAAATTGTTAAAAATGGAGTTTTGGGGGAGATTCGGAGGAAGGAGACGAAGTGCAGTCCACCGAGCTATCTTGCGGCGGTAGCACATTACCGCGCGACAGTAACCGTCAGAGATGAATTTGCTTGATTTTTTAAAAATTGTTCTTTGTGTTTACAGGTGATGGCATCATCTAGTTCACATGCACCCCAAAGGAGCTTCTCAAAATGATCTCGAACTCCCACACTGACCTACCCCGCGGTGGAGGATGCTACGGTGAGTGTGGCAATGATCGTTGAGATCAACGACCGACATGCTCACATTTACAACTACTTGGATAATGCAGGAGTACTACTGGTGGCCGAGTCGGGTGTCCCATTTTCATCCGTACTTGTGTATGAGTTATATAACAATCTCCGTGATTTGGTTATCACAACACTCGATGGAGGGGTGCAATCTTGTATAGGCTCCCAGATTGTGACCATATTACACGAAGATTTGGAGTGGATATATGTATTATTGCCAGGTGGGGATTGACTTAACATCGTAGAGTCTTTCAGAACGTCTAGGAACTGGACTAAAATCAATGAGATTTTCCACGATGAGGAAGATCGCCAAGAGCTTATCACTACGGTTGATACGCTCTCGCTAGACGCACACATTATACAGGATACCATGTGTCTTTTCTCATGTTTAAATCTGGGGACATGAAGAAAATAACTGCTCAGCTCTCCATGGTGTCGTACTCCATCATGGCAGGTATATCTTTTAGTGTATCTGATTTGATCCTATCCATGATGCGTTACACGTTTTAGTTGAAGTCTCCCGAGCATCAGCGATTGAACTCCCTGTCGTTGGGCGGGGTGATTCAGAGGGTATTAATGCAAAAGTATCTGGCCATTGATTGGTCATCTTTCCCTACCGATTGTTGTCCACAAATTTATAAGGTAGAGCATATTCCTTTTGCACCTATAACACGAGCATCCACTTCTACTGCACCTAGCGCACGACCATCCACTTCACAGCCTCCTCTACGTCGTGGAGGATCCCTTTGGGACACCCGTCGAGATATTTATGAGATGGTTGAGGAGCATGGAAGAGAGATAAAGGAGCAGGGCTGGGAGATAAGGGAGACACACAAGATGATGATAAGGTTAAAGAAGATGAATAAAATGATGTGGAAGTTCAACATCTCTCAGACTTCTTTAGACGAGTAGCATCTTTGATTTGACATTCAGTACTACGAAGCTTAGTAAAACAACCCCCCCCCCCCCCTTGTTGTTTAATGTTGTAATAATACAGGTTGAACAATACTCTCTTTATGGTGAACTCTCGCCGGTAGAGCTTCTGCTGGTGATAACAATATTCTCTTTTTAACATTTTACTGATTTTTGTCGCTGGATAAATATTGTATTGGCTCAAACACACAAATAAAATAAAATAAAATAAAACTAATAAGCATATTGTGAAGTAAGATATAGTGTAGTTCGTTTTGAACTTACTTCACGCAATTTAGTGGATATTAATAAATTGGAGATTTAGGTATCCAAGCGAGACCGAGTGAGGTGGTTCTCTTGGATACTCAAATACTTCGTGTTGGCTTATGGGGAGGCAAACATGAATGAGCCCTTTCGTTTAGAAGTGGTGCGTCTTTTTTTATTATTGGGTCTCCATTCATACAAACGTTTAATATCATTTTTATATTGCAACCTTCCATGATGATGTGTTAGTGTCTTTGTGTAATGATTTTCAATTGAACGACATTGCGTTGGAGATTTATATATGATGAAACAATTTTATAATGTAGGTTTACGTTGTTTATCATAAATACACATCACGTAGTGATTCTTAAATGGAATTTTTGTTCACTTGATTTTAAATAGGGAGTGATTTGATTTTGCAAGTGAAGGTGATTTTCATGTTTTGCAATTCCATTGGCTCGTGCTTGAAGTTTTCTACTCCCTTTGATTGCCTTAGTTAATGTATGTGAGATTATGTTCAACATGCTTCCGGTATTCGCTTGATATTATAAATTTATATTTTGTGAATTCTTCTTTATTATTTCCTTAAGCAGACTGATTTTCATTTCCAAATCTTTATTCTTAATTTTGAGATTGTCTAGCTTTATTATAAGCGATTATGTTATTTTTATGAAGGGAAACTACGGATTCAACATGAGCTTCATACTTACTTCTAAAATGTTCAAAGGTTTTATCCATCTCCTTAATTTCAGTTTTGTAATTCTTGCACATACCACAATTGCTTTTCAAAGATGAATTTTCTAAACATAGTTTTTCATTTCGTTCTTTTGCATGTACAAACAAGTTCTTTCTCAAGATCCTTGGGTTTTTCTTCTAACACACTATAGTGAGTACATGGTGAAGATTTTTCTAGTAAATAGATTGCGAGTGAATTAAATACATCATGCTTAGATTCTTCATTAAGTCGTTCTCTTAAATTTTCATTTTTTATACGCAGTTCTGAGTTAATATTTTTAATTTCTTAATTCTGCGTATACCATTTTCTGACACACATAATGCAGAAATAGATGTTGGAACAAAAAGGTTTTTACTCACAGAGGATTTAGAAGAGACAATGTTTGAACACAAGGTTCCTTTGACTCCTTCTAGATACTCTTCCTCCAAGGGCAAGTCTTCATTTTGTTCTCCACTTGGATCCATAAGAAATCACTCAGATTCATCATCTGCAGAAGGAGAACTTAAGTAATCTCGAGAAATTTTCATATATCGTAGGCAGTAGGTATAATGTAGATGAGTTTGAAAATCTCTTGTCCAAGCTCACAAAATAGATTATTCATAGCTTTAGCATTTAAATAACATTCATTCTTATTTAAATTATTTGGGGGTTTGATAGTAGTTATATTCCACACTTCTATGTCTAATGAAATAGGAAATTTTCTCGTTAAAAATTTCCACTCATTATAGTTCACACCAGAAAACAAAGGTCGTGCTAGTGATTCTTCAGTGTACAAAGTTCCATCCCCACTAGTCATTTAAAGGTCGAGGTGTTAAAATTCCTCAAGATGATCAGGGAGATAGCTCTGATATCAAGTAAAACTTTCAAAATATCAAGATGACACCTTGATCAAGCGGAAAACGGGAACCAGGTGCAAGAACACTCAACCATAAACCAAGCTTAATAAATCTGAAATAATAGAAGGCAACAAACAAGTCTTGTATTATCAACAATCTTCTTTACAAGGCAGGACATACACGATGAGACATGATTCGCCGATGTACAAAGGAAGAGCATACAAACAAAGCAAGAACAACAAGTCGGGCGGATTGCCTCAGAGACCGCCGAGACCGCCAAGCATTTGATGCACTGAACTGAACTACGGAGTCCCTGTAAACTACGGACAACCCGTTATTCTGCTGGACAACTTTGTCTGCTCTCTACAAGCCTCCTGACCGCAGAGGTCGCCTAGCTGCCAGAGTCCGCAAACAAAGCCGCTGCCAAAATGAATAACAGACTGTCGAGACCAGTGGACAAGTTATTGAACTGGGAAAGCTGAAGGAGAGAAGACCGTCTGGCCCCAACCGCGACCTGCTGCAACCAGCTGATTGTTAACCGCAAGCTCCATTGATCCCTGACCATAGTTAGCACCAAAATCCTAGCTTCTCAGTGCTATCTGCACAATCTGCAAACAATAACCTGGTTTTCCTCCTCAAATAGCGGGAACTGAAAATCGGAGGCCGCAGTAATTAACCCACATTCAACTTACTGTTCATTCAGATAATAATGATGTCACAGGGGGGGGGGTCCTATTTATAGGAACAGAGAGGAGTGTGGTCACCGTTGTAACGACCCGGGTTTAGGCCCTTTAGACCGCCCCACGGCATCGCCAGCCTACCAGCAGCCCGAGTTTAGAGCTCAGAGGCCCACCACACCCTTGCCTAGGCCGACGGCTTGTTTCGCCCCACGACACCACTGGTAGTAAGCCTAAACATCAAGGCTTGCAGGCCCAATGCACCCCAACCAAATCTTCGCACATGTTTAACAACAGCGGTAGGTTGTTGCCATGGGGTCTCGAACCCGCAACCTTGATAAGAGTGTCTTATTACCACTCCTCATCACCAACTGAGCTACAAGTCATTTGGTGATGAGGAGTGGTAATAAGACTCTCTTATCAAAGTTGCGGGTTCGAGACCCGTGAAAACAACCTACCGCTGTTGATAAATAGGCGCGGAGATTTGGTTGGGGTGCATTGGGCCTGCATGCCTTGATGTTTAGGCTTACTACGAGTGGTGTCGTGGGGCGAGACAAGTCGCCGACCCAGGCAAGGTTGCGGTGGGCCTTTGAGCTCTAAACCCGGGCTGCTGGTAGGCCGACGATGTTGTGGGGCGGTCTAAAGGGCCTAAACCCGGGTCGTTACAAAAAAGTGCACTTTTTTGTAACGACCCGGGTTTAGGCCCACTAGGCCGCCCCACGACATCAACGGCCTACTAGCAGCTCGTGTTTAGAGCTCAGAGGCCCACCGCACCCTTGCTTGGGTCGGCGGCTTGTCTCGCCCCACGAAACCACTGGTAGTAAGCCTAAACATCAAGGCCTACAGGCCCAATGTACCCCAACCCATCTTCGTGACTGTTTCTCACCACGGAAGGTTATTGCTGGGGATCGAACCCACAACCTTGATAAAACTCTCTTCCAACAGAGTTCATCACCAACTGAGTTGTGGCATCATGACGTGCATTTTTACCTTACTCTGATATACTTTTATTGGCAGTGAAAAATGCGGGTTGTGACAGTTGGTATCAGAGGTTGGTTGGCTTGACAAGTTGGTCGAACCAGCCAATCTCGTTTAGTTTGTTTCCTTCTTTCTTTTGCATACACACACCGATGTGTCATCAGTACATCTTAACCGAAGCATAGTCACTACACTCATAGCATGATAAGAATTAAGAAGTATACATGGCATATTATGTAGTATGAGATGCATAATATGTGTTTGTATATGGATCCACCATAGGAGGCAACATGTGACGGTTATGTAGTATGAGATGCATAACCATCATCACATGAGTGCCCATTAACACATTTTCTTTTTTCATTGCATGCGATGTTATGTAGTATGAGATGCATAACATTTCATGTGTACACAGCTCATGCATGCATTAAGGCCTTTTTTAGAATGCATAGAACAGCATACATAGCATATCATCGCATAAGCACGCGTGCTAAGTTAAGGTTTACATGATGACACATGTACATACATAATTTTAAAGAAGAATGAAGAATTCATGCATTCATATCATAGGCACATGAGTAAATAGGATGAGAGGATGTCATCCTAAGTAGGACATAACATCATTATAAAATCCCAGAGCAAGTTGTAGCACAAGCAAATGTCTTTAAGTATGGTCTGAACTAGTTGAGTGGCTTAGTTGTAAGCTAGGATTTTGATGAGTTGTTTGTTGCCTTTTAGAATGCTGCCAAAGCATCCTGCGATGAGGTCGACTCCCCATTCAGAGGGTGAGTCGTCGGGTGCACATAGTGAGGCGTTGATTGAGAGTTTGTGCCAAAGCAATGAAGCTCTATCGAGGCAGTTAGTTGTGATGCAGTCGCAGATTCAGTCGTTGTTGTCTGCCGCTCCCGCACAGCAACCCGTAGCGTAAGATTCTGCTGCGGGTCAGGCCGTACCTACTGATCCTGCTACTCTAGTGCCCCTAGTGATGTTACCACTGGAGATGAACCTTATATCATATTTCCAGCGATTGAGACCTCCCACTTATGACGGGAGTGCCGATTTCATGGCTTTGGATGATTGGATTATCTCTATGGACGGGATGTTTACGTATTCAGGGATTATTGAAGCCCAGAAGGTGATGCTTGCGGCCTACCAGCTAAAAGGCCTGGTAAAGACTTGGTGAATTCAAGAGAAGGAAAGTTTGGCGGAAGGATGTTATTGGGAGTCCTTTAAGAAGATGCTGCTGAAGAAGTTCTTACCCTCAGTCGAGCAGGACCGATTGATGAACAATTTCCTCCATTTGAAGCAGAGACAGCTCACTGTGAGCGAATATGAGATTGAGTTTAGTAAGCTGAGCAGATTTGCTCCTGATTTGGTAGCCTCAGAGGCAGCACGAGTGAAGCGTTTCCTCAGAGGATTAAGAAGCGATGTCCAACAATTGACATGTGCTTATCGAGCTGAAAGCTATGCTGAAGCAGTGGAAGCCACTTTGAAGGTCGAGGCGATCGAGAACGCCAAGAATCGAGGTGCTGCGACGAGAAAGGAGAAGATAAAAGGTGAGGAGGATGGAATCTCCAGGGCATCTGGCCCTTCTTCGAAGAAGAAAAGTAAGGAAGTATGTAGCTTCTATGGTCGATCCGGCCACCGTTTCGAAAGGTGCTTCAAGAGGATTGTCACCCTGAAGCAGCAATAGGTGCTCGCCATCTAATGCGCACCTAAATGAGATCTGGTGTGCATGCACTGTGCTAGGAAGGGACACGATGTGAGTCGTTGCTGGATGAAGTACAAGGTCTGTTTCTAGTGCGGGCAAAAGGGGCACATGAAGACTTCATGCCCCCAGGCTCATACTCCACTGCAGCCTGCTCCACTTCGGGCTCTGCCGCCGCCCCCAAACCTGGATAAAGAAAAAGGAAAGCTGAATGTGGTGACCAAGGAGGAAGCTCAAACCTCTACGAAAGTTATATCAGGCTAGCCCTAGTTTAATTTATCTTTATTATTTCTCATTGTTGCCCTAGTTATCGTTTATTTAGTTATGTATGCTACAATTTTAGGGGAGTTTAAGGTACGGAATAGGTAGGCGCGCGTTCTTTTCGATTCGGGTGCCACACACTCCTTTGTGGCCCATAGGTTTGTAGATAAACATCGTCTAGATGTGGATCAATTAGGAGACTCCTTCAACGTCAATTTTCCCTCCGGTGATTCAGTGATATCTAATCAAGGAGTTCTGAGATGTCCTATATACCTAAGCGATTTCCTAGCCTTTGCAGATCTGATGGTGTTGGATCTGGCGGACTTTGACGTGAAATTGGGTATGGACTGGCTGTCCATGTATGATGCGGTCATCCAGTATAAGGTAAAGCGACTAGACTTCAGGATGGACAATGCCCAACCTATGAGCATCTATGGATTTCAGGACAGGGTTTCCCCTATCATTTCTGTGGTACGTGCTTGTCGTGCTATAGGGTCTGGTTGCGAGACGTTTTTGGTTTCTATTTTTGCTCTGGAAACAGCTTTTTTTATGCCACGTCTTGAGGATATCTCGGTGGTGCGGGAGTTTCCAGATGTTTTTCCTGACTGTCTTCCAGGACTTCCTCCGGTGAGGGAGATAGAGTTTGTGATAGACCTCGAGCCAGGTACTCATCCTATTGCCAAAGCACCGTACCATATGTCTCTGCGTAAGTTGGATGAGTTGCGTACTCAGCTCAGTGAGTTGCTGAGGTGTGGTTTTTTTAGACCAAGTTCTTCTCCGTGGGGTGCTCCTGTTTTGTTCTTAAAGAAAAAAGATGGATCGATGAGGCTTTACATCGATTATAGAGAATTAAACAAGGTGACCATTAAAAATAAATATCCCTTGCCAAGGATCGATGATCTGTTCGATCAGTTGCGTGATAGTTCAGTATTTTCAAAGAGCAATCTTCGTTCAGGCTACCACCAGTTGAGAATTCGTGAGGCAGATATTCCACGAACCGCTTTCCGTTCGCGACATGGACATTATGAGTTTTTGATGATGTCTTTCAGTTTGACCAATATACGCTCTGTCTTCATGGATTTGATGAATATGGTGTTTAAGGATTTCTTGGACCGATTTGTTATTGTGTTCATAGATGATGTCTTGGTGTATTCCTGCAATGTTGAGAAGCATACTCACCATTTGCGTTTGGTTTTGACGACCCTGAGGGAGCATAAGTTATATGCGAAGCTGAGCAAGTGTGAGTTCTGGCTACCTCAGGTGTCCTTTCTGGGTCATGTTATAAGCAAGGACTGTATTTTTGTGGACCCGACAAAGATTTCTACTGTGATGGAATGAGAGAGACCTTCTACACTTAAAGAGATTAGGAGCATCTTGGGCCTGACCGACTATTATGGAAGATTCGTGGAAGGATTTTCAGTGTTGTCAGCCCCTCTAACTAGACTTACTCAGAAGAATATTGCATTCATTTGGAGTGATAAGTGTGAAGAAGCCTTCCAAGAGTTGAAGAAGAGATTATGTACTGCTCTAATTTTAATCTTACCTACTGAAGGAGTTCAGTATGTTGTGTATGTGGATGCATCACACATTAGACTTGGCTGTGTTTTGATGCAAGATAGTAAGGTGATCGCATATGGATCAAGACAATTGAAGATTCATGAAAGAAACTATCCTACGCACGATTTGGAGTTCGCCGCTGTAATTTATGTGCTTAAGCTTTGGCTACACTTATTGTATGGCGCGCTGTGCAAGATCTATACGAACCATAAGAGTTTGAAGTATGTCTTCACTCAAAAGGAACTAAATCTGAGCCAGCGTCGGTGGTTAAAATATATGGTTGATTATGAAGTGAAAATTCTCTATCATCCGGGAAAGGCTAACGTAGTAGCCGATGCTTTGAGTAGAAAGACCGCCAAAATTTTCAATTTGACTGTACAGTCCTTGGTGGAAGAATTCATGTTGATGGACATTGAGGTTGAGAGTAGTACTGTGCCTGTTGGTTTAGAAGCAGAAGAGCCCTCTTGGATTTTCCTTACTCGAGAACATCAGAAGGATGATCCGAATTTGTTACACCTCCGGAATAGAACTGTGAAGGGAGAGCTACCTGATTTCTCCTTGGATGAGTTGGATATCTTGAAGTATCGGGGTAGATTTTGCGTCCCCGCCTTTGGCGACATTCATGCTAAGATCTGTGTTGAAGCTCATGGTTCCAGTGTAGCCTGCCATCCTGGTTCCACTAAGATGTATACGGATCTAAAGCAAATTTTTTGGTGGCTAAGAATGACGAACGATATAGCAAAGTTTATGTCAGAATGTTATATGTGTCAGCATGTCAAGGCTGACCATAGAAGGCTTGGTGGTAAATTAACACCGCTTGATATTCCAATTTGGAAATGGGAGAGTATTTCAATGGATTTCATCACCGGTCTACCGAAATCTCCCCGTGGGCACGACTCTGTTTGGGTGATAGTCAATAGATTGACAAATTGTGCTCACTTTGTGCCTTTTAAGATAAGATATTCTATGAAGAACATAGCTGAATTATACCTTGATGAGGTTATCAGATTGCATGAAGTGCCTATCAGTATCGTATCAGATCGAGACTCTAGATTTATGTCTCATTTTTGAAAGAGCTTACAGGAGGGGTTGAGTACCGATTTGAGGTATTCCACCGCCTATCATCCGCAGACGAACGGTCAAACGGAAAGATTAAATCAGATAGTGGAAGATATGATCAGATGTTATATTTTGGATCATGGTGACGCTTGGGACGAGCGTATCAGACTCATGGAGTTTGCATACAATAATAGTTATCAAGAGAGTCTGTAGATGGCCCGTTTGAGGCCTTATATGGGAGGTGTTGTAGGACTCCCTTGTTTTGGGCTGAGGTTGGTAAGAGACCGTTGCTTGGTCTGGAAGCCCTTGAAGAGATGAATTGTGTCGTGACTCATATTCGAGAAAAGCTCCGTGTAGCACAAGAACGCTATGAGAAATATGCTAATAAATGAAGGGTTGATCTGAAGTTCGCTGTTGGTGACTTGGCTTTTCTGAAAGGTTCTCCGATGTCTGGTGTTAAAAGGTTTGGAAGGAACCACAAGTTAGACCCCCGGTACGTGGGACCTTTTTAGATTCTTGAACGCATCAGAGTTTCAGCGTATGGGCTGGAGTTGTCTGCTACCTTCCCTGGTGTCCATGATATTTTCCATGTGAGCCAATTGCGAAAGTGTATTCGTAATGATTGTCAAGTCCTCGACTCGGTGCCCCAGATTCAGCCTAACCTTGCGTATGTGGAAGAACCCGTTCGTATTCTGGATTCTCAAGATCGAGTGTTGCGGAGAAAGACCATCCCTATGGTTAAGGTTCTCTGGCGAAATCAAGACGTCGAGAGCGCGACGTGGGAATTGGAGTCGGCAATGAGAGAATCTCATCTGCACCTCTTCTCTTAGTCCTGGTATGTCTCTATGTTTTTGGTGGTGTTTGATTTTCTAGTTTTTAGTTTGGTTTTGGAGTTGTGTTAAGTTTCGGGACGAAACTTCTTTTTAGGAGAAGTGACTGTAACGCCCCCGATTTTGTTTGATGATTTTATTTGATTTGATATCGTCATATTTATGACGCCATGACATTACTTTTAATGTCGAGTTGACGGCGCGACGCCGTTAAGACATTTTCGCATCCGTTCGGTCGAGTTGGCCAAATTCTCGAATTCTTGTGTAATTGGAAAATTTTTCATTTGGAAATTAAGTTAAATAATTTTGTACTTACTCGTCAAGTTTTGTCGTGATCTGAGCGATATTCGAGCCTCGATGATTTTCCAAAGTTTTGTGGAATTTATGTTCGCCGTATACTTTGAAAATTTATATATCAATAACGGTTTGTCAGATTCTGGTTTTGACTTGCCATTGAGTTCGTAGCGTCAGTGTTTGACTACGGTTCGAATTTCGTTTGATTCAGCGCACGTTTGGGCTTCCGTTCTGAACTCGTGCTTGCTTGTTCAGAAATATATAAATATGATTATTTTAATACTAAACCACTATTCAAAAATGTCATTTACTATTCATCTCTATAGTTTGATTTTTTTGATATATTTGTAAATTTCACTGTTCATGCAATTGAATTCTGGAGTACCAACAACATTCTTCTCGACTATTCTTCTCGAGTACTCCTGCCTGTTCTCGAGTACAAGCAGCGTTCTTCTCGAGTACTTCTTCCTATTCTTGAGTACCAGCAACATTCTTCTCGAGTAAAATATTTCTTGTTCTCGAGTGTCTGTTTTCCTCTTCTCGCGTACTCATAAACCTGTTCTCGAGTAGTTGGTCGTCCTTCCCGAGAAATCCGTTCCAGTCTACGTTCAGGCGTCATTTTGAGAGTTAAAACGGTGTCGTATAAAAAAATGGTTAACACGAAATTTGTTCGTCTCGACAAGATCTACAACTTTCATGTTGAATACTTTTCGATTTGAAGCAATTGTAAATTTCTATTTTCTTTTTCCGTGCGTCCACACTTAAATTGGTCTTTTGCTTCCTGTTTAGACAAAATATATATATATATATATATATATATATATATATATATATATATATATATATATATATATATATTCCTACACTTAAGGATAATTAGAACAACTTCATCTGCTTCAAGTCAAGACCGAACCGAAACCAGAGCGGCGACTTCCTCTCGTTCGTGAATCTTCCGGTGGCCGCCGACGGAGCTCCGATGCTCGAAATCTCCAACCGAATATAGATCTGGAAAGCTCTCGTCGAGAGCTACGCCATCATGGCAAAACTTTCCCCATTTTTTGAGTTTTCTCGTTAGGGTTTTTGGCCCTAACTCCGGTTTTTGGCCGTTTTTGTTAGATTTTGACTTCACTCATCTTCTCTAGCCCCGATCTACATCGAGGAGTGATTTGGGCGTCTTTCTCCGGTAAAATCAAGACAAGTGATGGTCTCCTTTTTCACTTTCCTTCTTTACCCTAATGTTTGCAGAAATTTCTAACTGCTGAATATCATGATTATATTATATATTTTTGCTGATTATAGCACTGTTGAGATCTCATGCCTAATCCTATTCATGATTTTCATATTCTTGATTATTACTATCTGACCCTGTAGATGCTTAATGTATTTGATGAAGTGATGAATACCACTTTTATTACCATCCCGTAATTTTTCTCATAGAGTGTGTTAGAGTTTGTTTATGATTGTAAGTTCTTCCTAAAGATTGATCAACCGCTTCTAATCTAGAATTATTTAGTAGAATCTGATGTGTCGTTGTTGACTTGAGATGTCTATCTTGGTTTTTCTTTGTGGCGATGTCGTGGGGCGAGACAAGCCACCAGACCCCGATTGGGTTGTGGTGTGCCTCTAAGCTTTAAACCCGGATTGTTACGGGGTTTTCCTTCCGGGTTTTTCTTTGTTGCGGTTGTTATCTACCGCCACAACGTTTGATATCCCTATTAGCACTTTGTGGGGCTCTACCAGGTTTTTGGGTATTTGCGGTGAAAGATGGAGTATCCCGTCTCCCCCGCATTTAGACGGATAAATTGTCTTTGGGGTTGTGTCCAGATGAGCTGACCACCTCGCCATGTTATTTTTTTATGGAGTTGACCACAAGTGGCTAATAGGGGTTTGTTTCTCTTCCTGATGGTTTAATCTTGAATTTTCCCCCTATAGCCTTGTGCGTTTGGGGTATTCTTGTTGTACGTGACGCTTCACGTAAGTTTTTTTTCTTTTTTTTACTTTTGTACCTTACTACTGTACTTGTTTATGTACCATTTCTTTGGTATTGGGTTGGTACCCCTTGATTTTTGTACTTGTGGCTTTCTTTTTTGCCATCACTTGTACTTTCTTGCTGAGGTGTTCTGTCTTTGGAATGCCTCAGGTTCAGAGCTGTAGCTGAGTTCGGTGCTGGTTTTTGGAGTGCTTGAGCGGCAGTGTTGGCCGTGGTTGTTGCCTCATCTTAGCGAGGTAGATTGTTGTTTATTTTGTTTTGCTGGTTCAGACATACTTTACTGTATGTGGGTTCGTGTCAGTTTGTTGACACCCACATGATTGTTATTTTTGGATACTTGCTATCTGCTTAGTTTTCTTTTTGTGGATGTGGATTACTTGCTCTCTGGGATGTTTTATGCTAGAATTGCATGGTAGTTATTTTCAAGTATAAAAATTACTATTATTACCACATGCATTGCATAACTCAAAATGTTAAATCACTATATTCAACGACCATAAAAAAAATCTACTTTTACTTCTACTATAAATTTAGAACTTGCATGTCTTGAGGTGACCCTTGCGAACCTCAAAACTCTCGTAGGATGCCTAACTGGATAAAAGAAGTACTTTCTGCAGCATTTAATTACTTTTCATATGGACTAGATGAGTCGCTAAGCAGAGGGATAATGCTAACTACTATATTTAAACTGATTGCACCTCTAAATAACTTAAAGAATCTTTCTTCATGGTTAAGTAGAAGTTTTGCCTGAGCGTCCGCAGTTATCCCCTGCTTACGTGCCATCATGACGTGCATTTTTCCATTACTCTGATATACCTTTATTGGCGGTGAAAAATACGGGTTTTGACAACCTCCCTAGTAGATAGAAACACCACACCAGCCTGCAGCTAACACAGAGCAGTCTGCGCAGTCCGCATGGAAAAGGCCGGACACCAGCCTATCTGCCTGACATCAAAGAAGGTGGGATAGAATCCAGTCCGCATCCCTACGGACACCGCACCATCCAGCAACAACAATGTCAACAACCAAAGGCATAGACCACCCGGTCAACCAGTGGATATTGCGGACTCCGCGAACAACCTGAACTTGTCACAGATTGTAACCAAGTCCTCAACCAGAGAACCTCTGGCGCGAGCTCTAATCTAGTTTGACCACTCAGTCCGCCAGCTCCAATTCAGTCTGACCAGACTGCGAATACTCAACCCATCCACACGGCTACCACCAAGGACATACCATACAGACAATAGTCCACTCAGTCCGCCATCTCCAATCCAGTCTGACTAGACCGCGAATATTCAACCTATCCACACATATACCACTAAGTACATACCACCTGACCGCAACACCAGACCGCTCAGGCCACACCACCAGTCCACAAGACTGTCCTCCCAGGTTGCACGGTCTACCTGATCAATCCCCACTTTCACTTCAACAATTTCAACACTCCCCCTTGAAGTAAGAAGTGGTGACCAAACCCAGCAGTCCCTGTAACCGCTCAAATGGCCAATTCGACAGCGTCTTAGTGAAGATATTTGCGATGTTATCCTCACTCCGTACATGCTCAACCATAGGAGACCCCCCAACACCTTCTCCCGAATGAAGTGGTGCTCAATCTTTATATTTTTGGTCCGCACGTGACAAACTAAATTATTATCTAGTTTCAGAGCACTCTCGTTGTCACCGCGAAGTAGAGTTCGACCTCGCACTTCTTCATGGACATTCTCTACTAGCCTCCTTAGCCAGATGGCTTCCCGAGCTACCAAGACCGAAGCCTTATACTCCTCTTTCGTAGTAAAGACGGACACCGAGTCCTGCTTTTTACTACACCATAAAATACCCGTTGATCCGCATATGAAAACATAACCAAACGTCGACTTTCGATCATCTGAGTCTCCCCCATAATCATCATCAGTGTAGTCATGTAGAGAAAAACTCGTGTCCCTCCTATACAGGAGTCCCATATCAGAAGTAGTATTCACATACTTCAGAATATTCTTCACCGCTACAAGATGAGGTTTTCTTGGTTCCGCCATATAACGATTAACTCGGCCTACAACATAAGCAATGTCTGGCCTTATAATCGTCAGTTAAATCAAGCTCCCAACCAGAGCTCGGAATACCAATAGATCAAGAAGAATCCTCCCCTTATCTCGTCGAAGCTTCAGGTCATAATCCAGAGGAGTAGAGCCACTCTTTCCCTCTCTCAAGACAAATCGATGAACGATCCGCTCAGCATAGCCCCTTTGAGAGACGAGTATCCCACTCTTCTTCCTCTCAACCTCGAGTCCAAGGAAGTGGTGGAGCTCACCCAAATCCTTCATCTCGAACCGAATAGCTAGCTCGGCCTTGAGCCTAGCTACCTCCTCCTCAGAGTTCCCCGTGACGATCATGTCATCCACGTTGAACAACACCAAGACATGAAGCTCCACCTGCTTCTTTATGAACATGCTTGAATCTTAAATAGAGACAAAGTATCCACATAACTAGTGGTATTCTGCGATCTTCCCATACTATGTCCGTGGAGCCTGCTTCAACCCATAAAGAGCCTTCCGAAGCTTATAGACGCAGTCCGAATGATATTCAGATACGTAACGTTGGACCATGAAGATGACTTTATCTATCTCGCCGTAAAGATAAACATCCTTTACATCAAGTTGCCACATCTTCCACTCTTGGCAAGCAGCCAATACGATCACCACCTGCACTGAAGTCATCTTGGCAAACTGGACTAAACGTCTCTTCATAGTCTTCACCGTACTGTTGGAAGAACCCCCGAGCAACCAGACGAGCTTTGTATCTTTTAATACTTCCATCAGCCTTCTTCTTCAGTTTGTACACCCACTTACATATCACAGGAGTAATGCCAACGACCTTGGGCACAAGGTCCCAAGTCTCGTTCCTTCTGAGGGCTGTCATCTCCTCATCCATAGCGTCATCCCACTCCTTGACTCTAGTGGTGTCTTCAAACTTTGAAGGCTCCCGCTCATCCAGGGGGCCTGCGAAGAAACAGGAGACAAAGATCATAATGTTTCCTTCGCTGTAACGAGCTGGTGGTTTAACGGTCCTCTTCGATCTCTGAAGGGCCTGAACGTTATTGACCACCTTTGCCGCGCCTTCTACACCAGCTCCATTCTCGGGCAAACTTGGTGCAACGCTCCCCCTACTTCCTGAACCAGAAGCCTCCGCCCCAGAGCTTGAAACACCTGGAGCTCCGGGTGACACCGACAGCTCCACTAGAAGATCCTTAACATCTTCCACCTGCCCATCATCAGACCTGATCTCCTGCAGCTCAACAGAGCTACTTCCATACGACTTCAGTTCATCAAAGACAACATTTCTTGATACAACAAACTTCTTCGTCGCAGGATCCATACACTTCCATCCATTCTTCTACTCATCACAACCCACGAAGACAAGCTTTCTTGCCTTTGTATCAAGTTTGGTCCTCAGAGAATCCGGGACGTGTACTTAGCATGTTGATTCAAACACCCGAAAGTGTTCAACATTGGGCTTCTCCTTGAACATTAGCTTATGAGGAGACGTCATGTTGATCGGACTCAGAGGCATTCGATTGATGACATAGGATGCGCATGTTATTCCTTCAGCCCAAAAGGACATCAGAATGCCTTTTGCATGAAGCTAACATTTGCAGATTTCCGTCAAATGACGGATCTTCCTCTCCGCTACTCTATTTTGTTGTGGAGTATGTGCACAAGTAAGCTCCCTTTGGATGCCTTACTTCCTGCAGAAGTTAGAGAACTCAGTTGAAATGAACTCACCTCCGTTGTCTGTTCTCAACTTCTTGATCCGCATGCCAAGCCGGCCCTCCACCAGCTCCTTGAACTCCACGAACAACCAGAAAACATCTGTCTTCTCCTTCATGAAGTACACCCACGTGTACCTTGTATAGTTATCAATCAACACGAGCATATACCTGGTCCCTCTAAGACTGGCAGTGACAGTTGGTCCCATCAGATCACCACGAACACGCTCCAATGGCGCTTTAGACCTGGTTTGTGACTTGTCAAATGGAAGGCGATGTGCCTTTCCATATTGACATCCAACACAAACATGACCATCACCATAGGATGACAACTTAGGCAAGCCTTGTACAAGGCTCCTCATCGCCATGGATTTGAGCTTGTCCATCCCAATGTGCCCCAACCTTTCATGCTAGATAGCTGCGCTGTCATTGGCCCTCATCCGATCAACATAGGAGCTTGTTGATAAAACAAACAAGTCCTTTACTCTCCTTCCAATGTGAGCAACATCAGCCTTTACCGCTGATACGTTCCAGAGAAATCTCACTTATGTTGGGCCAAATAGATTGTGATAGCCTGCATCTACCGTGTTGGTCACTGAGAAGAGGTTCTTCTTTATGACCGATACATGATAAACACTCCTTTACGTGAGTGGCCCCTTATCACTAACCAAAGACACAACTCCCTCCTTCTCGACTACATGCGCAAAATCATCAGCAGTAATAATAACATCATTACATGAGTAAGCCTACAATGAAGAGAACTTTGACTCATCCCCGGTGAGGTGATGACCACACCCAGAGTCGATAATCCAGTCATCTTGATAGTTGATGGAGGACGATGCACGGACACACATACCCATCATGAAAGCATTCCCCCATCCAGCTCCCTCAGTACTGAAACAAACCTCCTTCTTGCCTGCAGCATGACCCGGCTGAAGCTTCACCTTGCAGTCTCGTTTGAAGTGATCCGATAGATTGCACCTGTAGCACCTTGGTCCTTCCTTCTTCTTCTCATCACGCTTAGAAGAGTAACTCTTCTCTTGCTGATGTGAAGTTGATGGACCATCTCCAGCAGGTTTCTTCTTCTTGTACCATCTCTACTTCTTTCCTAAGAAGAGAGCATCACTGTCTCCTCTAGAGACAATCATATCATCCATCTGCCTTGCTAAGCTCTCCTCCGAAGCCAGCAAGTTCTGCAGTTCTAGCAACGATGGATGAGTGGCTCAGCCTTGAACAGAGTTCACAAAGGCCACATACTCCTTTCGCAAGCCACGAATGATGTGGCTCTTGAGCTTTACCTCCGAAATAGGCTCATCAGGGTCCAACGCTGATATCTCAGCGCACAGGTTCTTCATTTTCAGGAAAAACAGCGAGATAGACAAGTCTCCCTGAGTGGCTCTCGCCAACTCATTCTCCAAAAACTGTAGTCGCGCTACATTCCTCTTGTTGAACAGCCCATCAAGCGAAGTGCAAATCTCAACAGCTGATCAACATTCAAGGATGTGATCAAAGAGCTCCGGTGAGATATCCTGCTTCAGAGTAAACTCAGCTTTTGCATTTGTTTTCCTCCAAGCTTTCACATGTTCAACATCCCCAGTAGCAGTAGTAACTTCTTGCTTGTCGTCACCACAGATGACCTCCCAAAGATCCTCACCCAGAAGATAGCTTTCCATGCACGACCTCTACTTCTTAAAGTTGGTCGACATTAAAAGCTCAATACCAAGACCTCTTGCTAACCCATCTTCCATTGCAACAACCACTGATCTATTAGCTTCCAGAAGCACCGAGCACAACTGATGGTTGATCACTGCTTAAACCTCTGTTCCCCCTGATACCATATTAAAATTCCTCAAGATGATCAGGGAGATAACTCTGATACCAAGTAAAACTTTCAAAGCTATCAAGATGACACCTTGGTCAAGCGGAAAACGGGAACCCGGTGCAGGAACACTCAACCATAAACCAAGTTCAATAAATCAAAAATAATAGAAGACAACAAACAAGTCTTATATTATCAACAATCTTCTTTACAAGGCAGGACATACATGGTGAGACATGATTCGCCGATGTAGAAAGGAAGAACATACAAACAAAGCAAGAACAACAAGCCAGGTGGACTGCCTCAGAGATCGCCGAGACCGCCAAGCATCTACTGCACCGAACTGAACTACGGAGTTCGCGTAGACCACAGAAAACCCGTTATTCTGCTAAACACTTTTGTCTGCTCACTGCAAGCCACCTGACTGCAGAGGTCACCTAGTTACTAGAGTCCGCGAACAAAGTTGCTGCCGAAATGAAGAACAGACAGCTGAGACCGGTAGACAAGTTATTAAACTGGGAAAGCTGAAGGAGAGAATACTGGCTGGCTGCAACCGCGACCAGCTGCAACCTGCTGATTGTTAACCGCAAGCTCCACTGATCCATGACCAAAGTCAGCACCAAAATCCTGGCTTCTCAGTATTAGCCTCACAACCTACAAACAACAACCTGGTTATCCTCCTCAAATAGCGCAGACAGAAAATCCGAGGCCGTAACAATTAACCGACGTTCAACTTACTGTTCATTCAGATAATAATGATGTCACAGGGGGGTCCTATTTATAGGCATGGAGAGGAGTGTGGTCACTGCCCTAGTAGATATAAACACCACCCCATCTTACAGCTAGCACAGAGCAGTCTTCTTAGTACCCATGGACAAGGCCAGACACCAACCTATCCGCCTAACATCAAAGAAGGCGGGATAGAAGCCAGTCCGCAATCCTGCGGGCATCGCACCAGCCCGCAACAACAATGTCCATGACCAAATGCATAGACCACCCGGTCAACCAATGACATTGCGAACTCCGCGAACAACCTAAACTTGTTACAGTTCATGACAAAGTCCTCAACCAGAGAACCTCTGGCGCGAGCTCCACAGACACGAACAACAGTCCACTCAGTCCTCTAGCTCCAATCCAGTCCGACCAGACCGCGGATATTCAACCTATCCGCACTGCTACCACCAAGGACATACCACCGAGCCGCAACACCAGACCGCTCAGGCTGCACCACCAGTCCACAAGACTGTCCGCCTAGGCTGCGCGGTCTGTCTGATCAATCCCCACTTTCACTTCAACAATTTCAACAGGTTAGCCATTATTCCCGACGACAAAACCGTTTTTGGAATAACCTAGCTCTTATACCACTTGTTGGATCAGGTGACTAACCTTAGAGGGAGGGGGTGAATAAGGTTTTTAAAATAGTTCTGAATTAAAACTAAGTTTTATGCAGAGAATGGGTTGCGAGCGGTAAGGCTAGCGCCTGGCGATAGGTCACAAAGATCGATTTTCTTTGTAAAAACTTCGTTTTTTGATTTTCTCCACAATAGTCAAAACCGTAGTAACATGTACCCATGAATGTGTAACGCCCCCATCCGTCATATAACATATGATAGAAGGTCCGGTCGGGGCCCGACGCCATATACAACGAACAGGTAAGGAGATTACAAGTTGTTTCCAAACCCAAGTTCAATTATAAACACATCCTACCTCAAAGCATTCTAGCGGAAGCATTTTAAGTTAAGAACCCATACATAATGAGAATGTCCACTACACAAAAAGGAATGACATAAAAATATACACATAACATATGTTTCGGCCGTAGCCTTATTACAACTGTTTCATTTAACAAAAAGTTGTTTCATACTTCGGCATGCAGACCGGTCACAAATAAAAACAGTAAATGTTCGCTTTTGGGCCTTTAAGGGCCAGCTAATTGCAGCACATGGGCTTCAACCCGCTACTTTCCACTTGGCTCTTCAGCACCTGCACAAAAGGGCCCACCAAAACGTGGCAAACAAAGCAATGGTCAGCATAGTTGTTGCTGTGTTTCTGATAGCTGTATGCAAATTTCAGGATGAAATTTCTGTAAGGAGGGGAGGATTGTAACACCCCAAAAGGAGGAGGAGGTAACAGGCTAAAAAGTCAAACTGAGTTCGACGAAAACGTCAAACAGAGCTTGATGAAAATGTCGAATAGAGCTCGACGAAAACGTCGAACAGAGCTCGACGAAAACGTCGAACAGAGCTCGACGAACACGACAAACAAAGTTCGACAAAAATGTCGAGCTGAGTTCGGCTAGTGCCGAACAGAGTTCGACGACACGTTGAATGGAGTTCGACGAGTATGGTTCTGTTATGTATTATGTACCCGTTTGATGAAATCAATCCCGTTCGATGAATTTTGTTCAACGAACTCAACACCGTTCGACGACTTGTCGAAATAAGATATCGCCGAGTGACGACTCATGTCAGATGGCTGGTGAGCGGCCAGTCAGCGGCGGTTGACTTTCAGCTCAAATCCTAGACTTTACTTTATTTTGAAGGAGAGATCCTGTGGCTGGGATTAGTCCCGAATCCACAAAACCAGAGAAGAGTAGGAAGGAGGTTTCATTCTCTCTCTCCCTCTCTCTTCATCTCGTGATTTTTCTTGAGTAAAAAGGAAGAAGAAGCTAAGGAGCTGCTGGATGAGCTTTGTGAGCTTGCTGAAGGAGATCTTATGGTCGGAAGCCAGATCTGAGGCTAGATCCAGAAAGGGGAAAGTGAGGCGCTCACTTCCATCTGCGTAGAAAAGCACCGCCACGGCTCAGAAGAGAACTATAAGGGTAACGATTTTCTCCTGGACAAGTGAAGTCCTTGATATGCATACTTGCATGGAACCCCTCACCAAAAGGTGAAAAAGTGTGGATTCCAATGGGCAGATCAGTATGATCCCCGTTTATTATTGCATATAGATCCGAAAATGTAGAGTACAGAATAGACATGCTGTGTGAAGTCCATCTGGACAAGTTGTTCTGCATTGGTGATGTTTATTTTGTGTGCCGGAGAAGACTCCGTGGATATACGTGTGATGTACGTGTGAAATCTGGGGTCTTGGGGTGTGCAGGATGCTCCATCAAAGTACTAGAAGCATTTCCAGAGAAATACCCGGGAAAGATCACAGTTTGGAGAATTGTTGATGTCGCCGGGCCATAATGAGTGTCACCAGGCGATAGCTCCCAGTGAGCTGAAATTTTGTGTGGTCTATCTCGATGAGACCTGGGGGCCGTTGTATACGAAGATGTGTGCTTAAGTTTCCTGACTTGTGGTGGGTGACAACCCGAAATGGACAAAGATGTGTGGCTTATGATGAGTTGAGTCATGGAGGCCAACTACCGTGCCATCAAGTTAAGTACTCTAAACGACTAGGTCGTCAAGTTAAGTACCTCTAAATGGGCAGTTGGTCGTCAAGTTAAGTACCTCTGAATGACGTAGTTGTCAAGTTAAGTACCTATGAACGATAAAGTTATCGTTAAGTCATGGACCTCTGAATGGTGGTGTTACACGGGGGAGTCTGGTACACCGAAAATGTGCCCTAAGTGCACGGGGCGTGTGGTCGTTGGGCCAACGTCTGTGGTGAATGGTGCTTAAATGCACTTCGCGGTTGCCACTGTAGTTATATGCTATGCCTTGTTTGCAGGGATGAAGAAATGCTGCCCTGAGTAAGGGGTGTGATCGTTATAAACTTGTCATAAAAATGTTGTCCGTTGCTTTGTTTGCCACGTTTTGTTGGGCCCTTTTGTACAGGTGCTGGAGCGCCAAGTGGAAAGCAGCGGGCTGAAGGCCATGTTCTGTAATTGGCTGGCCATTGAAGGCCCAAAAGCGAACATTTACTATTTTTATGTGTGGCCGACCTGCGTGCCGATGTATGAAATCACTTTTTGCTAAATAAAACAATTATAATAAGGCTCGGGCTGAAACATGTGTTATGTGTATATTTATATGTCATTCCATTTTGTGTAGTGGACATTCTCGTTATGTATGGGTTGCAATCTATATAGGCATGCTGCTCCGCGAGCCAGTCCATACCAAAGATTACATCAAACTTCGATATCGGGAGCACAAATACTTCAAATCCAAAATCCCGACTGCCAATCCGTACCTTAACACAGCAGGCTCGATCCACGCACATCAAGCACCCGTTAGGTAGCAACACATGCACTCAAATATACCCTCTGGATGGTGGTGTTACATCAAACATACCCTATGGACTGGCTCGAGTAAGGGCTTATTACCCGTATTGAGGTAGTAGCCTATTTTGTGTGGCCCTCTAAACATCAAACATACCCTCTGCATATAGATCCAGAAATGTAGAGTATTCTAATTTTCGGATCTATATGAAAGAATAAACGGGGATCATACAGATCTACCCATTGGGATCCACCCTTTTTCACCTTTTGGTGAGGGGTTCCATGCAAGTCTGCATATTGAGGACTTCATTTGTCCCGGAGAAAATAGTTACCCTTGTAGTTCTCTTTTGAGCCATGATGAAGCTTTTCTATGTGGATGGAAGTGAGCGCCCCACTTTCCCCTTTGCGGATCTAGCCTCAGATCTGGCTTCCGATCACAAGATCTCCTTCAGCATGCTCACAAAGCTCAGCCCATCACCTCCTTAGCTTCTTCTTACTTTTTACTCAAGGAAAATTAAGAGATGAAGAGAGATAGAGAGAGAGAGAGAGAGAAAGAAAGTCAACCGCCGCTCACTCACCGCTCACCAGCCATCTGACACGAGTCGCCACTCGGCGACATCCTATTTCAATAAGTCGTCGAACGAGGTTGAGTTCGTCGAATCAAATTCGTTGAACGAGATTGATTTCGTCGAACGAGATTGATTTCGTCGAACAGGTAGATAATACATAACATAACCATGCTCGTCCAACTCTGTTCGATGTTTCGTCAAACTCTGTTCTACACTCGCCGAACTCTGCTTGACATTTTCATCGAAATCTGTTCGACATTTTCGTCGAGCTCTGTTCGACATTTTCGTCGAGCTCTGTTCGACTTTTTAGCCAGTTACCTCCTCCTCCTTTTGGGGTGTTACAATTCTCCCCTCCTTATAGAAATTTTGTCCCAAAATTTGCATACAACTATCATTCGCAATCAACTCACGGAGCTGGTCGCTGGCGCTCCGGTACTAGACTAGCCCACCTCCATGCGCACCGTACTCCGCTGGTGCTGGTCCCTGTGCTGCTGGTCCCTGTCTCCCATCCGAAGCCCCTGTAATGTTGTGGTCCGAAAACCATTAGTCATAAAGACTAAGCCCTATCATCCCCTACCCCTCCCTGCATGGCTCCTAGGCACCGAGCGGGGAGGAGGAAAGGGAAGCTACAAAGGTGGAGAGTACAAAGTGGTAGGTGACAGTGGAACTAGTCTAGCAGTTCTATAATAGTATGCAGTAAGGTAAGCAAGTAGAGTAAGCAAGTAGAGTAAGCAGCGTATGTAGGAAAGACAAGGTAAGAAGTAAGTAACCTTAACTTATATGAATGCCCATACAAACATATATGTTAAGGGGTCTTCTGCAAGACTCCCATCGTATAAAAGTGTCATACCAATTTATACGTTGGGGTGTCGGTTGTATGCAAGTATGTTATGCTATGATTCATGCAAGTGCAACCCACGCATACGACTCTATGCGCACAAACCTTTAGTTCCCCCTATTTGGGCAGCTAGCTTCACTCCCAGGAACCTCCATAGTGGCAAACAAAGACAGTGGGTCGGGCCTCCCACTCCTAGGCGGGTATCCAGACTACCAGGCCTAGCCCTCCCGTACGCCCCTAGAAGAACACAACCTAGAGTATCCGCGTACTAATGCTGGCCATATCCACCAGACTTTCTTTGGCTAAGTGTCCCACACCGCCGAGTCAACGTATCGACGTCGGTGTGAACGACCGTCCGATACCGAACACCCAAAATTTGCATACAACATACATTCTCTTTAAAAAAGGTTACAACATTTTATTCAAACAACTCTGGAAATTCAACATGCATGGTTTGCTCCCGCTCCCATGTTAGCTCCTCACGACCACAGTTGTCCCACCGGACCTTCACCATCCCGATTGTCTTGTTCTGCAGCTGCTTAACCTCCTTATCCTCAATCCGAATGGGCCTAACCTTCGTCGTTAGCCCAGATTCGACCGGTACACGATCATTCACAATCACCTAAACTAGCTCTTTTACGGCTTTTCGAAGCACTGATATGTGGAACACATTATGCAAGCCACTTAGTTATGCCGAAAGAGCTAGCCGATAGGCAGCTTCTCTAATTTGCTCCACCACTTCAAATGGACCAAGATGTCTCGGGCTTAGCTTTTTCAAGCGCTGTATCCTGGATACGCCTTTGAAGGGTTTGATTTTTAAATATACCCAATTGCCCACCGCAAACTCCACGTTCTGATATTTGGTGTTATAGTATTTTGCCTGTCTATCCCGGGCTATTAATAGCCGCTCTCGAATAGAGCGTATCGTCAAATTAGCCTCTTCAACTTCCTTACGCTTCACAACTTATAATCGCCTGTTTTCACCCAAGCTAACAATGTACGACACTTCCTACCATACAAAGCTTTAAAAGGCGCCATTTTTATACTAGCTTGATAACTATTATTATAGGCGAACTCTACCATATAGAGATGGTTTTCCCACCTCTTCCCGAAATCAAAGGCGCACATTCGGAGCATATCCTCCATCGTTCTATTGGTACTCTCAGTTTGGCCATCCGTTTGAGGATGAAAGGCCGTACTGAATTTTAATTTTGTCCCCAAAAAATTGATGGATTAGGCTCCAATCATTCGAAGTGAAGCACCCGTCTCGATCACTTACGATGCTACGGGGCACACAGTGCAGTCATACTATTTGTTCGACGTAAAGCTTAGCCAAGACTTCCACTGAATCGTCTCTCTTGTTCGGAATGAAGTGAGCCACTTTAGTCAACCGGTCCACGATCACCCAAACATAATTGTTCCAGCGTTGCGATCTCGTCAAACCGTGCACGAAATCCATCGAAATGTCGTCAAACTTCCATTCCGGAATAGGTAGCGACTCCAGGAAACCTCCAGGCTTCTAGTATTCAGCTTTTACCAAGGCACAAGTCTGACAGTTTTCCACATAATGGGCTATATCTTTCTTCAGACCTGCCCACCGGAATAATTTTTTCATGTCCTTATACATATTTGTGCTCCCTGGGTGGATTGAATACTTCATAAAGTGTGCCTTATACAATAATTCTTCACGGAATTTACCCACATTCGGGATACACAAACGACCATTTTTCCGCAAAAGGCCGTCATCCCAGGAGAATTGGGCATTTGACCCATCTACTGCATATGTTATACGATGTATGGGGGCGTTACAAAATTGGTATCAGATTCCATTCTCGGTCTTTCTTATTTGAATTCGTGGTCGAATTCTTTTAAGGGGTGGTGAGCACGTGTCTGTGCGCTACTGTTATAACAATAATGAACCCATGAATGTCCACTTGGAAATGAAAATACACATGTTTGCAGAACTGGTATGTTCCTGTGATTACTTTTGACAATAGTCGTAGTTGCTTAATTGTGTGTTTCACATTGTAGGCAACTAGAAGTGGTGCGGGGCAGCAAGAACCCCAGCGCTCGGTGGAGAGTAGTGCACTAAATGAGGTGCCAACACCTCCTCATTCTGTGGAAACTATACGGTTGGTTGATGAAGCCGTGTTTGCAATGATCAATGCACAACCTAGAGGTTAGAGATAACCTTCTATTCCTGTGGTGGTCCAGGAACTGGTTGGCATAGTGGAGCGCGTAGCGGTGAGACAAGTGGCCGTTGAGTCAGTGGCCGCAAGACGAGCAACGGTGAATCAATTGAAACACATAATGAGTTTCAATCCCCCAATGTTTATGGGTATCGGGACCCTTACACAAGCCGAAGATTGACTCTCAAGAATAAAGAGGGTCCTGACGACAACAAAAACGAAAGAGTGGCAAAAAGTCACTGTGACTACCTTCTTGTTGGATGGTGAGGCAAGTCTTTGGTGGGATGAGCTGGAGCTGCACTAGTTTACTGGTCGGCCGTTGATTGAGATCTCAATGGAGGAGTTCTCAAGATGTTTTTTGGCAAGATACATTCCATCGGCACAACAGATTGCAATGGAGAACCGATTTCAAAGGCTAACTCAAGGAGAGAGGTCGGTGGATGACTAATTGCATGAGTTTACGAGATTGAGAAGATATGCAGGCTTTACGTTTATATATGAAGACCGAAAAACAAATCGATTCTATGAAGAGCTGAGAGATGACCTGCGGTTTCTTTTCTCAGGACCGATGACGCAAGGTTTTCTTACCTTGGTCAATCAGCTCGTTCCCTTGAGCTGGACATGAAATGCGTGCAACGTAAGAATGATTTGGCAGAGAAGAAGACAAAGTTCAAGGTACCTAATTCTCCAAAGTCTGGGTTTCGACGGTGGAAAAAGAAGCCTAATACTTCTGCGCCGACTCCTTCTTCTCCCGCATCTGGAGCAACATCTGGGAGAGGTCCGCTCACATGTTATACATGTGGCAAGGTGGGTCATATCGCTCGAGAATGCTGGAGTGGACCTCCCAAAGGGGAGAAAAAGATGGGTGCGTCTTATGCTGAAAAGGGAAAGACAGTGGTGGAATCGACTGCATCCCAAGCTCAACCCCGAATCTATAATCTTGGCCAACAGGAGGCCATAAAACAAAGTGACGTCGTAATAGGTATGAGTTAAGATTCAGTTTACTGTTTTCCATACTTAGTACCTTGTGCGTTGCTTGTGTGTGATTGATTTGAATTAAGCTTTGTCCTGATATCAGAATATCCGGCAAGAGCACTGTTTGATACGTGAGCTTATCATTATTTTTTGTCGGAGGACTTCGTAGGTTGTATCGGAGTGCCTTCATTTATGCCGACAGATCGAGTGAATGTGTTGCTACCTAATAGGTGCTTGATGCACACAGATCGAGCCTGCTGTGTTGAGGTACGAATTGGCAGTCAGGATTTTGGATTGGAAGCATCTGTGCTCCCGATATCGGAGTTTGATGTAATCTTTGGTATGAACTGGCTCGCGGAGTAGCGTGCCTATATAGATTGCAAATCTAAGGAAGTCACACTGGGCAGAACACCGAACGAGAGACTAAATTCACTGGTATGCGAGGATCGAGCAAGACATTGATGTCTGCTATCCAAGTGGTCAAGGCAGTTCGGAAGGGCGCAGAGTTGTTCGTCATGCTGTTGGAGGCTTTTGAGCTGAAGCCCAGTGTGAGTGATGTTCCTATTATATTGGAGTATGCTAATGTGTTTCATAAGGATCTTCCGGGGTTACCGCCCCAACGAGAGATTGACTTCGCTATTGTGTTGGTGATATCTTATGGTTCTGTTATGTGTGCTTATTTGTTGGACCAGAAAGATCTAAATATGTGACAGCGGAGGTGGATGGTGTTCCTCGGAGACTACACCTTCCAGATTCATTATACTCCTGGGAAGGGAAATACGGTCGTAGATGCCCTGAGTCGTAAGACTCCGACAAGAGCAAGTTGGTTGCAGATGCATGATGAGCATCTAATCTAGGAGTTGGAGGCCTTAAACATCTCTTGTGTGTACAAGAATGCTACTGCAAGTGCATGCCTTAACTGGATGGAGGTACATTATTACCTTGTAGACAAGGTTCGACGAGCAACAGAACTTGGTGAAAGTATACAACGATTGAACTTGGGTTTGGAAACTACACCTTGTAATCTCCTTACTTGTCCGTAGTATATGGCGTCGGGCCCCGGCCGTTGTGGGTTTCATACTTCGGCACGCATGCCGGCCACACATGAAAATAGTAAATGTTCACTTTTGGGCCTTCAAGGGCCAGCCAATTGCAGCACATGAGCTTCAGCTCGCTACTTTCCACTTGTCTCTCCAACACTTGCACAAAAGGGCCCACCAAAATGTGGCAAACAACAATGGTCACCAAAATGTGGTTTCATATTTCGTCGAACGAGATTGATTTCGTCGAACGGGTACATAACACATAACAGAACCATACTCGTCGAACTCCGTTCGACGTTTCGTCGAACTCTATTCGACACTCGCCGAACTCTACTCGACGTTTTCGTCGAGCTCTGTTCGACGTTTTCATGGAGCTCTATTCGACGTTTTCTTCGAGCTCTGTTCGACGTTTTCGTCGAGCTCTGTTCGATGTTTTCATCGAGCTCTGTTCGACTTTTTAGCCCGTTACCTCCTCCTCCTTTTGGGGTGTTACAGAATGTTAGATGAAATAAAGATAAATATAACTTTATTCAAAATTCTTCAGAGTTTTACAAAAGCAAAACTGGATCCTGCGCCGCTGGAGATCGAAGGCGATGAGTACAATCTTGATTTATTTTCTATACCTACCATCCCAGGACCGGTTGGCTCTATCTCTTCTTCCCAAGAAGATCGATGAGCTGTCTCTTCACCTTCCTCCCTGGAAGGGTCTTAGAGCAGCACTAGATCTACCAGATCTAGACGTCATCCCAGGATGGTTTCCTCCAAATTCCTCCCAGGAATCTGACGACCTCCCAGGTCGATTTCCCTTACTCACAAAACAGATAGAAAAATGAAAATACAAAAGAAAAAAAAAGAGTTTCATATTATTTCTCCCTAAAAAGTATAATTCTTCCGTAGGATTGTTCCTCTTGCAGTCGATCAGCCGCTGGATTGTCGTCGCAGTTTCCATCCTTCGGTGTTCCTCCATCACGAGTGGGAGTCAAAAATAATGCTTTTCCATGAACGGAGATGAAGATTCATCCTCTCACAGATGACGGTCAAACCCTAGAATGAATATCCTCCTTCTTATTGTCTCCGAGGAAAGAAACATGCACTTTTATACTCGTTTCTAAAAATAAGCTGCCACCGACGGTAGGGCTAGCGCCCGGTGGTAGGTCCCTTCGCGCGGTGGTAACAAATATCCAGTAATTTTGTAAAAATATCCTAAAGTATTCTTTTTTCTTTTTGATACCGCGACGCGGTAAGAGGCTAGCGCCCGACGGTAGGCTTTTCTCAGCAGTTTCCTTTTCAACACAGTTGAATAGTCATCGAGCCGAGCTAGCACCCGTGGTAGAGCTAACGTCATGCGGTAGGTCACCGAGAGTTTGTGCAAAATTAATTCCAAGCTAGTGCATGCGGTAGCGCTAGCGCTCGGCGATCGGTCTTAGAGATCGATTATCTCGTTCTTTTGTACCTATAAACCTGCACAATATACCCAACACACGTATGATCAAATATAACACGAGATTTGATGTTGTCAAACTAAAGATATGCGGACCATATGTTCCAATAGTTTCTTCGTTACAAGATCCTTAATCACTGAAATATTTTTGTCATTCTCATCATTGAGCCTTCTCTTCCGTATTTCACCAACCTCACCTATCTCATCAGTTTTCTTTGCTTAAACATTTAAGGCTATCAGAACATGTGCGTTTTGTTGAAATCAAAAATCGGTCTCTGTGAAGTTCGGGGGTCCCAAAAGGGTATGACCTCACACTTACTTTCCTCTGACTAGCACACTAGACCAAAGTCTTAGAAACCTAGGAATAAAACTGAGATCTCAGCGAGGAGGTCTCACCACATACTCGGAAGATCTTAGATCACTTCTCCTCCATAGCAAATGAAAGCTAGGCACCTTGGGGGGAAGGAGAAAGCCTGAATCTGTGAATCTGTCCCTCCAAAGGTGCCCCCTCGGTTCTATTTATAGATTTCCAATCTCGGTCTGCCAATAGCGTAACTCCGCTGTTCAGAAATACTATACGTAACTCAATTGGATCTGCCATCAGTGTAACTCCGTTGTTCTGAAAGGCTATTTGCAGACCTTTAAGGGTATCCGGGTAATCTTACCTATGGACCCCACTGGGCGAGTGGTCCATGAAGGCACCACACGCCCGAAGGAGCGAATGCTGGGAGAACCATGCACTCGCTTCCTAAACTTTCTCTCTCTAAAGGGAGAGGGCTAACTTGGGCAACCACTCGCCTGACTTGACGAGAAGTTCTCCTACATATGCGCTAAGGCGCGAGTCCTGAGCGAGTGTGTGATGAAGATCACACTCGCCTGAGGGCCCGATTGCACCTCTTGATTTGGGCGGGTGCCCCTATGGGGCAATGGGAGACTGCAGGTCATCCTACCGCGCTCGCTAGTATGCTTATCTTGAATCCTGAAGATCCTCCTAAAATGCCTTGAAACTGCCGGAGGGGCCCACTCGGCGAATACAGGGTTATACATAATCCTCGCTCTTTGCGAGTGAGTCCCATGCTCGAAAAGAAAAGTCCAATCCCAAGTATTCAGTGAGTATTTGCTGACCTGGAGGGAATCTTTGGCGGTCCCCTCCACAACGTTATAAATACCCAATCTCAGGCAAATTACATTTGCTCTGTCCAATCTTCTCGGTTTTCCCTCTCCCTTGTTTTCAACTCAATACCGGTCTTGAAAGAGACTCAGGATCGTCTTGCCACTTCGAGAGTAGAGGCCAAGACTTTGTCTGCTGCATTCACCCCTTGGCTTGCTCGAAAAGCCCCGAGCTCGCCCCCCAAGGTAAAGAAAGCCAAGATGGTTCGACGCGACCTGACAAGGAACAAATCTATCTTGCTGACTCTCTCATACTCCGGGATCGCTCAAGTATCCTCACTCGCTCTATTTCCTCAATTTCTAGGATAAAAATGGATGCGGACACGTCCGTCCGTAGGTCCCGCCAAAAGAGAAAGGAGTCGGGGAGGCGAGTGCTGAACCGCACATGCTCGATGCCGGTAATCACAAGATGGCCCCCGAGATCAATTCCCAGCTAAAACCGGATGGTCTCCCGCAAAAAATTGGTAAGTCATCTTTTGTCCATACACATCCTATCAAATTGCTCACTTGCGTCATTCGCAGTCTCTCCTGTGGGACTACGGGAATAGGTACCTCAACGCCCAAGAACCCTACTTGCCTGGCGCCTCTAGATCCTGCCTCGGGCCTCCCGCCCCGGGCGGATGATATTTCCAACATTCCATCTCAAGACATCCCTGCTGCCGAACAGGCAACTCTATGCTCAGGACTCGGGAAGAAGCATATCAAATTTGACACTCCTTTCGATGGGAAGCCCAACACATCCCGCTTACACTCAGGCAGAGGCACGGATTCTGGGCCAGGTTACAAAACAACATTCTCCTTGCAAAAGAATGAAGGTTATGTACAACTAACACCGTTCACTACAAGTTACCGCGAGATCTCGTTGACTGATATCAACATCGACGAGGAGGAGTTCTCGCCTTCCCCATCTCCTAACTCAATCGCCGCTTACCTAGTCGACCCGAAGGATGCCAAGGCGCTGAAGCGGTAAATGGCCGAGTTGTTCCAGAATCACACTCCGATGCTGCGCGAGATCTACAGCCGGATTCATGAGAACCAAAACTCTGTCGAGGAGCGGCTTCTCTGCCTGGATAACAAATACATGTAGTAGATTGCCTAGTTGGGGGGGGGGGGGGAGGCCGGCAGTAGGGTGGACTCTCCCAGGATCCATGTTGCACATGCTGAAGATCAGCTGCGCCATGCGCAGTAGGAGCTACAGACCATCCGCGCAGTTCAGTATTCCCGCATGCTGCCTAAGGCGGGGAGGAGAGGTCGGGGATGGTGGTAACAACCTCAAGATAGTTCTACCGACACTCACCTTCCTGCCCTTCTTTCCCGCTATGGTTGTAATAATAAACTGTCAGCTGACTTGCGCCGAACACGAATGAATAATAAAATCTTTTTCCTTTAGATCGCGCATGTTTTCTTTTTACTGTTGAACTGTTATCATTTTTTACTTTTTAATCTTAGAACATAGCACTAGCTTGATCTCAGCGGCGAGTGGGGGAAGTGCAGGATCACAACCGGATCCAAGGCGGGATCTGGAGAACTGGCTATCCGCACTTTTCCCGCTTGGATCCTTTCCCGCCCAAAATTTTCTATAAATAGACTCCCCCACCTACCACATTAACCACCGCCTTGATAGCTTCCAATCTTCTTTCTAATTTCTCTTATCTAGCACTCGCGCTCCCGCGTCTTCTTTCCTATTCTCACAAGATAACCGGCGATACTGATGGTCGAACCAATTGTGCTGCCGCCTGCTGCATTTGCCGACTACCCCTTCATGAACTACAACATGGCCGAGAATGAGTTTCACTCGCTGGTCGTGCTCTACGTCTCGCCGGGATTCACCGCGCGACTTCCAGGGAAAGTGAATCGATAAACCACTTCTTGCCAAATAAACTCGCCATATTTGCCAAGCATTTTGAGGTAGTACTTCTCCTCCCTATCTGGTCGGAGATTCGCTAGACCCTGCGATACTTCGGCATCAGTCCCGCAAAACTCAACCCCAACTTCATTGCCTTACTGGTGGCATTCGTCTGCTACCTGCGATATTATTGGATCGAGTTCAGCCTCCTAGTCATCTGCAAACTCGTCAACTTCCGGGCCAAGATGGACGGGATCACATTCTTCTCCGGCAACAACCTCAAAGTCGTCGGTCTCGCCAACAAAAACACCATTAGATTTGCAAGTTCATCTTTGTCTCCGGGGATTTCGGCAACCTCCCCCTCTCGACTGTCTAGCAGGAGGAATCAACCTACTGCCCTCCAACTCTTGGTGGTCATGAGTCCAACCTCCACCAATTCCTCTTCCAAAAACACTTTGACATTCCCTACTTGAGGAGGAACGTCGACTCGATCCTACTCGTACTCAATGGGGAAGGTAGTTCTCGCACTCTCATACTTTCTTTTAACTAAAAAGGTTTCAGAATTTTGCTAATTATAATATATGCAGGGGCGCGAGATCTTCCCCTCAACCTACCTCACGCGAGTAACACGACACTCGCCTTTGATAAGGCAGGCTTGGAGGCCGCTGCTGTGGCCTGCAGGAGCGAACTGAAATTGCTACTGAAAACAAGCAGCCAAAAATGGAAGCCCGATGCGCCTCCCACCCAGCTGCTCTAGGTGTCCAAAACCACAGATCTCGCTAAAGGAAAGGAGGTCAACACAGCTTCTGCCGCGAGCTCCATGGTCGTGGGCGAGACCAGGGGGAGAAAATCAGCGAGATCGGCGAGTCCCCAGCCGCGGCAGAAAAAGCATTGCCCGGATGCCACCAGAACTTCGGCCTGGGTGAGAAGCTGCTAGATGACGTCAACGATCCTCTGCTGCTCTGGGATCGAGAGGCCAACAGGGCCTCCATCTCCACAATACTCCCATCTTGTCAAGAGGGCGAGACCGTCTCCGGCCAAGCCTACACATTCGCCTTTGGGATATATGGTCGGGACAGTGCCGCCTACTACGACGACACGTCCATGCAAGCACTCTCCTATGAGAGCTCGCGGGCCCAACTCCACACCATCGAGCTCGCCCACATGACAGCTCGTCTCGACATCTGCTTATCACGTCAGATAGCAGATGTCAGCACCTCGCGAGCCGTACTATATGAAGAAGTCTTGGTACTGAAGCAAAAGCTGGCCGATGATTAATGAGATCTCGTCGAGCGTGTGGGTGGAGTGGTAAGTTTTCTCCCATCAAGATCATTCGTTGAATTCTATGCTCGCTCTAATCCTTGATCTACTGCAGGGTGCGGCGACTGCTGCCAAATTACACACACACATTGCCCACCTTGAGGAGGAGAACCAGGGGCTAAAGGCCCAGAATAAACATTGGACCGACTCACTAATTACTCCTCCTCCGACCGAGAAGAAAAAGGCTCAACTACACTCCCAACGTGAGCTGGAGCTGATGAAGCAAGAGAATGGCATCACGGAGACAAGACACTCGCTTCAGGTGATGTAGAGAGCCGACCTTCTGAGGGGTGAGGGCACAAATGTAAATTCCAAGGACTTGGTTCTAGTGCTGTTCTTGCCAATCCCCGAGTCAGAAGACAGTGCCGACGACATTTCCGGCGAGAGCGAACATTTAGCATCATTGTCTTAAAGTTCTCGTTTTTTTTAAGTTTTTCCTTGTATTTCTTTTCGGGCCTTGCCCCTCTTTTGCAAGATGTAACTTTTACTTCGTGAAATAAAATAAAACTATGTTGTTAAATTTCCTTTAATTTTTATTTTTGTTTTAACTCTGGATAATCTATCGTGCGAAAATGCATTCGGCCCACACTTTAACTTTGGCAACCTATGGTCAAGACATCTCGCGAGTCCATAGCTCAGCCTTTCGTCGCGACCACCTGTACAATGTCGATTTCGCTAACTTGATGTTTAGAACTTGGTCTCGTGTCGATCTCCCCCTTGGCTCACGTGTGCCTTCAATGTTGGACTAGAGAGATCTAGCCTTGAGCATTCACATTCGCTAGTACCCTTTATCCTGGCTTAGGCACTTGCCCTTAATTTACCTTCGAATGCCTGTCATATTGACTGGTGAGACCCTTGACGGCGAGATCTCCTTAGGACTCTTCAGTCACTTCAAAATTCCACTGAGGGCCTTCCCGACCTGCCAGCTAGGTGCGATCCTGACAACGGGAGCAGCTCGGGATTAAGCTCCAAAACATTTCATAATGTCCACCGAGGGCCCAACAGACCTGTCACCTAGGTTAGAGCATGACAGCGAAAGCAGCTTGGGACTTAGTTCCTCAACATTTCACAATATCCACCGACGACCCAACAGACCTGTCAGTTAGGTGAGAGCCTGACATCGGGAGCATCTCGAGACTTAGTTCCTCAGCATTTCACAATGTCCACCGAGGGCCCAATAGACCTGTCAGCTAGGTGAGACCATGACAACAGGAGTAGCTCATGACTTAGTTTTAAAAACACCTCACAATGTCCACCGAGGTCCCAACAGACCCGTCAGCTAGGTGAGAGCCTGACAGGGGGAACAACTTGGGACTTAGTTCCATAACATTTCATAATGTACACCGAGGGCCCAACATACATGTCAGCTAGGTGATAGCCTGACAGCGAGGGCAGCTCAGGACTTAGTTCCTCAACATTTCACAATGTCCACCGAGGGCCCAACAGACCCGTCAGCTAGGTGAGAGATAGACAGCGGGAGCAACTTGGGACTTAGTTTTAAAAACACCTCACAACGTCCACCGAGGGCCCTGCATACCCGTCAGCTAGGTGAGAGCCTGACTGTGGGAGCAGCTCAGGAATTTGTTCCTCAATATTTCACAATGTCCACCGAGGGCCCAACAGACCAGTCAGCTAGGTAAGATCCTGACAACGGGAGCAGCTCGGGACTTAGATTTCATGATATTATACATCTTCCACCGAAGGCTCGACAGAACTGTCAGCAAGGTGAGAGCCTGACAGTGGGAGCAGCCCAAGACTCAAATCCAAAACATTTCACAATGTCCACTGAGGGCCCAATAGACACATCAACTAGGTGAGAGCATGATAGTTGGAGCAGCTGGGGACTTAGTTTTAAAAACACCTCACAACATCCACCAAGGGCCCTGCAGACCTGTCAGCTAGGTGAGAGCCTGATAGTGGGAACAACTCAGGACTTAGTTCCTCAACATTTCACAATGTACACCGAGGGCCCAACAGACCCGTCAGCTAGGTGCGAGATAGACAGTGGGAGCAGCTTGGGACTTGGTTTTAAAAACACCTCACAACGTCCACCGAGGGCCCTGCAAACCCGTCAACTAGGTGAGAGTCTGACAACGGAAGTAGCTCGGGACTTAGTTCCTTAACATTTCACAATATCCACCGAGGGCCCAACAGACCTGTCAGCTAGGTGAGAGCCTGACAGTGGGACCAGCTCGGGGCTTAGATTTCATGATATTATACATCGTCCATTGATGACTACTTTTAGTCATCATTTTTGGGGGTAGTTTAATATGCAAAATGCCTAAGTTTATTTATATTTTATGCTTGTTATGTTTTTATTTCATGTCTTAATGTCTTTTTTATAATATATTAATTCCTAGTTTAATTATGTGTTTTATGTTTTTTTTTATGTTTAATTTTATGTTCTATGTCTAGTTGTGTTTTGTTATGAAATATAACTATTATTATATTATTATGGTTAGTTTTTTATTATGTTATAAAATATATGTTATGTTATAAAATATATCTAACATTTTGTTTATTTGTTTTGTTTTATTTGTAGGTTCAAGGCCTTTGTTGTGGTCCAAGTGCAGCCCACCATGCAAGACAACCCGAGCCCTTCCATTTGGTGCTACCTGAGCTTATGATGCAGCCCACAAATAATATTTCAGCCCACAAATAATATTTCAGCCCACAAATAATATTTCAGCCCACTTAATGAAGCCCAACATGCATGAACGGCTCCTTCTCTCCCCATTCATGCATGTAGCTTCTCCCCTCTCTCTCCCCTTTATTATTTTCTCTTCTCTTTATTCCTCATGCATCTCCCAACTCACTCCTTCTCTCTTATTTATTTCTCATTCACCCCTCTTTCCCTTTCTCTCATTCTTATTTAAACCCATCCATCCCCCCTCTTTTATTTATTTTGTTTTTTTTATTTTCCTAAATGAAAATGCATGCATGTAGCCTCTTCCCTCTCTCACCCATTAATGACATTCATGCACCTCCTCATACATGCATGGCCGGCCACATCCTTCTCCCATTTCATTTCCACCACTTTCTAGAATCTTCCTCCTCTCATATAAAAGGAACCAATGTCTCATGCTTTGAGGAGGAGGATTTTAGAGAGCAAGTGAGATAGCTAGTTCATGAGAGTTTTTTTTCCTTGTTGTAGTTTTTATTGTAATTTCCTTTTTGTAGTAGAATAACATTGTCCTATTTTAATTTTTGTGTATTTCCTTTTCTTAAGCAATGCAAATGACTTCTCTTTCTTCTATTTTGTTTTCTTCCTCTATTATGCTTAGCTAATTATATTTTGCGCCTGATCGCAATGAGCTTTGCGACAAAATAAAGCACCTTTAATTTTATGTTTGCATTTGTATTTTTCCTATTTTGATCCTTCTTTGATTTTTATCGTGTCGACTCCGTATTCCGGTATACGGTAGTAGGCAATTGATCTCATTTCATAGAAGTCGAGAGACTCATTGATTTGAAAGATCACTCAAAGAAGGAAGGAGTTGAACGCAACCCTAGAGATAGCATGACGTAAATCCTCCGGATTGGAGTCAAATCCAATAGTGCGGGTCACTTCGGTAATGCGACTTTAGGCCTTTTTGACTTGTAAAGAGATTTCAGTCAAAACGTCTATAAGTTAGGGGATTTAATGCTCTAGCGAGATTACTTCCTAATATCAGATCCGTCACGGTCTTAATAGTATTGCAAATGCTAAACTAATTTATTTCATTATTTTATTTCAAAGTGAATCGTCGATCGAGCACTCTTTCGCAATATTTTTATTTCTCTTTTAATTAAGCTTAGTTCATTTTAATTTTCAAACCCATCAATCGTTCGGTAGGATAATAGAATCGTTGTGAGTAATAGTACTTGTCTGCCCCGAGTTTTTATACGACCTTGATATATTTTTATCGCTATACTATAAAACGATAGGTACACTTGCCTATTCGGATTGTAGTCCGTGAGACGATTTTAGTCCATCATCCATCGAGGGCCTGACAGACCTGTCAATTAGGCGAGAAACTGACAGCGGGAGCAGCTCCGGACTTAGATCCAAAACATTTCACAACATCCACTGAGGACCCAACAGACCTGACAGCTAAGTGAGAGCCTGACAATGGAGCAGCTCAGGACTTAGATTTCATGATATTATACATCATCCACCGAGGGCCTGACAGACCTGTCTGCTAGGTGAGAGCCTGACAAAGAGAGCAGCTCGGGACTTAGATTTCATGATATTTTATATCGTCCACCAAGGGCCCAACAGACCTGCCAGCTAGGTGAGAGTCTGACAGTGGGAGCAGCTCGAGACTTAGATTTCATGATATTATACATCGTCCATGGAGGGCCCAACTGACCTACCAGCTAGGTGAGAGCCTGACAGCGGGAGCAGCTAGGGACTTAGATTTCATGATATTATACATCATCCACTGAGGTCCTGACAGACCTGTCAACTCGGTGAGAGCCTGACAGCGAGAGCAGCTCGGGATATAGATTTCATTCTATTACAGAGTGAACTTCCATCCCTGCTAGCTAGTGGGAGCCTGGTCAGTAGGATCTTCTCGGGGTCAACATGCCCTGCCATATCGACTTGCCATCGTTGTCAGCACTCGCCAAATTAGGGCAGAGCTTTCGCTCATTTAGATCCTCCTCGCTACCTTCCGCCCACCTCCTTCCTCGGCTGCTTAACAGGGATGCTCACGCCCAGACATGATGGCGCGACCACCAGGGCCGTAGGGGTCGGGTACTCGCCGTGCACGACAAATGCGTGTCAAACAGCTTGCAGGACCTACCTCTTAAACTCTTCCAGGATCTCGATCGTGACGCCTCTCGCTAGGGGTGGTGAGCCATCCGAGCGAGATCCTAGCTCCCCGCCTCCAGTCATGGAACTAGACGAGGATCTTCTGTATTGGTCACTCTCGACGCTCACCGCACCAAAGTGTTAAAACCGAAAATCGGTCTCTGTGGAGTTCGGGGGTCCCAAAAGCGTATGGCCTCACACTTACTTCCCTCTGACTAGCACACTAGACCAAGGGCTTAAAAACCTAGGAATAAAACCGAGATCTCAGCGATGAGGTCCCACCACACACCCAGAAGATCTTAAAGCACTTTCCATCCCTAGCCAATGTCGAGCTAGGCACCTTGGGGGGAAGAAGAAAGCCTGAATATGTGAATCTGTCCCTCCAAAGATGCCCCCTTGGTTCTATTTATTGATTCCCAACCTCAGTCTGCCAACATCGTAACTCCGGTGTTCAGAATTACTACACTCAACTCAATTGGGTCTGTCATCAGCGTAACTCCGTTGTTCTGAAAGGCTATTTATAGACCTCTAAGGGTATCCAGTTAATCTTACATCTAGACCCCACTGGGCTAGTGGTCCATGAAGGCACCACTCACCTGAAGGAGCGAATGATGGGAGAACCATGCACTCGCTTCCTAGGCTCTCTCTCTGAAGGGCGAGTGCTAACTTTGGCAACCACTCGCCTGACTTGACGAGAAGTCCTCCCGCATGCATGCTAAGGCGCGAGTCCTGGGCGTGTGTGTGATGAAGATCACACTCTCTTGAGGGCCCGATTGCCTCTCCTGACTTGGGCGGGTGCCCCTATGGGGCGTTGGGCGAGTGCATGTCATCCTACCTCGCTCACTAGTCTGCTTATCTTGAATCCTGAAGATCCTCCTGAATTTCCTTGAAATTGCCGGAGGGGCCCACTCGGCGAATACGGGGATGTACACCTTTGTAGCCCGACATTTCTCTACTTGGTGTGCAAGATCATAATAGAAACACATCAAGTAATTTCTAAATATCAAATTGGAGTCACAGTCTACCATGTTTGAAGTATTTGGTAGGTATATGTCTTTCTTAGTATTATGACAGAATCATTTAAACAAATATTTGTTTGGAATCTCTCTTATATTTTTTATATAAATATCCTAAAAATATGTTTGCACAAGATGCCTCTAGTCTCAAGACCTCTATATGAACAGTCGGCCTCATTGTTATCAAAATTATAGCTAACAAACTATATATCATTTGTCTTTTTCACTACCATCACAGTGCATTGTAACATATAAAAAATGATTTTCATTATATCTTGTTTCATCCACTATGCATACACTAACAGCTCTCTCCATGAAGGCTTTTTAAAATATAGCTAACATTTTGCGGGTATAAACCTTACACATATGTTTAATAATCACAAAACTTCTAAACTTTAATCCTACAATGTTTTACTTGCATCTAAAATCTATGTTTCATTCTCCTCTCCGCCAAAACTCCACCAATTTCTCCAACCCGATGAAACACTCCACCAGTGTACTAGTTGCCTTTGAACAACCATGCAATCTATTGTAGGCAGATTCGCTTCATTGTATTGACAATATCCAAGATCTAATTCATCCTTGTTGAAGGATGTAGACAAGTTCCTCCTAAATATATATAAATCCCCAACCATCTGTTTTCTTGCAAGTTTCCTATACTAATCATCTCATTCCAGCATCTATCAAACTTAAACTAGCTATCGCACTTATTCATGCATTGATAAAAAGCTCTCAGATAGTTTTATCATTATTAAAGTAAGGGACTTTTGAAGGAGCTTTCTTGGAGATATGTCATTGACATAAACGGTGACGAGTCCTTATAAATACTCTTTCAATAACAACAATCATGACTTGGTCTTGGTCCGTAAATATAGTTATCAGGTGTTTTCCACCAACAAAATTCAGAAAAGTGTTGAAGTCCCAACAAAATGAATCGATGAATTCTTCAGAAATGAAAGCAACACCGAAAAATACATTCTGCCAATGATTATTGACTGCGATGAATGGTCCACAAGCCAAGTTATACTTGTTCAATTTATATGTCGTGTCAAAAATAATGACGTCACCGTACCAATCATAATCAATTTTGATGTGTCCATCCATTCAAAAAAAAGCTTGTCAGCCTATTCAACTCATCAGTTCGAACATCATATGAGATCATGTTGTCATACAACTCTCACTGAAGTGAATGACAAAATTCTGACGTGCTTCCCAAGCTCATGTGACACAAGAATTTGGCCCATCAAGGAGGCCAGATGCCTGAATGAGATGTCAACTGAATCTCTGTTGGGTAAACTGAAATCTTATGAGCAGTTAATAAAGACAAGGGAGGCTGCTGAACAAAGAACACCTCCTGCAGCCAGAAGAGATCAGAACATAGCATTCAAAGCCTCAGAAGAATCAGAATCCACTGCATCAAATGAAGAGCTCACGAGTCTCTTTGCAAAGAGATTCTTCAAGATGGCTAGAAAGGACTTCAGGATGAAGTCAGCAAGAAAGGATGACAGGCCAAAGAATAACAAGACACCAACAAAGGAAGTGGTGTGTTATGGATGCAGAAAGCCTGAGCACTTCCTCTATGAGTGTCCAGAGAATCAGAAGAAGGAGAAGAGAAGAGAAAAAGAAAATGATTCCAGAAAACAGTTCACCAGCAAACCCTCTTCCAGCAAACACAAGAGGAAGGAAAAGGGGTTTGTAGCTGAGACTTGGAGTGAGACTGAAGAGGAGTCAACATCTTCAAGCTCTAGTGAAGATGAAGAAGAAGAAAGAGCAAAAGAGGTTTGCCCCATGACAATTGATGCCTCAAGAAGCAACTCAGAAGAAGGAGAATCAGAAAATGAGGAAGCTTCTGAATCAAAAGTTGATCAGGTATTATCATGGTTTGATTATAATTCAGAATCTTTTAAATCAGATTTTAAAATCATGTGTTTAGATTTAATTAACTCTGAGAAGGAAATCAAACTTCTCAGAGATAAGCAAGTTAATTATGATAGATTAGTATTAGAAAACACTAAATTGAAAAATGAAATAGATATGTTTAATGAACAAATCACCCTTCTGAAAGATGAATTAAATAAGACAAAACAGCTAAAAGAATCACTAAATGGAAGAAGCAAACAACTAGCAGAAATCACTAACACATCTAATGCTAGATTTAATGGAAGTAAGTTAGGATTAGGTGCATCATCCAGTAAACCACCTATTATCCAGAAAAACCACCTGTCACAACCCATAAATTTTATTTCTGAGAAAGGAAAGAAGAATACTGAGCAAGTATATACGGTAAATAAAATTCTTGAACAAATTCAAACTAAGGACAAAATTGAAAACCAGAAAACACCCAATAAAAACAAAGTTCAGTAATTTTCGTCGACCTCAGATCGACTAAAAGGGGCCAGTTCGTCGAACCCAGATCGACGAACTCTGAACGCCAACTATAGTTATCATTATTCATCTAACTGTGATCGACGAATCTTGTATGGTTCGTCGAGCAGAGCTCGACGAACGTGGGGCACAGATAATGAACATGTTCATTCTCTGGGCAGAGATCGACGATCTCAACCCAATTCGTCGAACTCTAGTCGACGAACTTACATAAATTCATCGAACCCAGGAAGACTCAACCAAAACTATAACTTTAACAGAAACTTAAATACTTCTAGGAAATCATTTAATCCCCTAGCTGACTGGACCATTCCACCTAGGAGATACCACCCCCTAGGATATAAATCCCAGCCAGAATTTTCTGTTATTTCTAGTTTTTCTTATTAGCCATACAAAGAGCCCAAGGTAACCTGGGACAGAAATCATTAACTGTTTATATTGCAGGTGATAAATTGTCCAGGGGAAAATCAAACTTGGTACCTGGACAGTGGCTGCTCCAAGCATATGACTGGCAGTAAGGGCATCCTACTCAACTATAAGTCCAAGCTGGGGCCAAAAGTTATTTTTGGTGACTCAAAATGTGGACAGTCAGAAGGAGTTGGAGAAGTGAGAATAGGAGCTGTCACATTCAGAAAAGTGACATATGTAAGTGAACTGAAGCCTAACCTCATCTCCATAAGTCAATTATGTGATGATGGTTATCAGGTATACTTTAACCCATCTACTTGCTCTATCATTGATAAAAATAACCAAACTGTTTTAACTGGAAGTAGATAAGGAAACATTTACTTAATAAACTTTTCTTCTGCCACAACTGATATCTGTTTACTGAATTTAACCAGTAATCAGAATGAATTATGACATAAAAAACTAGGACATGTAAACCTAAAAAACATTGCTAGGTTATCTAAGCACAACCTTGTTAGAGGTCTACCTTATGCTCCCTACAATAAGGAAGGTCTCTGCAGGGCTTGTCAACTAGGCAAGCAAACTAAAAATAGTTTCAAATCAATTAATAAGAGTGATTCACTTAGGATCTTGTACCTGCTACACTTAGATATTTTTGGACCCATAGTTGTACAAAGACTAGGAGGGAAATCTTACACTTTAGTTATAGTGGATGACTTCTCCAGGTTCAGTTGGGTATTCTTTCTGAGAACAAAGTTAGATACATTCAAGGTTCTTACAGATTTTCTCAGGACCATATAGATTGAGTTCTCTACTCATGTTGCATTGATCAGAAGTGATCATGACATAGAGTTTGAGTATCTTCTTATGCATGAGTTCTGTGAGAAGGAAGGTATCAGACATTGTTTCTCAGCTCCTAGAACTCCCCAACAAAATGGGGTAGCTGAAAGGAAAAATAGGACACTCATTGAAGCTGCAGGTACATTGCTTGCTGATGCATACATGCCTCTAACCTTTTGGGCAAGGGATGTAAGCACTACAAACTATGTCCTGAATAGGAGTTTAATTCACAAACTAAAGAACAAGACTCCCTATGAATTGCTCAAAGGGAAGAAACCTAAAATAAACTATCTTAATGTTTTTGGTTGTACATGCTATATACATAATAACAACAAGAAATATATTAGAAAGTTTGAAGCTAAGGCTGAAGTTGGAGTTTTTCTAGGATACTCCCAAGTAAGCAAGGCTTATAGGGTATTTAATAAATCAACATTAAAAGTAGAAGAGTCAATTCATGTTTCTTTTGATGAAACTAACATGTACTGCAAGGAGAAAGAAGTTTCTACCAGTAGCAACTTGCAAGTACCCCACTTGTGTGAGACATTGGATGGACTAAACCTCACCCAAGAGGTTCCCACTCATCCCTCTCCACAAGTCATTGAAGATAGTGAAGAAGATGAAGCTGAAGAACATGAGACTCAACCAACAGCAAATATAATTCTGCAAGAGGAATTCATTCAAAATGTTGTTGCACAACCAACTCTACCCACTGATTTTGTCACACTTAGGGATCACCCCAGATCTCAAGTAATTGGAGACATATCAGCAGGTGTACAGACAAGGCATCAACTCAACTAAGACTTGATGCATGCCTGTTTTCTCTCTCAGGTTGAACCTCTAACCATTCATGATGCTGAGCAAGATCCTCACTGGATCCTTGCAATGCAAGAGGAACTAAACCAATTTGAGAGATGTATAGTTTGGGATTTGGTTCCAAGACCCCAAAACTACCCAGTTATTGGAACCAAATGGGTTTTCAAGAATAAGCTTGATGCCCAAAGAGTCATTGTGAGGAACAAGGCTAGGCTTGTTGCTCAAGGATATAGGCAAGAGGAAGGAATTGACTATGATCAGACCTTTGCACCTGTTGTAAGGTTGGAAGCTATAAGGATCTTCCTTGCCTATGCAGCATTCAAAAGGTTCAAAGTTTTTCAAATGGATGTGAAAAGTGCTTTCTTAAATGGAGTATTACAAGAAGAGATTTATGTAGAACAACCTCCAAGTTTTGTTTCTCCAACTTATCCCTCTTATGTTTTTAAATTAAATAAGGCTCTTTATGGTCTAAAGCAAGCTCCAAGAGCTTGGTATGAGACCTTAGCAAGTTTCTTATTAGAGCATGAATTTACAAGAGGAACTCTAGATAAAACCTTTTTCACTAGACATCATAAGGACCAAATCTTGTTAGTGCAAATCTATGTAGATGACATTATATTTGGCTCTACAGATTCAAAATTGTGCAAGAGATTTTCTTACCTCATGCATTCTAAATTTAAAATGAGTAGCATGAGAGAGCTTTCATATTTCCTTGGTCTCCAAGTGAAACAGCTTCCTGATGGCATCTTCATCTCTCAAGCAAAATATGCTAAAGAACTTCTAAAGAAGTTTGAGATGGTTGATGCCTCAGCTAAGAAAACTCCCATGGCCACCAATGCTGTTGTGGACTCTAATATACCAGGAAAACCTGTAGATCAGAAACTTTATAGGGGCATTGTTGGGTACCTATTATACCTCACAGCAAGTAGGCCAGATATTATGTTTGCTACATGCCTTTGTGCTAGGTTCCAAGTGAACCCTAAAGAATCTCATATAATTTTCTTAAAAAGGATTTTAAGATATATAAAGAGTTGTCCTGATCTAGGCCTATGGTATCCTGCTGAATTAGAATTTGAGTTAACTGGATACTCTGATGCTGATTTTGCTGGATGTAGGGTAGATAGAAAAAGTACTTCAGGAACTTGTCAGTTCCTGGGTATGAGACTAGTATCATGGTTTTGTAAGAAGCAAACATCAGTGTCAACATCAACTGCTGAAGTAGAATATATTGCAGCAGACAGCTGTTGTTCACAGATGCTGTGGATACAAAATCAGCTTCTAGATTATGGGTTCAACTTAAATAATTCAACTATATTCTGTGATAATACTAGTGCTATAGCCATAACACAAAATCCAGTTCACCATAGTAGGACAAAACATATTGACATAAGACATCATTTCATTAGGGAGTGTGTAGATAAAAATAAGATTAAGCTTGTCTATATCTACAATGATTTACAAAAGCTGATATATTCACCAAACCTCTGGATGAGAAAAATCATACTTTCTTTCTAAATCAGCTGGGAATGATCAATGGAGAAAACTTAGTTTAAGTTATGTCTGCATTCGACGAATTTTCCAGAGTTCGTCGAACGGAGTTCGACGAACCAGGGAAAGTTTGAGAGATACTCGTCGATCGGAGGTCGACGAACTCTCTGTGAGTGAAACAATTTTCGCCGACCAACGATCGACGAACGTTGCTTCAGAAGATATTCGTCGACCTAAGTTCAACGAACCGTCTTCAATTATTTTGATGAGCTCGACGAATTATTTAACCCTAAACTATTTCGTCGACCTCAGTTCGAAGAATTAATTTTATTTTCGTGGACCGGAGTTTGTCGATTCATATTCTAGAAAACCTTATATCTAGGTTTTCTTCGACCTCTATCCCGCACTTTCTGTTCCCTTGCACTTGATCGTTGTTTCTGTGTCTTTCTTACAGGTGATTTCAATGGCGGCTCTGGGAAGCAATCTCACAGGAATGAAGTTCGATACAGGCTTTGACGTGGATTTCGATTCATTTCAGCACTCCGATCCAATCTTTCTGTATATCCTGGAACTTCTTGAAGAACAGGAACTAAAAACCCTGATGACGAGAAGGGTCAAACTACATAGCATGGAAATCAGGGAATGGGTATACACGCTGTCGTCCATAGAAGAGAACATCATGACAGGCACCATCACGGGTAACTCCATCTCTTTAACCCCCGCTATCTTAACTAAAATCTTTGGATTAAGAAATGGAGAAGAGGACCTCGAGATTGAAGCAGAGGAATCGGATATGATGCTAAGCCTCATGGATTATACTGGAGAAAACCCAAACAAACTGTTGAAGAAACACTTGTCTGCGCCCTATAAGTTTTTAGCAGACTTGGTTGGCAAAGTTTTACTTGGAAAACACACTGCACACGATTATATCACCAAACACCAATTTTTGGTGATGTGTGCAATCATCAACAAGAAGCCAATCAACTGGGCACAAATTCTGTTTGATTTGATAAAGAAGAAGAACACTAAGAAGGAAGTATGTTTTGGAAGAGTTCTAGGAATTTTCCTACAGGAAAAGGCTGCTGAATCCCTGGTCTCCCAGACCATATTCATAAATGCCAGTAAAAGGCTGACATGTGCCTTATTTGGCAGATGGGAGAGGACCATCACTAAGCCCTCTTAGGCTTCCACCTCTTCCATCAAAGCTTCTGAAGGCACCAGGGCTATTAAAGCCACTCCCCACCCTGCTGAAGAGAACATTCCTTCCACATCTTCTCTTCCGGCCCCCTTCCAACCACAAAACAATCCCCAGTCACCCCATCTTTACCAATCACCATCACTGACATTCCCTCTTCCTCCCTTCAAGAAAATCAACCACCCACACCTCCTGAATCCCCTCATGATACATACATTTCTACACCACCACAGTCTCCACTTCCTCCACATCTCTCTTCCCTACCATCTTACCTACTACCATCAGACACCATGATGCAAGATGCCACCCTTCCCTCCCCATCAACATCTAACCTTCACATACCTGATGTTCCACCCCCTATTCCATCAATAGTTGCCACCTCTTCCACACCAACTTCAACACCATCTACCACTGTCTCATTGGACCCCTCTACCATATCCTCTATCATCACCATCATCACTCCCCTTCTTAAATCCCTTATAGCAGAGGCCATTACACCTCTTGCTACTACCATTACATCTTTATCTGCCCAAATATCTGCCCTCACTGCTGCCCCCTCCTCAGTCAGGGGCCTGGCCTCAGTCCCCACTGAAACCAGGCAAGAGGAGATGCCTGATGATGAAGCAGCAGCTATAGCTTCAGACACTTCAGCTCCAGCACCAGCAGATACTCTAGTCCCCACAGCAGCATATACAGATTGTATAGATAAAGATTTAATTGATTTCATTTATATTGACATGGATTTTGATGAGTCAGATTCTGAAGGATTCACAACTGTTGGTGAATTTATTCTAAATCCCACAGTTAACTTAGAAGAATTGCTGAAATCCTTTGACACTGTACATATGCAGTATCTTCCAGAAGAATTTACTAAGCTACAGTTGGCTATTGTTCCTTATACTCCTCCTATCAGTCAAGCAGTTGCTAAGCAACTATGTAACAGCTTTATAATTCCAGTATCTGCACCAACCTCTACAATCATTCCATCCCCTCCAGAAGCTATATCATCACCAATCTTTGTGATGGATGACTCCCCTATGCCAGATCTAGATGAGTTAATCTTGGCTGACATTGAAGAAGAAAATAAGGCAGCAGCTGAAAGCTCTGTCCCAGTTACTTCTGATTCTTGCATAGTCTTTTCTTCAACTCCTGCTGAAACTCCAGACTTTGAAACTTCTGCTCCTGCTACAGAAAAGACTGCTACTTATGATAAAGCCTTGAAAGCATTGAATTCTCTATATGATAACCCTCAGGGTTCTGCCAGTGATGATGATGAATATGATGATGAAGAAGATTCAGATGAAGAAGCTGCTTAGAAGAAGAAAAAAATGTTGTCAAAGAAAAGGAAAGCCCCTCCTCCTGCTGCTGCTAAGCCAAACCCAAAGAATGACACTCCATTCTATATTCTCCAAAATATTACTCCTTACAAAGGAATGCCAGCATGGATGTGGTTGTCTAAAAATCAGCAAAAGGAGAAGAAAAGAAGCAGAAAATATTCTCCTCCTCTTGACCCTGAGCTTGACCCCAACTTCAGAATGACAAGGCTTAATGAATTAATTGGGCTCTCTCAAATGAATAAAGCCAGGAAAGAAGGCCAAGACCCCTCTAAATTCACTACTATGTCATCATATAGAGAGAAAGAACTTAACAGATTGCAAGTCAGTAAGAAAGTATTTGATCCATCAGAGTATATGTCTCTTCATCCTGAAGCAGTTGTGCCTAGAACTACTTCTCAGAAAACTCTAGGAGGTCAAGATATGAAGATGACAAAGAAAGAAGCAGAAGATCCCTCCAGAAAGATCATGTTTTCTAAGCCCTCTTCTGCTCCTCCTTCTGATAAATCCTAAGTCATCTGAACTCCTTATAAATTAGTTCTTTTGTTTTGCTAATTCGACTGAATCATTTGTGAATTACATGCTATACTGTATCTGTTAATTATTTCAACTTTATATCAGATATCTATAGTACTGTATTGCGTTCTGTTATCATTTTTGTTTTTGAGTAACCTCACCCAAATAGGGGGAGATTGTTGGAACCCCATGATTGATTTGGGCTAGGTTCACTCATAGGATGATTGACTCACTTGTATAGTCAGAGTCAAAGTCTAGGTCTAAGTTAGTCTTAGTAGAACAGGCTTCACAAAGACCAGCATTGTACTTCATTTCAAAGACCAAGACTCAGAAGTTAAGTATGAATTTCAAATCAGTTTGACTTTCGTCGAACTCAGCTCGACCATCGTCGAACTCAGCTCGACGATCGTCGATCTCCGATCGACGATCTCAGAGATTAGTCTCTGAACTGAGCTCGACAATCTACGAGCTCAGGTCGACGTTTTCTCTTCAGTTCTAGGATATCTCAGATCGCAGATAGTTGATCTCAGCTCAACGATCTCAGAATTCAGATCGACGATTTCCTGTCCCAGCTTGACAATCTTCTATCTCAGCTCAGCGATTATTGTTCTGTGTTCAACTGCCCTATTGCTCAACTGTCTTGAAGAATTCATTCTTATTTTGTCAATGTTATTTATGACATCAAATCTCTGGTAGTTAATGCTAATGTTTTCAAGGATTATGACCGTTTCTATTACAGCATTAACTACAGTTCCTCACATAGTTATTATATTTTATTACATGCCAAAGACAGTTGAGGAAATTATTTATTGCAGTTTTTGTATCCGTTTGGTTCTCTCCTCGATTTCTGCAGAAAGACAAAAAGGGATGTTTAGGAGATAGACAGAATATAATCTACGATCATTAAGAATGCTTTTTAGTGAATACAGAGAACGCAGAGGCACATACAGATACTGTGAATAGATCAACAGAAAAGTCTTCCTAGAGGATAAGAAGAACTTTGCAACATCAATCAGATCATCATCATCAGAGTTCTTCATCGGCTCCAAGCTTTCAAGAGATAACTAATCAATATCAGTCTAAAAGCTTGCTGGAGACATCATCACTGTGAAGGCCTATCACCCTACAGCAAAGCTTCCAAATCTTCCTGAACCATTCAATAATTCAGGGGGAGCTTTTGCCAAACATCAATCCACATAAGTCTTCTCAATTTATTGAGAAAGAGAAGACAAAATCACTCTCTCACCCCCTCCTGTATAAAGGGTTGTCATCTCCCTTCAAAAGTGATTCCTGGTTGCAAGTCTCCTAACCAAAAGACTTGAGTTGGTTTTTGGGGACCTGATCAAAACCCATTGGTGTCAGGCACCTGATCAAAAACCTGAGTGGATTCCTACCAAGGGTGGTAGAAGAGTGGACTACCCAGATTTGGGGAACCACTATAAATTTCTTGTGTCGTTTGGTTGCCTATCTTTTTCTTTTTATTCTTGTTGTGTGGCTGTGATTAGGATTATTACTTTTTGTTTTTCAGTTTCTTAATTACTGCACATTTTCAGTTTACAACAAAAGCTGTAACAACAACTTTATTGGGGCCTAACAAATTTTAAATATACTTTATTCACCCCCTCTAGAGTATTGTAGACCTAACCCTCACTTTCAGCACGTCTTGGCTGAAGCACGAACACTATACTCATAGCATAACATGAAGTATACGAGGCATATTATGTAGTATGGGATGCATAATATGTGTCTGTATATTGATCCACCATAGGGGCAACATGTGAAGGTTATGTAGTATGAGATGCATAACCTCACCACATGAATGTGACTAGCACGTTTCTTTTTCGTTGCATGAGAATGTTATATAGAATGGGATGCATAACATTTTCATGCGTACGCCGCTCATAACATGCATTATGGCCTTTTTAGAATGCATAACACAATCATGCATAGCATAACATTGTATAAGCACAACGTGCCAAGCTAAAAATTTGCAGGATGACATATGTACACACATGGTTTTAAATCAGAAAAAGAATATAAATTCATGCATTTTCGATCTAAGCACAAGAGTTAGTTGATGGTGGTAAACCATCCTAGGTTAAGCATAGCATCAATTTTGTAAAAATAAAATAAAATCACAGAGCAAGTATAACAGTTAAAAGTTCATATTTATGTATGTATTGTCTGTACTAGTAATTTGTTCTAACTGTTGTACTAGGTTTCGACCTCAATTTTTATGGTTTTAGGATGGCGAGACGTCCTTCGACTAGGTTGACTCCCCTGTCTGAGGGTGAGTCTTCAGGAGATCAAAGTGATGCGGTGATCGAAAGCCTACGACAGAACAACGATTCCTTGACCAGGCAGTTGGTGGAGATGCAGGCCCAGATCCAGTCTCTGGTGGCAGTTGTGGTAGGACAGACTCAGGGAGTGCAAGACCCTGTAGGGGCATTAGCTACTCCTCCCCCTCCTACTCCCCTGAGACCTCTAGTGGTGGTGCCAGGAGAGATGGCCTTTATCTCATAGTTTCTGAGACTTAGCCCTCCTACATATGATGGGAAGGCAGATTTCATGGTCATAGATGATTGGATGGTCTCCATGGAGGAGATGTTCACGTACTCCGATATTGCAGATGATCAGAGAGTGATGATAGCCGCCTATCAGCTTAAGGGTTTGGCTAAGAGTTGGTGGCTTAGAGAAAAGGAGAGTTTGGTAGCTGGATGCTCTTGGGGATTATTCAAGGAGATGCTGTTGAGGAAGTTCTTTCCTTCAATCGAGCGTGACCGACTAATGAACGACTTCCTCAACCTAAAGCAGAGGCAACTCACGGTCAGTGAGTACGAGATAGAGTTCAACAAGTTGAGCCGTTTTGCCCCTGGGTTGGTGAGTATTAAAGCTGATCGAGTCAAGCGGTTCCTTGGTGGCTTGAGGAGCGAGGTTCAGCAGTTGGCCAGTGCATATGGATCAGAGACTTATGCAGGGGTAGTGGAGGCTGCTCTGAAAGTGGAGGTAATTGAGACCGCAAAGAACAGAGGCCAACAAACGAGGAAGGAAAAGAGGAAGTCTGCTGAAGAGAAGAGCCTACAGGTACCCGGTGCTGCTTTGGGAAAGAAGAGCAAGGTGGTGTGTAGCTTCTGTGGCCGGCCAGGCCACCCTGTTGAGAGGTGTTTCAAGAAGGCGGGAGCTCAAAAGAAGGACCAAGTTCATGCTATTCAAGGTGATCCTAGGAAGGATGTTTCCTGTTCTGTTTTCAAGCGACCCGGGCATGATGCTGCCCAGTGCTGGTCCAAGGATAAAGTCTGCTATCAGTGTGGACAGAAGGGCCATATCAAGACAAGGTGTCCTCAGGTCCAGCCTGTTCTTCAAGCAGTTCCACTTCAGGCATTACCTCCGCCTCAGCGTGTGGACAATGGCAAAGGAAATTTGAATGTAATCTCTTCTGAGGAGGCTCAAACTTCGACTCAGGTCATCTCAGGTTAGTTGTTTTCGTAGCCTGAAAGTTTTATTTACTAGAATGGTTATAGTTTTTGGTTTTGGTAGTTCCTTAGTTGCTTATACACTCCTATAGGGAAATTTAAGGTGATGAACCTCTGGGCGTGTGTTCTGTTCGACTCCGACGCTACCCACTCGTTTGTGGCTAGAGCTTTTGTGGGGCGATATCGGTTGAATCTAGATCAAGTTCGTGATATCTTCCGCGTCAAGCTCCCTTCTGGTGAATCTGTGTTTTCAGATGTGGGCATTCTGGATTGCCCTGTTTTGTTGGGGGACTTTCTTGCGAAGGCAGACTTGAAGATGATTGATCTAGAGGACTTCAATGTTATTATGGGCATGGACTGGTTGTCTAAGTATGATGCGGTTATTTAGTGCAAAGGGAAGCGCTTGGACTACATCAAGGACAACGGTCAGCCTGGAAGTGTGTATGCTGATCCTTGCCAGGATTTTCTTGTCATTTCTGCGGTATGTGCTCAGAAGCTGTTTCATTCTGATTGTTTTGCTTGTTTAGTCTCGGCGGTTGGGACTGCTGTTAGTGTACCGCGCTTGGAGGAGATTCCTGTTGTATGTGGTTTCTCTGATGTTTTTCCTGATGACCTTCCTGGTCTTCCCCCCGATCGGGATGTTGAGTTTGTGATTGATTTGGAACCGGGTACGCGTCCATTTGCTAAGGCGCCATACCAGATGGCCCCTAGTGAGTTGGAGGAGTTGCGGGTCCAGTTGGACGAGTTGTTGGCAAAAGGCTTTATCAGGCAGAGCTCGTCACCTTAGGGTGCTCCTGTTCTATTTGTGAAGAAGATGGATGGGTCAATGAGGCTGTGCATCGATTATAGGGAGCTGAACAAAGTCACCATTAAGAACAGGTACCCTCTGCCGAGGATCGATGACTTATTTGATCAGTTGCGTGGTAGCACGATGTTTTCCAAGATCGATCTTCGTTCTGGCTATCATCAGCTCATGATTTGTGAGGCAGATATTCCACGGACTGCGTTTAGATCAAGGCATGAACACTTCGAGTTTCTAGTGATGTCGTTTGGTTTGACCAACGCACCATCAGCTTTCATGGATATGATGAACCAGGTGTTCAAGGATTTTCTAGGCAAGTTCGTTGTGGTATTCATTGATGATGTGTTGATCTACTCTCGCAGTGCTGAGGAGGATGAGCAGCATCCGCGCTTGGTTCTATCGGAGTTGAGGGACCACAAATTATTCGCCAAGCTGAACAAGTGCTAATTTTGGTTGCCTCAGGTCTCGTTTCTGGGCCACATGGTGAATAATGATGGGATCTCGGTCGACCCGAAAAAGATCGCAGCAGTGATGGATTGGAGCAGGCCGGGCACACCCAAGGAGATTAGAAGCTTCCTAGGATTGGTCGACTGCTACAGGAGGTTCGTGGAGGCTTTCTCCACCCTGGCTGTACCTTTGACCAGGTTAACTCAGAAGAACACAACCTTTGTTTGGAGCGAGAAGTGCGAAGAAGCCTTCCTGGAACTAAAGAACAGATTATGCACTGCTCCTGTTCTGACCCTACCTACTGAGGGTGCAGAGTCTGATGTGTACATGGATGCTTCGCATGTTGGTCTGGGTTGCGTGTTGATGCAGGCTGTTAAAGTGATTGTGCATGGGTCAAGTCAATTAAAGACTCATAAGAGAAATTACCCTACGCATGACCTTGAGTTTGCAGCGGTGATTTATGCGCTAAAGTTGTGGAGGCATCTACTTTATGGTGCTCAGTGCAAGATCTTCACAGATCATAAAAGTCTAAGGTATGTGTTCACACAGAAGGAGTTGAATCTGCGCCAGCGGCGGTGGATAAAGTATGTGGCCAATTACGATGTGGAGATCCAGTATCATCCGGGCAAGGCCAATGTGGTGGCCGACGCCCTGAGCCGAAAGACAGGGAAGATCTTTAATCTCTCCGCCGATCATTTAGAGGAAGAGTTCCTCCTGATGAATATCTCCGTGGGATGCTGTGACATGCAGAGCAGTTTGGCAGTGGTAGAGCCGTCTTGGATTTCACTTACCAAGTTGCACCAGAAGGATGATCCAGATCTTCTTCACTTATACCTCAGGACTGAGAGAGGGGATTTGCCGGATTTTTCTATCGATGATGGGGTACTTTGAAGTACCACGACAGGTTTTGCATCCCTGCTATTGTAGACATCAGGGTTTTGATATGCAGAGAAGCTCATGGATCCAGTGTTGCCTACCATCCAGGATCTACGAAGATGTACCATGATTTGAAGCAAATCGCCTGGTGGTATGGGATGAAGGGTGATATAGCCCGATTTGTTGCTGAGTGCCACACTTGCAAGCGTGTGAAGGCCGATCATGGAAGGCCTGGTGGCAAGTTGACTCCGTTGGAGATCCCGTCTTGGAAGTGGGAAAGTATTTCTTTGGACTTCATTACGGGCTTACCGAGATATCCAAGGGGATTTGATTCTGTTTGGGTTATAGTGGACAGACTGACGAAGTGTGCTCACTTCGTGCCATACAAGATTGACTATCCGATGAAAAAGATAGCAGAGCTGTATCTAAATGAAGTCATCCGTTTGCACAGTGTTCCTGTTAGCATCATTTCGGATCGAGACTCCCGTTTTACATCTCGCTTTTGGAGGAGTCTGCAAGATGGTTTGGGTACAGATTTGAGGTATTCTACAGCTTACCACCCGCAGACCAATGGTCAGACTGAGCGAGTGAACCAAATAGTTGAGGATATGATCAGGTGCTACATCTTGGACCACGGTGGAGCGTGGGATGAGCGTTTGCGGCTTATGGAGTTTGTATACAATAACAGTTACCAAGAGAGCTTGGAAATGGCTCAGTTTGAAGCTTTGTATGGGAGGCGTTGCAGAACTCCCTTGTTTTGGACCGAGGTCAGTGAGAGGCCTATGTTGGGTCCGGATGCGCTCGAGGAAATGGAAGTCGCAGTGAAGCTTATTCGAGAAAAGCTTCGTATAGCTCAGGAGAGATATGAGAAGAACGCCAACCGGCGTAGGTCTAACTTGGAGTTTTCTGTAGGGGACCCTGTGTTTCTTAAGGTTTCCCCGATGGTTGGTGTTAAGAGGTTTGGTAAGAACCGGAAATTGGATCCGAGGTATGTGGGCCCGTTCAAGATTGTTTGAACGGATTGGCGTGTCAGCTTATAGGCTGGATTTGCCAGCAAACCTTCCTGGTGTTCATAATGTATTCCATGTAAGCCAACTACGGAAGTGTGTGCAAAGCAGTGGGCAAGTCTTGGATGTTGTGCCCCAGTTGGAGCCAAATCGTTCATATGCTGAGGTGCCGGTCCGCATTCTGGATACTCAAGATCGGGTGCTGCGGAGAAAGTCTATCCCGATGGTGAAAGTCCTATGGAAGAATTAGGATTTGGAAAGCGTGACTTGGGAGCTAGAGTCGGCTATGAGGGAGGCTCACCCTCACTTATTTCCCTGATTTGATCGGTATGTTTCCTTCCTTGTAACTACTGTTTGTTACTTTCCTTCTATAAGTAGAAGTAGTGTATGTAAAGTTTCGGGACGAAACTTTCTTGTAGGGGGGGTGACTGTAACGCCCACGATTTTTTCTGCGATTATTTAATTCTCGTTTGGCGTTACGTTGACGCGTTTCCGGCTTGTGCCGTTTGTTAGAGTGTGGTCTTAGCTCTTTAAGTTCCTTGTGTGGTTGTTGGTAGCCTATTTGGCAAGATTCCCTAGCAAGCCGGGTCTGTTTTGGTGACCGGTGAAGCCTCTCGAGGGATGCTTGTGTTTTGGTTTCGGGTGGTGATAACCCGAGTTTTGTTCGTCGAAAGTTGATTTCGACTTCGCCGTTGCGTTCGTAGCGTGGGTATTTGGTTACGGTGCAAATTTCGTTGAATTCCGAGAATGTTCGGGTTTTGCATCGTTTTGTATTTTATTTATAATAATGTGATATTATATATTATATATAGATATATTTTTTTTTAGAAAGTAGCAGTTATGGTGAAAAGGTGGCTGACAACTTTTGGGTTGGCTAAGAATAGAAAGTATTTGGGACTTAGCCGCTGACTATAAATAGTCTTAAATTAGAATAAAGACTATTCATTGTCTTTTCGGAAATAGCATAACTGCCGTCCCTGTGCAAGAGAGGAAAATCGGCGGGCTGCCCTTGCCTTCCACCGCCGAATTCGGGAGTTCTAACGGTCGGATTTTCGTTCCGAGGGTAGAGCTGGACTGCTCTCCCCTAGATCTTCATTTCGACGGTAATCTTTCTCCATTTCGTGTCTTTCTATGGTGTTGTAGATTTTCGTTTGACCCCTCTCCCTCTCCGAAAATGTCCAGTCTTGCTCGGTCAGGTGTTTGCTGCCAGATCCGTGGGGAAGCAGAAAAGTCGGTCGAGACCTTCCAGAAATCAAGGCAAGTGGTGCACCTGCCCTTGCCAAGTAACTTGTTTTAGTTCCTTTTATACCTTGCCGCTCATAGATCACCCTGTTGCTTGGATATTAATGTTCAGTGTCTATTAATCTTAGTCACATAAATTCTTAAGCCTATTTGATCACTCTCTGCACAAGTTTACTCAAGAATCGGCGTTGTTGTTAAATATTTTTTTCCTTCTTTCTTGGACTTCCTGCCGTTAATTTGACTTGCTCTCGGGCTGGGAATAGAGAGATGAGAGTGGAGATGTTTTTCCTTTTCTGCACCGTAACTATAGCCGGATAGTTGTGCTGTGGCCTTAATATTGGTTTTGTACAAAGTAATCTGTCCTGGTTAAGCACAAATTGTGGGAAATTAGGCTTGCCTGTGTGATGGCTGTATCAGAAACCCACTCTTTTCCTTAGTCTAGTTGATTAGAGCATTTATGGGCTGAATGGAGTGGTCTGGAGAGATGAGGAGGGTACAGGGATTAGGTTGTAGCGTTTCTGGCTGGGGGCGTAGATTAGTTCTGGTTTGAGTTTCTCTGATTTTGCCTAAGTGTAAAATCGTTGAGTGAGGGAAGCTCACTCAACGCCGGGCTTGGTTTTTATGCTAAGTATAAAGCGTTGACAACGTTGAGTGCACTCAACGCTGCCAGGTCGACGACGATCGTCGTTCTCAGCTCGACGTTGTTCGTCGAACTGAGATCGACAATCTCCTGTTGTCTGAGTTCGACGAAAATCGTCGAGCTGAAGTCGACGATTCCCTGTGATCTGAGTTCGAAGAAAATAGTCGAACTGAGCTCGATGATTCCCTGTGATCTGAGTTCGACGAAAATCGTCAATCTGAGCTCGACGATTCCCTGTGATCTGAGTTCGACGAAAATCGTCGAACTAAGATCGACGTTTTCCTGTGATCTGAGTTCGACTAAAATCGTCGAACTGAGATCGACGTTTTCCTGTGATCTGAGTTCGACGAAAATCGTCGAACTGAGATCGGCGTTTTTCCTGTAAGCTGAGCTCGGCGTTTTTCCTGTAAGCTGAGATCGACGTTTATTTTGCCTTAACCAAATTTTTTTCACTTTCTTTTCTTCCCGAGTGATTACCTCCTAGGTGGGGATGTCTTGTCGGCCATTCGTTTCTTCCTTTATTGTTGAGGGCCGAATCGTGGGTTATGACAGGTAGTGACATTTTGACGCTCTAAAGGAGTGAGATGTTTTGTGTGGTAGCCATGACCGCCACCTTTTAGTCCCAGGTACGGGCTGGGTATAGCCGTGGCCGCCACCTTTTAATCCCAGGCACGGGCTGGGTATGTGGTGGCCTTGTGCTGACGCAGTGAATTTTATTTGGAACTGTTTGTTTGGGGGACTGTTTTTGGTCACCAACTCAGGTTCAGGTTGTTTTACTACTGCCATTACTCACAATTTAGGATTGTTAGATGTTTTTTCCTTTGTAGATTGCAACTTTTATGACACATGTTTGCCTTGTAGACTGCAGGTTTTATGACAGGGTTGTTGCTATTTTCTCGCACTTGGTGCCAGTGCGTCTTGTCTTGGACAGTGTTTGTCTGTTACTGTCTTACTTTCTCCTCTTGCGTACCCTTTTATATAACACTTCCATGTAACTTATTTGTTTTACTTGCTGAGGTATTCTTTTCTTCTTTGAATGCCTCAGGTTCTGATTAGTAGCCGAGTAGGCGGCTAGTTTTGCTGTGCTGTTGCTAGTGATCTCTTGTACTGTAGAGATCAGTTTCTTTGTCTTGTGAGGTAGTTTCTGTTTTTCTTACAGACATACATGCTCACCAGTGGGTTCATGTTAGGTTGTTAACGTCCGCTGGTGGTTTTTTTTTACTTATGATACTATATATGTTTCTTTTACTGCTACATTTCTGGAGATAGTCTATTTGCTCTTGGGAAGATTTATGTTAGTTTGCTAGTTACTTTTAAACCTAAAAACACTATTATAAGTATATCTCATGATCAACATGTTTATAAAACTCATACACTACTTTCCAAGCAACGTAAAAAGATCGTTTTCTTACCTATAATATAAAATAAATCTAGAGTCTTGCATAATATAAGTTGACCTCGGGGGACACTTATGCAGTCTTTTAGGATGTCAAATATAAATAAAGTATTTTCCGCTGCATATAAGTATAGTTTCTAAACTGTGGACTAGATGATCCACTGAGCCAAGTGATACAGCCTTTAAAATATAACTGATTTTCTAATCATTAAACTTATGAATTTTCATAGTCTAGTTAGATAGTATTCGCCTGAGCGTCGACAGTTATCCCCTGCTCGACGTGGCATCACGACGCGTGTTTTCTCATACTCTGATACTTCTTAAGTTCGGAGAAAATGCGGGTTGTGACAGCAATGTCCAAGCAAGCTAGTTGAATCTAGGTTTCCGCCGAAAGCTGAAGAAGAAGGATGCTCGAGTTTTTTTTTTGCGATTGGGGAAAAGGTGGGCCCCAACAACAAAAAACGTTTTTATTTCCGGAGGAAGAGATGGTACGTTGAACATACTGAAAAATGTTTCCTTCCAATGGCAGAGTTTATTGGGAATAGGATCAGTCACAAATCAATAAATGACTAGCCTTTATATCCCGCGTGTAGGGGTGTTCGTGAATCGGATCGAATTCAAATATAACATAAAATGCAAAGATTTAAATTTGTATTCGTTGGAATATTCAATGTCTAATTCGGATTCGAATTCATAATAAAATATTGAATTCGAATTTTGGTTCGAATACAGATTTGAATTCTATTTTGAACATGAATTGAAATTCAAATTTTATAATATTTAATTATATATAATGTTAAAATATAATTATATATAATATTTAATTATTTAGATTAATTGTATTTATCTATATATTCAAGTATTCGCGAATCCTTTGAACAGGAATAAAATTATCCGGATTCAAATTCGAAAACTATTTGAATCCATATTTAAATTCGAATTCATATTTAAATTCGAATCCGGATTCAAATTTGAAAAATAGGAATTTTAATTGAATCTTTGCGAAGCAAATCCCAAATTATTGTCAAACTATACTATTTGTGAATAGTCTTAATCGTATTAAATTTGAATTATTCAAATATGACAGCGACAATATGAGAGATTTTTGTCTAATTTATTATGGCTTTGTGAAGAATATATGACCTTTATTATCATATTGATTCGTTGCCAGCTATTAGGAAACATGTACAACATAAGAGTAATTCTAGGAGTCAATGACTCAACCCTCCTTCTTTGTAATAATTTTTTTCCGCGCTAACCACTCTCAAATGAAGGAGCGCGTGTAGTGCAGAAGCCATTCGATCCCGCTTTAAAATTTGTGTTTTGTTTGCTTTTTTTCTTTTTTTTATTTTGTTAAAACTTGTTAAAGCACAAACGTTGAATTTAAAGCTGAGCGGCTTGGATCTCACCCACTCTCATAGGAGGGAACGCTATCTGTACAGAAATATTATTCCCTTCTTTGTCTAGATGAAATTCGTGTATATATACGTTCTTGTCTAATGTAAATTTATTCAGTGATTTATTTGAGAAATAAACTCTTATTCCTCTCCCCCAAATCCCAATAAGATTTTTTCATAGTATTAGAGGGAGATACGATCCAAAATATATAAACCACTACTTGATGAGTTACACCTCAATTTATAGGGAGAATTTTCCCATGATCTCCTCTCAAAATGGGGGATCATGATGTTGACTAGTCAAACCCACCTCCCATGAACTCCCCATAATGAGAGAAATATGGGTGGTGGGGCCCACTTCCGCTTCCCACTAAGGAGAACCACCCCCTTGGGGGAAACCGCCACCCGGGCCGTCGCACCGACGATCAGCCTGCCGCCGCCGGCCGGGTGGCTGTCGCCGGACAGGCCGCAACCCGCCGCCGGCCAGGCCGCCGTCGGCCGGACTGCGGCCGGCCAGGACGCCCCCGGTCAGGCCGCGGCCGGCCAGTCTGCGGCCGCCGCCGGCCAGGCCGCAACTGCCCAATCCGCGGCCCCCGGCCAAGCCGCCGTCCCCGGCCAGGCTGCGGCCCCCGGCAAGGACGTCGCCGCCCAGGCCGCTGCCCGGCTGGCCGCCGCCGGCCTGGCTGCGGCCGCAGGCCAGGCCGCTGCCTGGCCGGCCGTCGCCGACGCACGACCGACCCGCCGCCGTCGGCGACTTGCCCGCCATCCGATCGTGGTGGGCTCTCCTCACCGTCCGATTCGGTGGGTAACCACCCACTAATCCACTACATTAGTGGCGGGGCCCGCCATGATCCTCTCTAGAAGGCTATAAAAGGATCCCCATGGTCTCCTCATGATTCACTCTTTTGCTCCCGGTCGTCTTCTTCCTCAGGCGAGAACTCTGTCGGACTCCTACCTCGGATCATCCTCCAGCTACCTCGAGCCACCAACGCATCACCAGAAGGAAAACGCCAAAGTCCTGGAGCGAGCGGAGGGAGGAAGACGACCCCCGCAAGCAGACGCGCGCCGAGGCTGCGCTCCAAACTTCAAAGCACCAGAGCTACACCTCGGATTCCAGTGTCCAAGTCGCTCCCGCGGGGCAGCCTGTTGCCTGCTGGGAGCTGAAGTCTCTCTCTCTCTACCCCAAGCTGTAACGGGGAGCGGCCTGTCGCCCCCGATTCTCCGAACACATTGTAATCACACACAACTAGTGGACTTTGATCGGCACATACCCTGTCACGTGGTTTTTTACCCAGTTGAGGGGTTTTCCACATCATCACATCTTGAGTCAACCTTTCATTTTCTCTAACTGTGTGCGCACTCGACCGCTCCGCAAGCTAAGACAGTCCAATTGAATCCGGTCCGACCAGAGCATCGAGTTAGCACGCAATAGTTTGGCGCCGTCTGTGGGAAGACGATTCCCAGCATCCTTCAAAAGAACAAGATCACCAGCCTTGCCACTTCCAAGTCCTGCTTCCATGGCAAAAAGAAGCGCTCACACCACTGAAGGGTCTGCCCTTGGCGGATAAGTCGAGCCCGCACGCTCCTACTCTTTAGTGGACGTGCCAATGACGACTGAAGCCGATTTCGCCCCTGTCACCGCCTTGGAGGGGCGTGTTCGCCAGATGGAAGAGCAACAAACTAAAATGCTCACCCTGCTTCGAAACCTGGAGCACCTCCTGCTCCCCCGCTACCACCGGAACCAGCTAACCCACCGCCACAGCCGAATCAGCGCAGGGCCCAGGAAGTTCCTTCAAGGCAGGAAGGATCTGAAGAATATTCTGAGGCCGCCAGTTCCGTTCACCCGGCCTAGAGGGGGGTGAGGGCGGACCACCTTCATCACAACACCGTCAATGACGCCCGCCTTCCTCCGCTTGAAAGATTTACTCGGGAGGAGATTCGAGAGGTCATATCTGAAGAGTATTGCCAGGCGGGAAGAAGAGATATTCACGCCCGCCGACCGCTCTGCCAAGGCTCCACTTTAGCACCACCAATTCTCGACCATCCAATCCCATACGGATTCAAGCTCCCGAACATTGAGACGTTCGACGGGACGGACGATCCGCTAGAACATGTTAACCACTTCACCACCATTATGAGAATCTACAATGCACCGGATCAGTTGCTCTGTCAGGTGTTTCCAGCCACTCTCAAAGGGCAGACCCGAACATAGTTCCATTCATTAAGTGCCAGAACCATCCCCAATTTCACAGAGCTGACAAGGCAGTTTGTCGACCAGTTCATCGCCAATCGCAGGATCGTTCGCGACCCCTCCCACTTGTCCGGGATCCACCAAAACGAGGGAGAAACCCTGAAGGACTTCTTCTGCCGTTTTACTGCAGAAGCCCGTCAAATTCCGGGGGTTGACCCTGAGTTGTTGCGGGGGGGGGGGGGGGGGGGGGGGGTCCTTGGAGGCCTCCGGCCTAGCGGCTTCTACTTAGTACTCATGAGAGAGATTATCCCCAGTTATCCTGACCTCGTGCATCAGGTAGAGGCCCAGATCGCTGCTGACGAAGCTATCGAAGCCCATCACTAGCAGTTCGAGGGGGCCCAGAAGCGGAGGAGAGATAAGGAGCTGGCCCCTCAGCGCCATGAGGGAAGATTCCAAGAAGGTCGTCGGAGCAGGCAGTGCCAGGGAGACCATCAAAGAGATCAGCCACCCAGGGATTATACTCCTCCCAACTCCACACACACCAATGTGCTCTATGCCATCCAAAATGAGCCAGCACTACATCGACCTAGACATCCAACCCATAACCCCAGAAATGATCAGTCCAAGTATTGTGAGTTCCATCGAACTACAGGGCACACCACCGAGGACTGTGCCCGCCTGAAGGAAGAAATCGAGCACCTTGTCCGTCTAGGGCTTCTTGGAAGGTTTTTGCAAGGACGCATACAGGACCAGCAAGTCCCGCCCGGGCCGCCCAGAGATCAGCAGAATGTCCCGCCGGGAGGGGTGGGTGGTAGGCAGATGGTCGGAAATATCGAAACCATTGCCGGATCACCTATCCTTTCGGCTCAAATCCTCTCAATAGGCGCACAAGGAGGCTTCTATGAAGACAAGAAGTGCAGACAAGACACCACCATAACCTTCAGAGATGAAGACCTCGCCAGACTTCGAATACCTCACCTCTTCCTATCGTGATCAGCGCCAGGGTCGGGGATCCCGACTATAATGTCAAGCGAATCCTCGTCGACAACAGAAGCTCAGTAGACGTACTATTCTACTCCACCCTTCAAAGCATGAAGCTCTCCAGGAAACATCTGATGCCGGTGGACGGGCCGGTGTATGGCTTCGACAACCATCCAGTCCAGGTACTGGGCATGATTACCCTCTCAGTTACCATGGGGGAATTTCCAAGGCAAGTGACACACAAAGTCCAGTTCGTCATGGTAGATTTAAGCTCTGCCTACAACACCATTTCTGGGAGGCCCGTCCAGTCCATCTTCAAGGCTATCCCCTCGATTCCTCACCTAGCCATGAAGTTCCCCACTCCGGGAGGAGTCGGAGTCGTGCGCGGCAATCAGGAGGCCGCCAGGAATTGCTATTCCAAGCAGACACAACCAACCAAGCCCACCACATTAAACATCGACGACTTCGATCTGCGCGATGAGGCGATATTGCAGTGGGGGATGCCTATGGAGGGGATAATTGAAGTCCCCCTTTCTCTAACGGACCCGACTCACACCGTCCAGCTCGGGCCGCTCTTGCCACAACGAGAGAAAGAGAAATTAACAGACTATCTCCATAAGAACAAGGATATCTTTGTCTGGGCTCCGGAAGATATGCCTGGCATAGATCCTCGCATCATTCAACACTCTCTCAACATCAACCCGGCATGCAAACCTGTCATCCAGAAAAAGAGAAACTTTGCTCCAGAACGTCTCCAGGCAATTGAAGAAGAATTTGGAAGCTCCTCAGCGCCCAGTTCATCCGAGAAGTGAAATACCCTACCCGAGTAGCTAATGTTGTCCTAGTAAAGAAGTCTTCAGGAAAGTGGAGGATGTGCATGGATTACACCAACCTCAATCAAGCTTGCCCCAAAGACAACTTTCCGCTCCCTAGAATTGATCAGTTAGTTGATTCGACCGCTGGGCACCAACTCCTCAGCTTCATGGATGCATACTCCAGGTACAACCAGATTCGAATGAATCCTGCTGACGAGGAGCATACCGCCTTCCGAACTGACAAAGGGGTTTACTGTTACAGAGTAATGCCCTTTGGCCTCAAGAACGTAGGAGCTACCTATCAACGACTCATGAACAAGGCGTTTAAAGACCTTATCAGCAAGACGATGGAGGTATATGTGGACGATATGTTGGTTAAGAGCATCCATCGGGAAGGTCACTTGGAAGATCTCGAAAAAGTGTTTTAAGATCCTTCGACATTACGTCATGAGGCTTAACCCCACTAAATGTGCCTACGGGGTAACGTCAGGGAAATTCCTGGGGTTAATGGTAACCCAGCGGGGGATAGAGGCCAACCCCGAGAAGATTAAGGCCCTGGAAGACATATCACTGCATCGATCCCTTAAAGAAGTGCAACGATTGAACGGGAGAATCACAGCGCTCTCTCGATTCTTGGCATAGACCGGGGATAATTCCCTTCCCTTCTTTAAAATTCTCCGGGGAGCCAGAACCACAGGTTTCCGGTGGACAAACGAATATCAATCGGCTTTTGAGGTACTGAAACAGTACCTAGCATCCCCTCCGCTTCTATCAAAGCCGGCCCCGGGGGAGTTTCTTTTTCTGTACCTCGCTATCACACCAGCCGCACTAAGCTCTGTATTGGTAAAGGATGAAGGAGGGATTCAACGCCCCATATACTACCTTAGTAAGATCCTTTCGAATGCTGAAACCCGGTATTCGGTCGCTGATAAGACAGCTCTGGCGCTCGTTTTCTCAGCAATGAAACTTCATCCCAACTTCCAGGCCCACACCATCAAAGTATTGATCGAGCTACCTCTCCGTACTATTCTTCAAAAGCCCGAGGCTTTTGGCCGGCTGGTTAAGTGGGTGGTTGAGCTAAGTGAGTTTGACATCCACTTCCTGCCACACCCTGTCATTAAATCTCAGGTCTTAGCAGACTTCATTATAGAAAATACCTTGCCAACAGAGCCAGGAGTCGCACCAACAGAGCCAACACAAGGGTGCACTATGTACGTTGACGGAGCTTCCAGAATAGAAGGCGCCGGAGCCGGGCTGCTTCTCATAAGACCAGAGCTCGCCACTTTGGAGTACAGACTCCGGCTGAAGTTTCCTACCACTATTAACATAGCAGAATATGAAGCTTTAATTGCAGGACTCAGGCTCCCCATCGATTGTCACGTCAAGAAGTTAACAATCTACTCCGACTCCCAGCTCGTCGTCTCCCAAGTGTAAGGAGATTTTGAGGCAAAGAGTGAGCAGCTTGTCCAGTACCTCTAACTTGAGAAATCTCTCCTGCTTCGGATACCGCAAGCCCAAATTCTCCACATCCCCAGAGAACAGAACAGCCGAGAAGACGCCCTGTCAAAGCTGGCCACATCTCCCTCTCGCTATCAGTCAAGAAGGTGTCAGGTTGAATAAATTGCCTTTCCGAGCATCTAGGGGTCGTGGGAAGTGGTGGAGATCGAAGAATCCAAGGAGTCATAGGTCACTCCATTGGTAGACTACTTAGAAAGCTAGAACCTTCCAGAGGACCAGAAGGAGGCCTGATACCTCAGGATGAGGGCAGCCACCTTCACAATGATCGGAGGAGAACTGTATATACGATCCTACGTAGGGCCCTGTTGAAGCCAAAAATGACCTCAACGGGAGTTCAAAATAGGGGTGCAGCCAACACCTACTTCTATCAAGCCTCGACCCTCGACTAGATTCAAAGGACCCAAGACTGACCATAAGCCTCAGCAGGGAGGTCCCACCTCACACCCGGAAGATCTCTGAGAGCTTCCCCTCCAAAGCCAAAAGCTGGGATAGGAGCTCCTCAGAAAGCACTGTAAATTGGAAGATTATGAAAACTTGCCTTCTAAGGAGCCCTTATGGGTCTATTTATAGCCTTTGCTGACCTGAGATTACTGAAATACCCTTAGTTGATCTGCCAATAGCCAAATCCCGCTGTTTATCCTGAGGGTAGTTAGGTCATTTTACCTGGGGCACTGGGCCCCACCCGGCGAGAACTCTGAGCCGAGAGTCTTCTGTCCAGAGCACGGCGCAAGCGGTCTCGCCTGCTTACAAGCGAGAGCTCCTTTGAGACAGGAGCTTGGCGCAAGCGCGAACGTTCCTGCCCCACTTATGGGCGAGAACTTCCTTAGGGCGGGAACTCCTCTGGCTAGCCTAATCGTGACCGTTGGTGCCTCCTGGTCTGACTCAGCGAATATGTGGTTGTACACAATCCCCGCTCCTTGAGCTAGCTCTGCGCTCGAAAAGACACGTCCAACCCGTAAATATTTGCTGAGCACGTGTCAACATCAGGGAATCTTTTGGCGGGCCATACCGTGGCTATATATATGTGCCGATAGACGGCCATAAATCTGCCCTCGAATCGTCGTTCCTCGGCCGAGTTCTCGATTCCTCTCACGATGCGTTCCAAGCGCGCTGACAAACCGCTTCCGCAGGATCTTCAAGACTGTATTGATGCGGCACAGGCGCGAGCCAATGCTAACTGCGCCTTGGTTGCCCCCTAACTGGCGAGAAAGTCATCAGCCGCTGAGCCTTCTCAGCCAAAGAAGAAAAAGAAGAAGGCGAAGGTGGTCCAGTGAGACCTGTCTCACGAGAACAGGAGCCCGCCTACACCGACCCCAAGCCGCGCGGATGATCCCTCTCCGCAGAAGGTATGTCTGATTTGCTAATCATTGAAACCACTAGTTGCTTATGCGGGAGGATATGTAGTTGATGCAATACTTCTCGCAGGAAACGATCCCTGACGACGTCAGGTCCCCGCGGGAGCCCTTGGACTCATCATCTGGTCCTCCTGATAACCAACCGCGGGTCTCGGAGGTCGCTCCTCCACCTGACTCCTCGAGAACTGCAGATATCTTTTCCACTCTCGCTCTTAACTTAAGTCTCAGAATGCTGAATTGTCTTCCCGCAGCACCAGCTTCCACCCAGCCGGGTCTCGCTACCCGGGAGAACGAAATAAGGGTCGCTAATCGGCCTGCCCCTGCGGTTGATTCCTCCCTACCGACGGGAGGAATGGTTGTCGAATCTTCCGCAGCTCCACAGAATGCCAGCCATCCCGTGGGAGAGGAGACCTCCCCCCCCCGCTTCCGGCCAAGCCGGGATCACCACTCACAAAATCTTCCCCCCGGGTAAAGGGAAGCCGATCCACCTACTCTTTGGAACTGGGGGGGGGGGGGCTGGGCCTTCTCGCCTGCCGTCGGCTGGTAGTTCTCGCCATACTACAAGTATGCGGTATGCTTATCACAATTGTCGCTTAGCTCTCGCCATGACTGAAATTCTTTTGCCACGGGATCCGGGCTCACGGTCGGGAGCCGACGCAGAGGATGAAGAAGGTGAAGACGACGAATACCGAGTTGGGGAGGACGGCGAGAGCTCCCCCTTCCCTTCATCTGACGAGATGGAGGAAATCTTGACCAGTGTCGGGAACGCTAAAAGGCGGGGGAAGAAGGTTGCCGCCGTCCTGTCAAAGCTTATCCGGCGGGAGCGGGCCCATGACTTCGCGGCGAGAGAGTTCCGCCAATCAGTGGAGAAGAGGCTGGAGGCTCTAGAGCGATACTACTTCATCGGCGAGACGGATCGGCCAGGCGGCCTACCGCCGGGTCCTCTCCCGAAAGGTACATCGCGCGGATCTGAGACCTGTCTCGCCGGATCAACCTAGGATGCACCGTCTTGTCGTCCTACTTCAACCCGCAGGCGCCACCGAGGACTAGGCAGCGGGAACGAGGACGATGGCGGTGGGAACCTTGCTGATTCACGAGATCTCTCCCTTCCTTGCCCCCGGCCTTCCCCTTCCCCAATGTACCCATATTCGTTTTCATCAGTCTGTAACTAATAACCTTGCTATTATTACTATTACCTTTTATTCAGCTCTCGCTCGACGAGAGTAACTCCTGACTGTCTTTATTATTATTATTATTATTATTATTATTATTATTTTTTATTCAGCTCTCGCTCGGCGAGAGTAACCCTGTTTCTGCTTGTTTGACTTGTCGCGCGTCATCTCAAAACATTTGCGCTAATCAGATTTGTCAGTCGCTGTCAATCTTGGGCGGGAAACCGAGGCGCCGCTGACTTCGGGCGTGACGGCTGTACCCCCGCCGGCTTTTTGGGAATAGTCATGATGATCACGATTTTCTATAAATAGAGAAGTCGCTGTTTTCGCTGTTCTCGCTCTTGCCTCTCTTCTGAATACCTCGCCTACAACCTCTCAAACACGATGCCGGGCGGAAGCGAGGGACGTTCGAATTGCGCGGAAGCCTTCCAGAAGCATCTGTTCCCCTCCCGAAGCCTGACCATGGAGGAGTTCCAACTGACCCAGACTCGTTACGTTCCCACCGGCTTCACCGCGCGAAATCCCGACAACCATGATAAAGTAAACAGTGCGGGGGAGGGGGAGCTCGCCATCTCCCTTGAGCACTTTGAGGTGGGCTTCCACCTCCCCCTCTGGCCCGAGATGCGCCAGGCCCTCCGGTACTATGGAGTGGCTCCCGCGCAGTTGAATTCAAACTCGGTCGCGATCCTGGTGGCCTTCATCTGTTACATGTGATCCGAGAGGATCGAGTTCAGCCTCCCTATCTTCCGGAAGCTGTTCACCTTCCGCGCTAAGGGAGGGGTGGTCTTCTTTTCAGGGAAGCTGCTTAAGACCACCGGTCTCGCCAACAAGCACCACCGCTGGGGCGAGAAGTTCGTCTTCGTTTCCGGCGATTTCGGGAACGTGCCTCTCACGCCCATTCAATACGAGGACGCCGCTTACAAGCCGCCCTCCTTGGGCTCGCGCGAGAGCGCCCTCCTTGAGTTCTTCGGAACCAAGGATTTCGACGTCCAATTCCTCCAGCGGGGCGTCGATTCACTCCACCCTGTGCCTCCGCGTGAAGGTACGGTCTCGCCTTTGTCTTGCTATTCCCCTTATTTTTAAGATTAGAACTGAGTGATATCGCTTCCGCAGGAGAGCGCGAGATCCCCCTGCACCAACCCTTCAACGAGGCTCATGCTGCCGAGAGCCAATCTGTGAGAGACCCGCTGGCTCTCGCAAAGGCCGCGATGCAAGCTTGCCGGGATGAGCCGGCCCCGCTTCCTTCGACCGGCGCCGGGAAGCGAAATCCCGGCGCCCCTCTGCCCCCACTGCTCAAGAGGCCCAATATAACTGCTGCCGAGAAGGGTAAAGCCGTTGCGGTGCCGCCCTCCCAACCTCTCGCTGCAGGCCGCTCCTTTGAAGAGATCTTGCAGGCCGCCAGCAAGATCGCGGTTACCTGGGGTGGCGCTGAGGCACCTGTCGAGAACCCCCCGGCCCCCGGTGGAGTAGATGGTGAGGGAGCTGCCACCGAGATCTCCGCTCAGTCCCCGCCTGGAGAGGTGCCGCGAGGTCACCACAATTTTGGTCTCGGCACGAACTGCTTGGATGCGCAGAACAAGCCGCTGCTTCAATAGGACCCTAACACCAACAGGGTCTCAATCTCGTCTCTTTTGCCCAGCTGGGCGGAGCGAGATGAGGTCACCAGCGAGGCCTTCTCCATGGGCTACGACCTCTACAGCCGGGAGAATGCTAACATCTATGACAAGATGACCACTAGGCTCCTGGCATATGACTCCACCCGGGCCTTGATGCGCGGGATCGAGCTTGCGCATATGTGCGCTCGCCGGAGTATCACCATCGACCGCAACTTCCAGGACATGTTCAAGGTTAGGTAGGAGGCGGTGGCTCAGGCGGCTGCCTTAAAGAAAGAGCTGGCAGACGCCACGCAACTGCTGTCCTCGCGCCGGGCGGAAGAGGTATGCGAGACCTTTCGCGGCGCTCACTCTCACGACTGCAGACTGCAACTTCATTCTTTTCTTTCATGCTAACCTCTCGCTATACAGGATTTCATTCAGGCCGTGGCGCTTCGCGTGGAGCTGGCCCAGACGCGATACGAGAACGTCCTGCTGAGGGACCAGCTCCTGCGCTGGAGGCGAATGCGCTCCCTCCACTAGACGAAAGGTTGAAGAGCCGCTACTATTCCATCTACGACATCGACAAGCTCCTCCAGGCCAACGCGCAAGCTACAGTCAAGCTGACCCTGGAGGCGCTGCAGGATGTAGGCTGCTTGGACGGGAGAGGCAAGACCATTACCGCTCATCAGCTCGTCCCCTGGCTCTTTGAGCCTGTCCCGAAGCCCCTAGGCGCGCCTGATTCCCCGCCTTTGGATATCCCGAAATCCCCTGCCGCGGGTGGCGAGACATCTGGGGAGAGCTCAGGCGAGAGCTCCAGCGGTAGCTCAAGCGAGAGCTCGGAGAGGTACAACGTGTCTCCCTGAGGGGCCCCCTTTTCTTTTCTTTTCGTTGTAAAGAGCGAGACGCTCTGAACTTGTAATTATACATTGTAAACATTTTGTATGTATGCCATTTTCTTTTTATTGCAAATGCGCTTGATACAATTGTTGTGGCCGACTGCTTCTTAAGCACGCTTCCGCCGAGGCCCTTGGCCTCCCTAGGGTAGTCTCCCTTAGTGATGGATAGGCGGGAACCTGTCGAAAGAGCTCAGGGCTTAGACGTTTCATTTCCGCGCTCTGCCGAAAACCTTCCGCCGGGAACATTGCTCGCGGGCCCTTGAAGACGAGGCCGTCCCTCTTTATCCTGCGGGAACTGTTCGAAGCTTTCGCCGTGTACTTCCCATTGTCTGACCAAGAATAGTTTAAGGAGCCTTCCCGCCGAGAGCTTCCTTCGGCGAGATCTCCTTGGCGGAGACCTCCCCGCCGAGATCTATTCTGGCCGAGACCTCTCCTGCCTTCTTTACCTCTTTTCATTCCGTGTTTCGGGTGCATTTCTTGCCTTTCTCAGAGCATCCGAGTCAGAGCGTCTCCTAGGATCAAAGACTTCCCTCCCCCAGGAAAGCCTTCGGGCCTGCCAGCTAGATGAGAATCTGCGCAGCGGGTCTACCTGGGGCCGAGCCGAGCTCGGGGTGCCGATAAAGTTATCAAACCAAACCTATCCCCCACAGGCGAGCCTTCGGACCTGCCAGCTAGATGAGAGCCTGCGCAGCGGGTCTACCTGGGGCCGAGCCGAGCTCGGGGTGTCGATGAAGTTACCAAACCAAACTTATCCCCCATAGGTGAGCCTTCGAACCTGCCAAATAGATGAGAGCCCGCGTAGCGGGTCTACCTGGGGCTGAGCCGAGCTCGGGGTGTCGATGAAGTTACCAAACCAAACCTATCCCCCACAGGCGAGCCTTCAGACCTGCCAGCTAGATGACAGCCTGCGCAGCGGGTCTACCTGGGGCCGAACCGAGCTCGGGGTGCCGATGAAGTTCTCAAACCAAACTTATCCCCCACAGGCGAGCCTTCAGACCTGCCAGCTAAATGAGAGCCTGCGCAGCGGGTCTACCTGGGGCCGAGCTGAGCTCGGGGTGCCGATGAAGTTCTCAAACCAAACCTATCCCCCAGACGCGAGCCTTCGGAGCTGCCAGCTAGATGAGAGCCTGGGCAGCGGGCCTACCTAGGGCCGAGCCGAGCTCGGGGTGTCGATGAAGTTACCAAACCAAACCTATCCCCCACAGGCGATCCTTCGGACCTGCCAGCTAGATGAGAGCCTGCACAGCGGGTCTACCTGGGGCCGAGCCGAGCTCGGGGTGCCGATGAAGTTCTCAAACCAAACCTATCCCCCACAGGCGAGCCTTCGGACCTGCCAGCTAGATGAGAGCCTGCGCAACAGGTCTACCTGGGGCCGAGCCGAGCTCGGGGTGTCGATGAAGTTACCAAACCAAACCTATCCCCCACAGGCGAGCCTTCAGACCTGCCAGCTAGATGAGAGCCTTTGCAGATGGTCTACCTGGGGCCGAGCCGAGATCTGGGTGCCGATGAAGTTCTCAAACCAAACCTATCCTCCACAGGCGAGCCTTCGGACCTGTTAGCTAGATGAGAGCCTGCGCAGCGGGTCTACCTGGGGCCGAGCCGAGCTCGGGGTGACGATGAAGTTACCAAACCAAACCAAACCTATCCCCCATAGGCAAGCCTTCGGACCTGCCAGGTAGATGAGAGCCTGCGCAGCGGGTCTACCTAGGGCCGAGCTGAGCTCGGGGTGTCGATTAAGTTACCAAACCAAACCTATCCCCCACAGGCGAGCCTTCGGACCTGCCAGCTAGATGAGATCCTGCGCATCGGGTCTACCTGGGGCCGAGCCGAGCTCGGGGTGCCGATGAAGTTCTCAAACCAAACCTATCCCCCACAGGCGAGCCTTCGGACCTGCCAGCTAGATGAGAGCCTGCGCAGCGGGTCTACCTGGGGCCGAGCCGAGCTCGGGGTGTCGATGAAGTTCTCAAACCAAACCTATCCCCCACAGCGCGAGCCTTCGGACCTGCCAGCTAGATGAGAGTCTGCGTAGCGGGTCTACTTGGGGCCGAGCCGAGCTCGGGGTGTCGATGAAGTTACCAAACCAAACCTATCCCCCACAGGCGAGCCTTCGGACCTGCCAGCTAGATGAGAGCCTGCACAGCGGGTCTACCTGGGGTCGAACCGAGCTCGGGGTGCCGATGAAGTTCTCAAACCAAACCTATCCCCCACAGGCGAGCCTTGGGACCTGACAGCTAGATAAGAGCCTGCGCAGCGGGTATACTTGGGGCCGAGCCGAGCTCGGGGTGTTACAAAACACATAATTACATCCTATCATAAAGATTTCGCAATAGTCAAGAGAAAATCAAGACAACTGATGCAATATAATAAGTTTAATTTTGGATATATAATTACATCCTTCCCATTTCATGGGTAGAAGCGTTTCAGGTCATCGCCGCTCCAGGTGTGGCTTAAGGCCCTCCCCTCCACGTCTTGGAGGTAGTAACCTCCTATTCCAAGGACTTCCTGTACTATGTATGGTCCTTCCCAGTTCGGGTTGAGCTTGCCCACGGGAGCTGACCTTCCTGCCGTGTCAACCTTTCTCAGCACCAGATCTCCTTCAGTAAACTGCTTGACCCTGACATGCTTATCAAAATACTTGGCCATCCGCCGCTTGATTTCTTGTTGCCTGATAGCTGCCACGTCTCGCAGTTCTTCCACCATGTCTAGCGAGAAGCGTAGCCCCTCTTCATTCTCCAACCTCCAAGTCTCATCTCCTTCGCCCGCGGTTGTGACCCGCGGGGACCAAACCTCAAAATCCACTGGTAGGACCGCCTCACACCCGTGAGAAAGCTTGAAGGGGGTCTCACCGGTGGCCGTGTTCGGGGTCGTTTGCAAGGCCCACAGGACCAAGGGGAGATGCTCCACCCAATTTCCTCTCAAGTTCTCCACTTTTTTCTTTAGTAGGTTTACAATAATTTTGTTCGCCGCTTCCACCCGGCCGTTGCTCCGGGGGTGGTGGACAGAGGCAAATCTGAGATCTATCCCCAGCTGGGCACAAAAACTGATGAACTCTTCACTGGCAAACTGGGGGCCGTTATCTGTCACTATCGCTTGAGGCAGTCCAGTCTGCATATGATCTCCCCCCAGATGAAGTTCCTTATGACTTGCGAGGTGACCTTGGCCAAGGCCTTAACCTCCAGCCAATTTGAGAAATAATCGACCATGACCAAGAGGAACCTCCTATGCCCACTAGCCGGAGAAAAAGGCCCGACTAAATCCATTCCCCAGATAGCAAACAGCCACGGTGCCGTGATGCTTCGGAGTCTCTGAGCTGCCAAGACCTGGAGGGGGGCGCAGAGCTGGCACTTTTGACACCTTCTTGCGAACTCCGCGGCATCCTTCCTTAGGGTGGGCCAGAAGTATCCTCGAGACCGTGAAATTCTCCACCACCGTCTGGATCACCAGGGCGTCACAAAACGGATCTTCGTAGTCCGGCATGTCTGCTGACGATAAGGTGATCTTTTCTTCCGATGGGGGAGCCTGGGAGGTAGAGGTGACCCCCTTCGGTACATAGTTTGCAGGCTACCCTTGCGAGTTGCCTCGATCCCCACTCCTCCGTGAATCACCCCGATTCATCCCCGGGTTCCCACGTCTACCCGATCTTCACACCTATCCTCCATCTCCCCCTGCTGTACTTCCACGATCCTAACCGGCGGATCCTGCCTCCCTGCTCCTCTTGCTTCCCTCATCTCCAAGAACTCAGGGCAGGTGGCCGTTGCGTGACCCTCCTCCTGGTGGAAGTCACAAAAGAGCAACGCCACCCCACCCCTTCTTCCTTCTCCTCCTCCTCTTCTCCCAGCTCCTCGAATCCCTCTCCTCGCTCCTCTTCCTCTGCCCACCTCCATGGCCTCTTGAGGTGGCGGGACACGACCTCTTGGCTCCTGCCTCCATGCCGGTTGGTCGAACCTCCTGGGTTCCCGTAAGTTATCTCTTCCCTGATAGTCTCCTCCTTGGCTCTGGGGGCGACCCTCCTGGGGCCTCCAACCCAAACGGTTGTTCGGCTCCCGGGACCCCCATCCTTACTGCTGCCCCTGCCTTCGGGGCTCTTCCCTCCTCCTTTCTTCTCTCTGCTCCCTCTGCTCCCTCGGCTCCTTCTGCCTTCCTACTGCAGGTTCCTTCACATCATCCTCTGCCAGCCTGGCCAACTTCCTGGCGAACGCTGGATTTGCCCTCTCGAAGTCTATCTCTTTTGCCGCCCTCTCCATGAGCTCCTCAAAGGAGAGGGGGTCACTCTCTTCAACTCCATGCTGAAGAATACTGACCTCAGCCCCAGGGTAAAGGCGAGCATCAGCGCGTACCCTGGGACCTCCTGGACCAGGAGGATCTCTTCCTGAAACCGGTCGACATAGTGACCCAGTGTCTCATCCGGCTTCTGCCTCACCGCAAACAGGCACTCCACCTCCATCTTCCGCTTCTTCGATGTTAAGAACCTCAACAGGAAACTTCTTCGCAGATCTTCAAAACAGTAGATCGACCTTGCTGGCAACTGGTGGAACCAGTCCCGAGCCTTCTCCTTCAACGTGATGGCAAATAGCCGATACTTGAAGGCATCCGTCATTTGCCTTATCAAAACGACATCTTCAAACCACTGTACGTGCTGTACAGGGTCATCCTTTCCTGAGTAGTAGGATATGTCAGGCTCCCGGAGCCCCTTCGGTACCGGAGCTGAGATGATGAGCTCGCTGAATGGGCTCTCGCCTCCTGCCTGGCGAGAGGGCACGTCCCGTGACCTCGGCTGGCTGGCCCGATCCGCGAGACCGTGCCCAGGGAAGAGCTCTCGCACTGCCGCCTCCCTCTCACCCAAATCGGTCAAAGCCTCCTTGCACGGGCGCTGGCCAGGGAAGAGCTCCCGCGCGGCCACGTCCCTCTCGCCAGCCTCCGCCGGGACCTCCTTCCCCGGGCGCTGTCCAGGGGAATTCTCGCCCAAGAGCGGGACCTCCTCTATCGGAACCTGAGTGTGGCCCACTTGCTTCGGGCCGAGAAGGCCAAGCTAATGGTTTGCATGACTTCTCGCCTGAAGTCATCCAGCATCTTCCTCGTCGCTTCCTCTCCCCGGGTGGGGGAGCCTCCAGAACCAGACCCTTCACCTTCACCTCCAGCCATGGGGCAAAACCCAAGGCTTTCTTGTATCAGCTGCTTTTCACGCTCACCGCACCAGAACTGTTGAAGCCAAAAATGACCTCAACGGGAGTTCAAAATAGGGGTGCAGTCAACACCTATTTTTCTCAAGCCTCGACCCTCGACTTGATTCAAAGGACCTAAGACTGACCCAAAGCCTCAGCAGGGAGGTCCCACCTCACAACCGGGAGATCTCTAAGAGCTTCCCCTCCAAAGCCAAAAGCTGGGCTAGGAGCTCCTCAGAAAGCACTGGAAATTGGAAGATTATGAAAACTTGCCTTCTAAGGAGCCCTTATGGGTCTATTTATAGCCTTTGCTGACCTGAGATTACTGAAATACCCTTAGTTGATCTTCCAATAGCCAAATCCCGCTGTTTATCCTGAGGGTAGTTAGATCATTTTACCTAGGGCACTGGGCCCCACCCGGTGAGAACTCTGAGCCGAGAGCCTTCTGTCCAGAGCACGGCGCAAGCTGTCTCGCTTGCTTACAGGCGAGAGCTCCTTCGAGACAGGAGCTTGGCGCAAGCGCGAACGTTCCCGCCCCACTTATGGGCGAGAATTTCCTTAGGGCGGGAACTCCTCTGGCTAGCCTAATCGTGACCGTTTGTGCCTCCTAGTCTGACTCAGCGAATATGGGGTTGTACAGGCCCTACCTGAAGTGTTAGACAGAAACTGACGCTGAGTATACCCTCTACGAGATTCATGGAGGAGTCTGTGGGGAGCATTTGGGCGGAAAGGCCTTGGCTCGAAAAATCCTATGCCATGGTTTTTACTGGCCAATCATGAAAAAAGAAGCAACAGACTTTATGTAGAAATGCAAAAGTTGCCGGTTACATGCCAACATCCCCCGACAAACTCCCATTGCCCTTCACGCATTACAAGGAGCTTGGCCATTAGCTCAGTGGGGGATAGACCTCCTCGGCCCTTTACCACAAGCCTCGGGACAGAGGAAATTCATCATCATGGTCATCGACTATTTCACCAAGTGGGTAGAAGCGGAGCCTCTTGCCAAGATTACCGAGGAGAACGCGAAACAATTCGTTTGGAAGAACATCGTCTGTCGCTTTGGCATACCAGCAGTTATCATCACCGACAATGACACTCAGTTTATGGGAAAATCTTTTACCAAGCTATGCGAGGACTTAAAGATCGAGTTGCGGTATACGGCTGTGTCACACCCCCAATCCAATGGGCAGGTCGAGGTGACCAACCGAACCATTCTGAAGGGACTAAAGGCGCGACTTGAAGACGCTGGGGGCAGTGGGTCGACGCGCTCCCCAACATGCTATGGGCATACCGGACAACAGAGAGGACCCCCAGAGGAGAAACGTCGTACAATCTCTGTTACGGTACTGAAGCTATCATCCCGGTCGACATCGGCGTTCCAAGCCCCCGGGTCTCCAACTTCAACCTCCAGACGAACGGCGACGCTCTCCGAGACAATCTAGATTTGATTTCTGAGATCTGTGAAGAAGCCGCTCTCCATACTGCAGCCTACCAGCATTGCACAACCCACTATTACAACCGCAAGGTGAAGCCCCGACCGATCAACGTGGTCGACTTGGTCCTCCGCACTCTGGAAGCGGCTGGGAAAGGAACACATGGCGAAAAGCTATCTACAACATGGGAAGGCCCCTTCGTCGTCACGACCATGGTTAAACAAGGAACATACAGGCTACGCATCGTCGAAGGAAAGACTCTCCCCGCACTTGGAATGCACAAAACATGCCCAGATTTTATCAATGATTTCCTGCTTTATGTTTTTCTGATTGTGTAGCGTATTTTGTAATAAAAGACTATGATGTGTGTGAGCCACGGGCCTGGTCCCGCGCAAGTTATCTTTATTCAATTATTACACTATGTTGCTGCAAATCTTGTATCTCAAACCCCGTGGGGGCATGCCCCCTCACGAAGAAGCCGCGAGCAGCCCTCGTGCAAACTAAGCCGCGAGTCTGACTCATGCAACCCCGTGGGGGCCTGTACCCCTCATGAAGAAGCCGCGAGCAGCCCTCGTGCAAACTAAGCCATGGGCCTGACTCGTACAACCCCGTGGGGGTCTTCCCCCCTCACGAAGAAGCCGCGAGCAGCCCTCATGCAAACTAAACTGCAAGCCTGACTCGTACAACCCCGTGGGGGCCTGCCCCCCTCACGAAGAAGCCGCGAGTAGCCCTCATGAAAACTAAGCTGCGGGCCTGACTCGTGCAACCCTGTGGGGACCTGCCCCCCTCACGAAAAAGCCGCGAGCAGCCCTCGTGCAAACTAAGTCGCGAGCCTGACTCGTGCAACCCAGTGGGGGCCTACCCACTCACGAAGAAGCCGCAAGTAGCCCTCGTGCAAACTAAGCCGCGAGCCTGACTCGTGCAACCCCCTGGGGGCCTACCCCTCATGAAGAAGCCGCGAGCAGCCCTCGTGCAAACCATGCCGCGAGCTTGACTCATGCAACCCCGTGGGGGCCTGCCCCCTCACGAAGAAGCCGCGAGCAGCCCTCATGCAAACCAATCCGTGAGATTGACTCGTGCAACCCCATGGGGGCCTGCCCCCCTCACGAAGAAGCCGCGAACAACCCTCGTGCAAACTAAGCCGTGAGCCTGACTCGCGCAACCCCGTGGGGGCCTGCCCCCCTCACGAAGAAGCCGTGAGCAGCTCTCATGCAAACTAAGCCGCAAGCCTGACTCGCGCAACCCCGTGGGGACCTGCCCCCATCACGAAGAAGTCATGAACATCCCTCATGCAAACTAAGCCGCAAGTAGCCCTCGTGCAAACTAAGCCGCGGGCCTGACTCGTGCAAATTAAGCCGTGGACCCGAGCCGTGCAAACAAAGCCGCGGACCTGGGCCGCACAAACAAAACCGTGTACTAGAGCCGCACACACAAAGCCATGGACCAAAGCTGTGCAAACGAAACAGCTAAGATGACGTAAAAAGTAATGTCATACAAATTAGCCGGAATGATACAAGAAGGGTGATCAGAGCCTAAGGACAACAATAACAAATACTGAACAAAAAGCAAAATACAATACGACTAACGAGACAACTAAATATGGGTGAGGCTACTACTCATCATCCGAGCCGGAATGATCGTATTCAGAAACATCTGCAAAGCCAAGGCCGGATGTGTCACATCCCAAGCTCTTGCTAACCAGGCGAAGGGCCTTCGAGACACCATGCCGGAGCACTAGCTCAGAAACATCCTCCATCTAGGACTCCACCTCCTTTGACCAGATATCGTCACGAACCTCCTCTGCAATCAAACTACGGTCTCGCATGTAGTTTAATGATTCCAAGTATTCTGCAAGTCCCGCAGCCTTCAACTCCGACATGTGGCTATCAGAAGACAACATCTCTACTTGGGCCTTCCCCGCCCGTAGCTGAGTCTCAAGTCCGGTGGCTTCCTCCCATGCCGCCTGCAACTGGGTCACCAAGCCCGAAGCCTCCACCTTCGAGTGCTTCAACATTTGGGTAGTACTCTCCTTCAGGGTTTTCTCCACCTCCAAGGCTGCACATATATCCTCTAGCTCGGATTTCAGCGCCGACCCGGTCCGGCAGAATCGCGCAATGTCTCGATCATGTTCCTCCTTCAAGGAGGCAAGCGAGCTCAACGTCAACCGGAGCTTCTCCTGAAGAGCAAGATACCCATCTTTCAAACTCACATAATAGTCATTCCAGGTTACTGCAATCTGGGCCCGAGTCTCTATCAGCACAAGAAAAGGGCCAAGGTTAGCACCAAATAATGAAAAAAATGAGGAGAAGATTCTTCACAATGAGTCAAAACACTCACCGCATCGCTCATTGCCCTCAAGGAAGAGGGCATTCGTGGGGCCGTTATCTCCTAAGGCACTTGAGGAACTGGGGACACGAGAATCTGCACCTCGGGGGTCGACTCAGGACAGGCATCAGAAGGAGCCACCGCCGTATCAAGGTCGCCAAAAGGGGCTGCCACGACTTTCCTCTTTCGTCCCCCTCCCTGAGAAGTCCCAACAATCTGGACTGCATCCGAAGAGATACCACACCGCAGCAGGCTCTTCTCCTCCACATAGACGAAGATATTAAAGAGGTGGTTGGCTAGTTCACGGGACTCTAAAAACCCAAGCAATGAAGAAAATTCTCGTTCCTTCCCCCTCACACGGAGACAGCGGTCGGGCAGTGTATGCCACGCCTCGAGAAGGCCCCATAAATTCCTGACATACCCAAATAGATTGTTTTCATGACGATGATCTTTTAGAGCCTCGAACTCCAACCAACTTTTTTTGCTACAAACCTCCACCCGCTCGCCGCCGTCGGAGCGAACATCACACCAATCTCGAAATTGGTACAAGAAAAGCTGTTCTCCATGCTCGCGAAAGAAGGCAACTAAGCCCATAATTCGGGCAATTCCAACTGGGACAAACTGGGAAATTGGCATCCTGCAGAACTTCAAGATCTCGATCACCTCCTCACATGGGGGAAAGCGGAAGCCGGACCTCAGGGAAACTTCGCAAATCGTCAACCAGCCACGAGGAGGATTCTGGACGCGCTCCTCGGAATGTGGGATCCTCACCTCCAAATCAGCAGGAAGCCCATATTTCTTCCTCCAAATTTCCCCTCTGTTTTCAGTTAAATAGACGCGCAGGCGCATCAGACTGGAAGAGCGCTTTGGGACCTGCACAACACAAAGATGGAAGGGTCAGGTTTGCCTAAAGAATGAAGGCTTGGGGTCATGCGTCTAAGCACATACAACCTAAATCACGTGCAAAACAAGTGCACACCCGCTTACAGGAGCGCGCCCGATCAAAGAGGAAGACCGCCCGCGCACAACCGCGCGCACGCAGGCCTGATGGGCACCCAGCTCGGGTGCGCGCGGCCTGCCGCGTGCGCGGCCTGGGCGCACGTGGCCTGCTGCGCGCGTGCTCGGCCTGGGCCCCCGTGCGGCCTGCCGCACGCGAGCGCGGCCTGGGGCGTGTGCCGCCTGCCGCACGCGCGCACGCAGCCTGCCGCGCGCACGACCTGGGTGCGCTCGGCCTCCCACGCGAGTGGCATTGGCGTGCGCGCGGCCTGGTCGCACGCGGCCTGGGCGCGTGCGTGCAACCGGAGCGCGCATGACCATGTTCGGCGTCTTCGCCGACCGACTCTCCTTCGACAAGTTTGCTCCGGGTACCTTCGAAACACCGCCCTTCGCCGACTCCACTTTCTCGCCTGAGGTTGTCATGACAGCGGGAAAGAAGATGACCAACAGGAAAATCCTTCTTCTCTCGCTCGCTTCACTCTCCAACAAAAAGGATTTTGGGGGCAATTGATGGGTTACACCTCAATTTATAGGGAGAATTCCCCCATGATCTCCTCCCAAAATGAGGGATCATTGGGTTGACTAGTCAAACCCACCTCCCATGAAATCCCCATAATGAGGGAAACATGGGTGGTGGGGCCTACTTCCTCTCCCCACTAAGGAGAACCACCCCCTTGGGGGAAACTGCCGCCCGAGCCGCCGCATTGACGGTTAGCCCTCCACCGCCGGCCGGGCGGCAGTCGCCGGACAGACCGCAGCGCGCCGCTGGCCAGGCCGCGGACGGCCAGCCCACGACCGTCCAAGCCGCCGCCGGCTAGCCCACGACCGTCCAGGCCGCCGCCGGCCAGCCTGCGGCCGGCCAGGCCGCCACCGGTCAGGCCGCACCCGGCCGACGCCAGCCAGGCCGCGCTCGGCCAGCCCGATGCCATCCAGGATGCGGCCGACCAGTCTACCGCCAGCTAGGCCGCGACCCGCCAGGCTGTGGCCGGGCAGGCCGCGGCCGTAGGCCAGGACGCCGTCGGCCAGGCCGCAGCTGGCCATGTCGCGGCCCCCGGCCAGGCCGCCGCCAGCTAGTCCGCGGCCCGTGGCCAGGCTGCCGCTGCCCAGGACACTACCCGGCTGGCCGCCGCAGGCCTGGCTGCAGCCCAGGCCGCCGCCGACGCACGGCCGACCCGCCGCCGTCGGCGACTTGCCCACCGTCCGATCGTGGTGGGCTCTCATCACCGTCCGATTCGGTGGGTAACCACCCACTAACCCACTGCATTAGTGGCGGGGCCCGCCATGATCCTCTCTATAAGGCTATAAAAGGAGCTCCAGGGTCTCCTCATGATTCACTTTTTTGCTCCCGGTCGCCTTCTTCCTCAGGCGAGAACTCTGCCGGACTCCTCCCTCGGATCATCCTTCAGCCACCTCGAGACACCAACGCACCACCAACAAGAAAATGCCAAAGTCCCGGAGCGAGCGGAGGGAGGAAGACGACCCCTGCAAGCATACGCGCGCCGTGGCCGCGCTCTAAACTTCAAATCACTAGAGTTACTCCTCGGATTCCAGTGTCCAAGTCGCTCCCGCGGGGCAGGCTGTTGCCTGCTGGGAGCTGAAGTCTCTCTCTCTCTCCCCCAAGCTGTAACGGACAGCGGTCTGTCGCCCCGATTCTCCAAACACATTGTAATCACACACAACTAGTGAGCTTTAACCGGCACAGACCCGATCACGTGATTTTCTACCAAGTTGAGGGGTTTTTCCACGTCATCACATCTTGAGTCAACCTTTCATTTGCTCTGACTTTGTGTGCACTCGACCGCTCCGCAAGCTAAGACGGTCCATTTGAATCCGGTCCGACCGGAGCATCGAGTTAGCCCGCAACACTACTCATTCTTATTCTTCTTTTCCGACCCTTCATGGCAGCCAAAAACTCTTCGTGCTAACTGGCGACAACTACGATCTTTGGGAGAAATCAATGCTCAACGCACTTAGGGCCAAGAATAAAGAAGTGCTCGTTGACGGTACGATAAACAAATCGGAGTCCGATTCTCCGGAAGCAAACAACTGGAAGGTTTGCAGTTCTATGTTGATTTCATGGATTGTCAACTCAATCGTCACATCCATATAACATAGTGTTGCTTATGAAAATTTGGCGAAAGCACTTTGCGATGATCTCCGGGAATGTTTTTCGGTTGGTAATGTCATGGGCGGATCTAAACAGAGACACACTAGTGCATGTGCCTGAGCGTGATTTTTGAAAAATTTGGCTCGGCGCTCTCCTACAGCATGCAGGCTTCAGCCACCTTTTTCTTTGGACCTCGAGCTATCGTTGTTGGCTCCTTTGGCATAGAAAGTCTGCAAGGTTGCCTCTCTCTGCCCCCTCACTCCCCCCCCCTCTCTCTCTCCTGAAGACTTTAGTTTCTGCATTTTCATTTTTTAACTGGTGTCCAAGCTTCTCTTATCTGTTCCCTCTATCCGCAAGCCTTAAAACTCTCACCTTTTTGGAGTGATTCTTTTCGGCAAACATCATCCTGAGAAGCGAGGATCAGAGCTTCTCTTCTTTGTTCTCTCCAGTGGGCGACTCTCCTTTTTGATTCTCTTGCAATCTGCAGACTACATGGTAGCCGCTTTTATTTTTTTTTGGCTTATTTTTAGCTGCACTTGGATCTAAGAATGAAGGCGCCAAATTTCTCCCACTCCCAATGTAAGGAACGATACGTATACAGAATTATTATTTGTACGCATAGAGGAGGAACATAAGAAAAAGAATTATAATCCCCCAAAGACAATTCTCCTAAAGTAAATCTCATTGAATCTCATGTCAACCACTCCTCACACCATCAATTCAAAGTCAATGGCAAGAAGCAAAAGAAACTTATCCATCCAGATTCCCGCCATCAGAAACCTAATCATCCCAAACCTAATTCTTCAAACCAAAACCTAGGTAAAGAGAAATGACACTTCATCTGCGGTCGCACAAATCATATGTTTATTAATTACTTCTATAAGAAGATAGAACCCATGGTCTGCAAATCCCATAGTGTCAAGCCTTAGGCCAACATGATTCAAGCATCAGATCAACCTATCTTCAGGTTAGATTATACTTTTAGTGTTCTTCTCACTTCATCAAATTGGTGGCTTGATTATGGAGAAAATGCTCAAGCCTATTTTGATCGTTCTTGCTTTTCCACCTTCCAAGACATCATTGGAGGAAGCGTGATCTTACTGATTGTTGAGATTATATTAGCCAGCAGGACACGTGTCTGTGAGACCGCATGTTTGGGCTTTCCCCATCGCATTCCAGGTCTGGGTGTTGACCCCGGTGGGCCCCCTTGTGTGGCGGAATATCCCCGCGGTCCTGTGGTTGGGGTTTATCCCACATCGCCCGCAGATTTCTCCACTTTGTGTTCATGTACCCCTCCACCCTTCATCTCAAAACCTGGGTTTTGAGATGAACTAATGGGTTGGCGGGTTCTAACTTGGTATCAAAGCAGGTTGTCCTGCTGCGGGGGTGTGTTGAGATTATATTAACCAGCAGGACACATGTGTGTGGGACCGCATGTTTGGGCTTTCCCCATCGCGTTCCAGGTCTGGGTGTTGACCCCGGTGGGCCCCCTTGTGTGGCGGAATATCCTCGCGGTCCTGTGGTTGGGGTTAATCCCACATCGCCCGCAGACTTCTCCACTTTGTGTTGAGATTATATTAGCCAGCAGGACACGTGTGTGTGGGACCGCATGTTTGGGCTTTCCCCATCGCGTTCCAGGTCTGGGTGTTGACCCCGGTGGGCCCCCTTGTGTGGAGGAATATCCCCGCGGTCCTGTGGTTGGGGTTAATCCCACATCGCCCGCAGACTTCTCCACTTTGTGTTCATGTACCCCGCCACCCTTCATCTCAACACCTGGGTTTTGAGATGAACTAATGGGTTGGCGGGTTCTAACTCTGATGCTTCTTCTACACAAATACTTGGAAGTAGGAGATTAGATCTTAGGTTGACATCCGGGAAGGCAGTAGCCCTGCATTATGTGCGTAATGTGTCAATGGTTATGAAGAATCCAGTGAACAGATCATTGATAGTAAAGAAGGGCTATAAAATTATTTTGGAGGTGTAAGACCCCTCCCCTTACCAAGGAGGCAACCCAGTCTTATGCCCAGAACTGCCGCCTTACGGTGACACTAACTCACGGGTTAGTCGACACCGCAAGACGCCGATCCTGCCAGCGAGTACGATCATTCAACCACTTTCGGCCAATCGAGAATAGAAGTAAAACAAGTAGTAATAACTAACAACTCCACAAAGATCACAGTACATATCATATAAATATGAAAATGAAAGGTACAACAGTAGTCCACAATGAGTATAGAAAGAGAAAAGGGCTTATGCCCGTACATGCCAAAAAAGAATAGTAAAGCTCTCTCTCTCATTATAACACTATGCAGAAGCAAACTCTAAATATGCATACTCGTCATCACCTGACGCTGAGCTACGGTAGTAGCACATGGTATCTGCTCCTCAAGTCCTGCCACCTCGTCCAGCTGGTCGTACTGGTGCTCCAGCTCCTCAAGCTCCTAAAATAATACGGTCACAAGCAACCGTTAGTCATAAAGACTAAGCCATTATCGTCCTTATCTCACCCCCACGACTCCTAGGCACCGAGCGGGAGGACGAAAGCGGAGGACAACAAAGCAGTATCAAAATAGAAGTAGGTGACGGTGGATCTATTCTATCATGGATATATTTCTAACAGTTATGTCATTACATTAGCAGTTCTATATATAGCACATGTAAAGTAAGTAAGCAGTACTGAAAGAAGAGTGCAGTAAGTAAAGTAAAAGAAGAACAAAAAGTAAACTATCTACTGCTACACTAACATCACAAGAGTACCTTAACTTATATGAATGCCCATATAAACTTATAAGTTAAGGTTTAAGAAATATAACTTATCATATAAAAATGCTCATACTAATTTATATGATAAGGATCCATGGTGCGTATGACCTAAATATGTATATATGTTATGTATGCAGGTTATGATTCATGCAAGTGCAACTCACACACACACACGACTCTATGATCACAAACCTTTAGTTCCCGCTTTTTGGAGCTAACATCACTCTCTGGTACCACCGTTGTGGCTATGGCAGCAGTGGAGCGGGCGTCTCCACTCTTAGGCGGGTATACACACTACCAGGCCTAGACCTCTCATACGCCACTATGCACATCCTAGGTGCACTCTAGAGTCTCTGCGTACTATTTGCTGGCTACCTACCAGTCTTTTTGGTCGAGTGTGCATTTTTTGGGGATCGTCCTCCATACTGCAGTGTAAAACAACCCATTAGCCCCTCAAACCATCACACCTCGCCAGAGTCACCGTACTGCTATCGGTGTGATGATTGGCCCAGTACCGCATGACCCGCCATAAATTTATTTCTATTCACATGCAAGATATTCCAACCCGAGCCTCCAGCTTGCAGGACCAAACCTGTCCGGAAACTCTCGAGCCTACAGCTCGCAAGACCAAACCTAACCTGATATCAAACTCCCGAGCCTCCAGCCCGCAGGACCAAACCTATCATGATATCAAAATCCCGAGCCTCCAGCTCGCAGGACCAACCCATCCTAAAACCCTCCAACCCATCACGGGTGAGATTGCACATCAATGCCTCAGTTCTGAATCCCTCCAACCCTTCACGGGTGAGAATACACATCAATACCTTTGTTCTGAATCCCTCCAACCCTTCACGGGTGAGAATGTACATCAATGCCTTAATTCTGAATCCCTCCAACACTTCACGGGTGAGAATGTACATCAATGTTCTCTTAGACTATTAGACTACTCTTGTCTAATGTTTGTTATACCTAGCAATTTAGGGTTAATCCCAGGACCGCCCAGGGCATGCCCGGTGAAGGGCTCTCGGGAGCACTAGGAACTACGATGGGCTGAAACCCAAAGCTCCCTTTCTCAAGGATATTTACTTTTATTAATGTCTACCCACGATCCATACCAACTCTCATTGTTACTCTGGGACAAACCTAATAATTTTAGAATGTTATCAAGAGAGCGGCGGTCTTCCGCCGATCTCTGTTCTAGCCACTATCCTTGGGATTTTGCACTCTACCACTCGTTATCAAGAAGTGACCTATTGGACACCAACCAGGGTTCATCTTCCCAACATAGATTCCATCTCAACCGACAACCTCATCCCCTGAGGGTTCTAGTATTATGTGCTATTTTTACTATGCGCACCCATGACCTAATGTTGACCCGTATGACGTGTCTTCCAAACTCTTTGGCCAACTGCACCTAATTATTTATCATAGATTACTTTGATGTATGATGTTGACCATCCTAGGTTTCATTATTTTCTCTAAGGGAGTAAGGGCCTAAATTAATTCTTTTTATTGAGTGACCTGGGTCACCTTGCACATGATGTACAATCTATAATGGTCTAGCCCACCTAAGAAACTTATCAGATGTTCCATGAGATTAAATATGACTTCCTACCAAGTTTCATAATTACTGAGGATCCATGTTGATATAATAAAGGTAAATACAGAATTTCGAAATCCTAAACAGTGATTTGACCTAACATATATCCATATGAACAATATTACCAAAATGCCATTATTAGGGTTTTCAGCATATAAAAGCATCTAAAAATTATCAAATAATTTAACAGGGATTTAATCACAGAAATAAACTACTTTAAAGTTTTCCATAATATTTTAACAAAAATTTCCCTTATTTATAATTAATTTTCATAATGGGCAAAATGGTAAATTCTACATTAAATCTAAGTTAAAATTACCTAACAGTCCCATAATTTTTTCCAGAGGCGAGCTATGCCTTAATAAAGCTGGTAACAAAAGTTCAGAATTTAATAAATTCATATACCCTAGATTCAAATTTATTTCCTACTAGGCATATTTTCTAATAATTCCAAATAATGAGATTTTTGATCCCAAAAATCTCAAACTTCCCATGGGAGGTATATTCCATCCCTGTAAGCCTATATCCATAGTTTCATGGACATGCAATGGTCCAAATGGGCTAAATTCCCATTTATCTATTTTTACTACAGGCACCCCAAATTTGAACGTACCTATCTCATGCATGTGGGATTTCCTAAAAATGTAGAGGTCAAAATGACCTGAAATTTCTACCATGGTTTTATATTGATCTAATGGACATGCCACCAAAATTTGGGGGCATTTGGAGTTGTAGATCTCCAAAAATTCAATTAATTTAATAAATGATATTTCTCCAAAAATTATGGAAAAGTAATTTCCAAAAATTCCCATTTTTGGTCAGTACCTAAGAAATACCTAGTCACATGCATGACCAAAATCTTAGGTCATGTGGACTTAGGGTTTGGCTTGGGCACTCATTTAAAATCTGCCCTAGCTTAGGACCAGTTTTGGTAGAATGGCCCTACAGGGAGTTGTTTTACTCCAAATTACAACTTTAGGGTGTCATTTTAATGTTAATACCAAGGGGTACATTTTATATGTTCAATATGTTTTCTGAATATGCCTCTAAGAGGCCTAAAATCGGCCTGAAAGGTATAGAATAAAGTGTGACAGAATATAAAATAAGCTATAGTTTAATACATCAAGATGGACGACATCCATGCGTCTTCTTCCTCCAACGGACGACCACAATTGTACCGACCTTTAGCACCTTAATATGGTGTTTTCCGACTATCTAGGTAGCTCCCCGGCCGGCCACCACCACCACCACCTCCGTTAAGGTGGGGGCTAACGTTTGGGGGCGACTTGGCCGCCGGAGGTGGCGGTTTCCGGCGAACCCGAGATCCATTAAAAACCATGGATTTTCTGCCACACCTCACATGGATCCAAGCTCAATTGAGCTCGAAATCTCTCCTAAATGATCTAGGAAGCTAGCATAAGGGGAGAGGAGGAGAAACGGACCTTAATCGAAGCCCGACGGCAGCGGCGGCGGTGGTTGGTCATGGAATTTCTCCTCTCCGGCAAGCTTGCTCCCGAACTCATTTCTCCACCAAAAGCTTCGATCCAGATATCGAATTCCACTCCTCTCGGCCTTCTAAACCTGATGGTGAGGTCAAAATGGGGGTGGGGTGGCTGTATAGGGAGATTCCATCAATGAGGATTTCGGCCACCACCTTGGATGCTCCTCCTTGGCTCCAAGTGGCACCTCCTTTGCTAGAATTTGGCTGGGGAATTAATCATAAGCTCGGAACTGAGCTTTGGGAGGGAGGAGGAGGTCCAATTGGCCTCCATCCCCTCTTTCCCTCTCTTCTCTCTCCTCTCTTTCCCCAAATTTCCAAAAACACCCCCATGCATGCACTCTCTCTCCAATTTTAGAGGGGTGGGGGCTGTCATTGACCACTTGGGCTGGTCATGGGCCTTGACTCATGGGCTTTGGCCATTGGGATTGGGCTTGGCTCATTTTATTTCTTTTCTTTAAGTCCTCTGTTGACTTGTTGACTTTTTTAGGTTGACTTGGTCAACATGATGAGTGGGTTGGCCCCACTTGATGGTCATGGACCCAATGACACCACCCAACTTGTGTTGGACAATGGTGGTGCCCCACTTGGGCTAGTTAGGCCTATAGGTGGGAGTTTGACCAATTTAGGGTTAGGGTTGACTTGGGTCAACTTGGGTCAATGTGTGGCCCAATGAGGTATCTTTTGGTTCACTTAGATTGTTTTTAGGGTTAAGGGCATAGTGGTGGGGCCAATGCATGCTTATGACTCCATATTGGGATAGTTTGACTTGAGTTAACCTGGGCCCTATAGCGGGCACTATGTGAATCCACCCTAACTCCATGAGTCAAACCTAGCCTACACCTCATTTACCCACCACATGTCCTAACCTAATCTAAGTTTAGGGGTTTAGTAGGGAAGTGGGATGTTACAAATCCCAATAAACAAAAAAATAATAATTTCACCCCCGAAATTCAAGTTCGGGTCTACGGGGTTTCTGTGCACAAGAATTTTAAGAAATTTAAAGATAATTAAAGTATACCTGAGGCGAAAAGCTCCGTATACCATTCACGCATCAGATCCATCGGCTACCAGGTGTGCTCCTCCCGTCCGTGGTTGCCACAATACCTTTATCAAGGGCACCATCTTCTTCCGCAACACTCAGACCGCGGTATCATCGATCCAGACCGACTCTAAACGAACTGATCTATTAAGTGCTATCGGGCCTGCTGTAGCGGTAATATGCTGCTCCGGCCGAATGAGAGCTCTCCGTAGCGAAGAGATATGGAAGACGTCGTGCAGAGTCCCTAACTATGGCGGCAGCTCCAGCCTGTAAGCCAAAGGACCAATCCACTTCAGGATCAAGTATGGTCCCATAAATCGAGGGCTGAGCTTCTTGTGTCTCCGCACCCGCGAGACACAATGTACCAGACATATCTTCAAGAAAACTCTGTCTCCCACCTGGATCTCTATTTTTTAATGCCCGCATTGTAGTACTTGGCTTGTCGACTTTGAGCCTCCAGCATCCGATCCCTGATCAGCTATATATGTGCGTCTGTATCCTCAATGTAATCTGATATGAGTGCCCTTGAATCATCATCCTAGATCCAAGATAGCAGCGTCCGACAATTCCTATCCTATAGGCCTCGTAGTTGTTTCTATTAGAGGTAACATTCCCCTTCCAAATGCACTTTCATTATATTTTGGGATATTCATAATCAAGATTGCGTGGGCATATTTCCAAGTCTTCTGACACATTATCATTTAATAAACCTTAATCATGCATTGGTTCAGAGTCCCTTACGAGCAATGATCATTAAGTACGTGAAAATCAATAATCTTATATGTAGAATTGTGCACACAAATCTTAGATTTCTCTTCTAGAATCGCCTCACGCCTTATAGCTTATACCATATCGAATCTTCAAATATATGTTATCATAGATTTATTTATGACGAAGGTCCAACTTATGCATAGTAATTAACCAACCTCCAAACTTAAGATTTGATGAAAAGATTATCACCCCCTCTTTTCTTTTTCCTTTTTTTTCCAAATTCATGACATATTACACCTCTACTTAAGTAAAAATACATAATTTGTAGAGTGAACTCTTCATATATACATTGAACGATCATTATTAGTATAGATGTTCACAACATGACACTCAATCGCTTTTCTAATTTGATTTTGATTGATAAGATATAAGGAATTCTTGCAAAACAATAAGACTCATCACGAGTCGATTTCATCATAAGAAAGAATCTGATTAAACACTAATTAATTCTTGTGTGGTTTCACTGTATACACCTTTGATAGTCAAAATCTATATTCCATAGTCATGAATACTCATAATGGTGGTTACAATGTTATCAACTTATGTGTGCTGGTTCTTGACGATATCATAATCAAGGGGTCATACCTATGCGTACGCTTCAACTAATCATCCACCCCATTTTAATTTGCTGAGTCGTTACATTTTCAATGTCATGCCTTGACAAATTAATCTTTTATGTGCTCGAAGTTTCAACACAGGTATGCCCGTACTAACTTTCCTATACATGTTCATATGGTTGCTTTATTAGGCAAGCGTGGGTGAATACTCATCTAAAGCCATTATATTCAAGAGATTAGCTCAACCGTGTGTGGAATATGTATGAGTAACCTTCAATCTAACCTCCAAAAATTATGTCATGGTAGAGACCATTATTTCTCTAAGTTCATGAGTTATTGTCACTTACAAACACCAAAAAAAATATAATTCGCACTACCCAATATATGCAAGGTTGAATTTATTCGTTCCTTGGTGCATAGGATATGCTTGCATTGTCTACTCATGATCAAATTTTTCTAAGTTCGCTTAAACATAATAGTGCATTTGTTACCCGTAAAGTGGGCATTTTAAATCCTCCGAATTAATATAATACTTGATTCTAAGGATAATAGTATATTCATAATCATGAGTTTGTTCTCAAAATCCAGAATATTTCTGAAGGCAATTATTATATCATCGAATACTTTTGTTTTGATTCTTGTAATCATCAGAGCCACATCCAAATGATCGTACTTATAATCTACATCTTCCAATTCAGTATGGTTTTTCACTTGATCTTAATTTTTCTGGGGCCGTTATACTCCCAATGTCATAAACAAAATTATTCAAATATTTTAAATTCTCACTTATGGGTTCTAATCATATAACAGTTAAGACCCGCAATCACTCCTTCATATTACCATGGCGTTACCCTATCCTAATCTGTATGTTTCCAACCTATTGACCTGGTTATGTTAGGTAGGCGCGGGTAGCAGTGACTATCGTGTTTACTTCTCCCAATTGTACCCATTTAATATGTGATAATCATGAACCCTAGTTATGCAAAAAATTTTAGTTATCCTTCTGACTTGTACTGAATTCTCAATTCACCTTGACTTTCTCTTGCAATATATCTGAGTTCATTAATTAAATCCTTAACCGACGATAAAATTGTTGAAATTTGTGAAGTGGAAGTGGTTGATGGGGCAGGCCGGGCGGCCTGGGCGGACAGCATCAGCGGACTGGGCGGACTGGGCGGACTGCTGATAAGCGTCCTGGTGAGAAGTCTAGTAGAAGCTGGCTGTTCTTCTGAGAGGGTTGTACGGATGAACTCCGCGGATTGTGCGGCCTGTTATCTACGGATAGGGCGTTGGCTGATTGGTTTAGCCAAGGAGCGGCCTGAGCGGATAGAGGCTTACGAACTGGTGCATTGCTCAGTGGCCGCGTTGCAAGCTAGTGTAATCGGCAGTTTGGCTCATGTCCGCGGGAAGCTTGCGGACTGGCGTGTCCACGATGTGTGCTGTTATGGACTGGGCTTAGAGCTTGGCTGTGGCCTTGTCGAGCTCTGGTGATACAGCATGTGCTTTGCTATGGAGGACATTGGCGGACTGGTGTGTGGAGTCCGGCAGGTGGCCATTGCGTTGGACAGGTTGCGAGGTTCTTGCGAACTCAGCCTTTACTCAGGAGGAGTGTGGCGGCCTGCTTGATGGTTGGCAGACGGGAGTTTATGTCCGCCATGCTCGCATTAGGCCTTTGGTGTTTTTGGACTTGGTCACACTTTGTGCCAAGACCAGGGTGTCCGCAGTATCCGCCAAGTCCGCTGTTGACCGGGCGGACTGTTGCTAACTCTGCCTTTGGTCATGGACTTATGGAGGATGGAGGCTTGAGTCTTGCTCTATGCGGACTGTCTCTATATGTGCGGACAACCACTGAAGGGGGTTGCTGTCCTGCAGTGGTTGAAAGCTTTGCGGGCTGGTGCCTTGTCCGCATAAGCTTGGGCGGACTGATGAGGGTTCGCCAAAGTTGCCTTGCTCCTAGCGGTTTGATCCTTGGAACCGGCTAAGTTCTAGCGGACTCGGCGGACGATGTTTTGCTATCGCGCGGGATAGGGCGGTGTCGCTATCTCTAGGGCGGTGACCACACTCCTCACCTCGCCTATAAATAGGACCCCCCTGACACATCTATAGTAACTGAGTGAACAGTATGTTGGGTTCGGCGAGGAGCTGCAGTCTCAGTTTTTCTGTCCTCGCGGATTGATTCAGAGCTGACGGTTTGTTGTGTGCAGGTCGCGCGAGTAGCTTCAAGGAGCCAGGAGTTTGGCTTTGACTTCGATCAAGTACTTGGAAGTGTGCGGTCTCTGCGGATTCAGCAGGTCGCTCTACGGCTTGTCAGTTCTCTGCTTCAACTTTGCCAATGCCAGTAACCTGTCCGCCGGTTTCAAGCGGGTAGGCGGTCTGTTCCTCAGTTCATCAGCAGGAGGCGAATAACGGTGTGTCCGCACGGCCTCGCGGCTTCGGCGGACTCCGTGTCTATTCGGCGGATTGCAGCATAGCTCGGGCGGCTTCGGCGGTCTCGGCGGATTCCGGTGCTGTCCGCCCGACTTGTTTTGTGTAACTTTCTGTGATAGCTTGTGTACTAGAGAAATCATGTCTCGCTACGTATACCTCACCTTGTAAAGAAGTGGAATGTATAAAAGATCTGCTTGTGCTTCCATTGTTTGTTGGTGTTAACCTTGGTCCTTGGTTTTTCGCTGGTTCAAAGTGTGAACTGGGTAGTGCCGAAGATATTAATTTGGCGTTTGGGCTACCTTGCTGACCACTTTGAGAAAATTCAATAATAATCATTAATCACGTGTCACGTCAATTGGGTTGAGGTGTTAGGGCATCTAGAACGTGCTTTGTTGAGGTAACACATTCCTTTAATTATACATAAAACCTTTGTGTCGTCGTTACTACTTGATTTTAGTTTATTGAAAGACCATTTGTTCGAATTCTTGTGGATTATACGCAACTTGTTTCGTTCTTTGAATATAGTATGTCATTATATATCGATGAAATTACGATCTCTCTTTAAGTTGTGTCAAGTAGTTATCTAATTCACCAGCCCGAGAAAGTTTCTAATGTCTCATGACGACTTTCCTTGTTCTGGGGTTGTGATACATCCACGAGGGCAACCCTCTATGTATATCCCAAACTTCGAGGGAGGGTTGATCATCTTACCAATTATCTGTACAAAAATCTCGCTATTCATATGGGCAATGTTTAAATACGAACTCTCCAAGATCACTATGTCTGCGACATAATGTTTATAAACAGGATCTAGGGAAATTCAAGTCGTTATCAATTTAGCCCAATAAACAAAAGGATAAGCCCCCATACCTCTCGGGCTAAATTCCCTTAATATTTATAGTGCATTCCTCTTATATGTGCACTCAATCCTTAGGTCTAATAATCTTAGACCTGGAGTTCCACCTTGAGACTAATTGATATGCTATATATCTTTGGCCCTTAAGATTCCTTATACGACAATCTTCTCAAGGTCAACATGTGACCCAACCAAAATGGGTTTCTTCTGAGACTTGAATTCTTATTCTACCTTTGGTATTTGCCACTGTGGTTGTCTCAATGTAATCTAGTCATCAGTATGATGGTTAAGTTTACGAGTACCCTACTATTCCACTAATAAATTATATGCACCAATTCTCCTTAAGGCAGTCCTATCAACTTGGGTAAGAAGTGACAATATCACTCGATAGGTGCAACAGGGACATCAAAATTTAAGCCTTAAGTAGTGACTCTTGCGTCAAATTCTTCCCTTGGTGAATTTGGGTATCCTCGTACCTTAACCAATCTATCTCTGAGGTCTATTTTAGACTCGGATACACTACAAAATCCTCTTGGTAAGTCAAACTAAGGAGGTGCCCTAATTGGATTGGCCTAACTTATTGTTTAAATGGACTATTTTCTGTGACTTTTTACACATGGGCACACCATTGCTTCCGCTGCATAGTTTGTCCGGAAACTATTGCTCGAGCAGGGTGACCCAGTGTTGTGGACTTCTTTCTCATATGATCGTCTGTTCAAGTGATACCAGTTTGTAAGACCCCTCCCCTTACCAAGGAGGTAACTCGGTCTTATGTCCAGAACCGTCTCCTTACAGTGACACTAACTCACGGGTTAGTCGACGCCGCAAGACACCGATCCTGCTGGCGAGTACAATCATTCAATCGGTTTCGTCCAATCGAGAATAGAAGTAAAACAAGTAGTAATAACTAACAAGTCCACAAAGATCACAATAGATATCATATATATATGAAAAGGGAAGATACAAGAGTAGTCCACAAAGAGTATAGAAAGAGAAAAGGGCTTATGCCCATACATGCCAAAAATGAATAGTAAAGCTCTCTCTCTCACTATAACACTATGCGAAAGCAAACTCTAAACAAGCACACTCGTCATCACCTGACGCTGAGCTACGGTAGTAGCACATGGTATCTGCTCCTCAAGTCCTGCCACCTCGTCCAGCTGGTCGTACTGGTGCTCTAGCTCCTCGAGCTCCTAAAATGATACGGTCACAACCGACCGTTAGTCATAAAGACTAAGCCATTATCATCCTCGCCTCACCCCCGCGACTCCTAGGCACCGAGTGGGAGGACGAAAGCGGAGGACAGTAACGCAGTATCAAAATAGAAGCAGGTGACGGTGGATCTATTCTATCATGGATATATTTCTAACAGTTATGTCATTACATTAGCAGTTTTATATATATAGCACATGTAAAGTAAGTAAGCAGTACTGAAAGAAGAGTGCAGTAAGTAAAGTAAAAAGAGCAGAAAGTAAACTATCTACCGCTACACTAACATTACAAGAGTACCTTAACTTATATGAATGTCCAAACAAACTTATAAGTTAAGGTTTCAGAAATATAACTTATCATATAAAAGTGCTCATACTAATTTATATAATAAGTATCCATGGTGCGTATGACCTAAATATGTATGTATGTTATGTATGCAGGTTATGATTCATGCAAGTGCAACTCACAAACACGACTCTGTGATTACAAAACTTTAGTTCCCGCTTTTTGGAGCTAGCATTACTCTTTGGTACCACCGTTGTGGCTACGACAGCAGTGGAGTGTGCGTCTCCACTCCTAGGTGGGTATACACACTACCAGGCCTAGACTTCCCATACGCCTCTGTATACATCCTAGGTGCACTCTACAGTCTCTGCGTACTATTTGCTGGCCACCTACCAGTCTTTTTGGTCGAGTGTGCATTTTTGGGGATTGTCCTCTAGACTGCAGTGTAAAACAACCTACTGGCCCCTCAAACCATCACACCTCGCCAGAGTCACCGTACTGCCATCGGCGTGATGATTGGCCCAATACCGCATGACCCGCCACAAATTTATTTCTATGCACATGCAAGATATTCCAACCAGAGCCTCCAGCTCGCAGGAACAAAACCTGTCCTGATATCAAACTCCCGAGCCTCCAGCACGCAGGACCAAACGTGTCCTGATATCAAACTCCCAAGCCTCCAGCCCGCAGGACCAAACCTGTCCTGATATCAATCTCCCGAGCCTTCAACTCGCAGGACCAACCCATCCTGAAACCCTCCAACCCATCACGGGTGAGATTGCACATCAATGCCTCAGTTCTGAATCCCTCCAACCCTTCACGGGTGAGGATGCACATCAATGCCTTAGTTCTGAATCCCTCTAACCCTTCATGGGTGAGAATGTACATCAATGCCTTAGTTCTGAATCCCTCCAACCCTTCATGGGTGAGAATGTACATCAATGTTCTCTTATCCTATTAAACTACTCTTGTCTAATGTTTGTTATACCTAGCAATTTAGGGTTAATCCCAGGACCGCCCAGGGCATGCCCGGTGAAGGGATCTCGGGGGCACTAGGAACTATGATGGGCTGAAGCCCAAAGCTCCCTTTCTCAGGGATATTTACTTTTATTAATGTCTACCCATGATCCATACCAACTCTCGTTGTTACTCTAGGACAAACCTAATAATTTTAGAATGTTATCAGGAGAGCGGCGGTCTTCCGCCGATCTCTGTTCTAGCCACTATCCTTGGGATTTTGCACTCTACCACTCGTTATCAAGAAGTGACATATTGGACACCAACCAGGGTTCATCTTTCCAATATAGATTCCATCTCAACCGACAACCTCATCCCCTGAGTGTCCTAGTATTATGTGATATTTTTACTATGCGCACCCATGACCTAATGTTGACCCGTATGACGTGTCTTCCAAACTCTTGGGCCAACTGCCCCTAATTATTTATCATAGATTGCTTTGATGTATGATGTTGACCACCTTAGGTTTCATTATTTTTTCTATGGGAGTTAAGGGCCTAAATTAATTCTTTTAATTGAGTGACCTGGTTCACCTTGCACATGATGTACAATCTATAATGATCCAGCCTATCTAAGAAACTTATTAGATGTTCCATGAGGTCAAATATGACTTCCTACCAAGTTTCATAATTTTCCCATATGAAATTCCATTTAATATCTATTTAATAATAAACCACAAATTGACTACTTTCCAAATGAAGTACAGTATTTATACAATCAAAAATTCTAGAAAAAATATTGAGGATCAATGTTGATATAAAAAGCTAAATACAGAATTTTGAAATCCTAAACAGTGATTTGACCTAACATATATCCATATGAACAATATTACCAAAATGTCATTATTAGGGTTTTCAGCATGTAGAGACATCAAAAAATTCTCAAATAATTTAACAGGGATTTAATCACAGAAATAAACTACTGTACATTTTCCATAATATTTTAACAATATTTTCCCTTATTTATAATTAATTTCCATAAGGGAAAAATGGTAAATTCTACATAAAATCCAAGTTAACATTACCTAAAAGTCCCATAAATTTTTCCAGTGGTGAGCTATGACCTAATAAAGCTGGTGACAAAATTTCAAAATTTAATAAATCCATATGCCCAAGATTCAAATTTATTTTCTACTAGGCATATTTTTCAATAATTCCAAATAATTTGATTTTTGATCCCAAAAATCCCAAACTTCCCATGGGAGGTATATTCCATCCCTATAAGCCTCTGTCCAGAGTTTCATGGACATGCAATGGTCCAAATGGGCTAAATTCCCATTTTTCTAGTTTTACTATAGACACCCCAAATTTGAATATACATATCTCATACATGTGGGATTTCCCAAACATGCAGAGGTTAAAATGACCTGAAATTCTAGCATGGTTTTATATTGACCTAATGGACATGCAATCAAAATTTGTGGGCATTTGGAGTTGTAGATCTCCAAAAATTCAATTAATTTAATAAATGATATTTCTCCAAAAACTATGGAGAAATAATTTCCAAAAATTCCCATTTTTGGTCAGTACCTAGGTAAGACCTAATCATATGCATGACCAAAATCTTAGGTCATGTGGACTTAGGGTTTGGCTTGGGAACTCATTTAAAGATCTGCTCTAGCCTAAGACCAGTCTTGGTAGAATGACCCTACAGGGAGATGTAGTGTCCAAATTACAACTTTAGGGTGTCATTTTAAATTTAAGACCTACGGCTACATTTTATATGTTGAACACATTTTCTGAATATGCCTCTGAGAGGCCCAAAATCAGCACGCAAGGTACAGAATAAAGTGTGACATAATATGAAATACAATATAGTTTAATACATCAAGATGGACGACATCCATGCGTCTTCTTCCTCCAGCGGACGGCTACGGTTATACCGACCTGTAGCACCTTGATCTGGTTTTTTCCGGCCATCCAGCCACCTCCCTGGCCGTCCACCACCACCACCACCTCCGTTGAGGTGGGGGCTAACGTTTGGAGGCGAGTAGGCCGTCGGAGGCGGTTGTTTCCGACGAACCCGAGCTCCATTAAAAACCATGGATTTTCTCTCACACCTCACATGGATCCAAGCTCAATTGAGCTCAAATATCTCCTAAATGATCTAGAAAGCTAGCGCAAGGGGAGAGGAGGAGAAACAGACCTTAATCGGAGCCCGACGGCGGCGACGGTGGTGGTTGGCCGTGAAATTTCTCCTCTCCGGCGAGCTTGCTCCCGAACTCGTTTCTCCACCAAAAGCTTCAATCCAGATTTCGAATTCCACTCCTCTCGGCCTTCTGAAGCTGATGGTGAGGTCAAAATGGGGGTGGGGTGGTTGTATAGGGAGATTCCATCAATGAGGATTTCGGCCACCACCTTGGATGCTCCTCCTTGGCTCCAAGTGGCACCTCCTTTGCTAGAATTTGGCTAGGGAATTAATCCTAAGCTCAGAACTGAGCTTTGGTAGGGAGGAGGAGGGCCAAGTGGCCTCCATCCCCTCTTTCCCTCTCTTCTCTCTCCTCTCTTTCCCCGAATTTCCAAAAACACCCCCATGCATGCACTCTCTCTCCTATTTTAGAGGGGTGCGGGCTGTCAATGACCACTTGGGCTGGTCATGGGCTTTGGCCATTGGAATTGGGCTTGGTTTATTTCATTTCTTTTCTTAAAGTCCTTTATTGACTTGTTGACTTTTTTAGATTGACGTGGTCAACATGATGAGTGGGTTGGCCCCACTCGACGGTCATGGACCCAATGACACCACCCAACTTGGGTTGGGCCATGGTGGTGCCCCACTTGGGCTAGTTGGGCCTATAGGTGGGGGTTTGACCAATTTTGGATTAGGGTTGACTTGGGTCAACTTGGGTCAATGTGTGGCCCAATGAGGTGTCTTTTGGTTCACTTAGATTCTTTTTAGGGTTAAGGGCATAATGGTGGGGCCAATGCGTGCTTATGACTCCATATTGGGCTAGTTTAACTTGAGTTGACCTGGGCCCTATAGCGGGCACTATGTGAATCCACCCTAACTCCATGGGTCAAACCTAGCCTAAACCCCATTCACCCACCACATGTCCTAACCTAATCTAAGTTTAGGGGTCTAGTAGGGAAGTGAGATGTTACAGGAGGTTTATTCAAATTAAATGTTGTTGATTTATAAGTTTATCAAATTTATTCTACTTTAATTTCAAGTTTCTCTCCTGATTTTTGGCATGCGAGATTAAGACATATGTGTTGAAATCGGAAACTCGGTCTCTCGTGGAGTTTACCCGCGGGGAAGAGGTGATCGCGCACCTACTTCTCTCTCGCAAGCCAAACAACAAAAATAAATGGAAACTGACCGAAGGGCTCGACGTGGAGGTCCCACCACACGCTTGGAAGATCTTAGAGTGTTTCCCCTCTTTAGCCAAAGGCCGAGCTAAGGCTACCTCAGAAAGCGCAAGAAGATTTGAATACTGACAAGCGTGCCCCCTGAGGTGCCCCCTTGGGTCTTATTTATAGATTTCTGAAAACGGACTGCCAATAACCTACCTCCGCTGTTTTGAACAGCTATATGCAGCCCAACCGGGTCTGCCAACAGCACAACTCCGCTGTTCTAGCAGGCTATAGGCAGAACAACGGGAGTAAAATGGTAAAAAACTACTCATAGGAGACTGAGAGAATGGAGCAACATCACTCAACGCCAAAGCCAAAAGGGCACCGAGAGCGTCGAGTGGAACAACATCACTCAACGCCAAAGCTAGAAGGGTGCCGAGAGCATCGAGTGGAGTGGCGTCACTCAACGCCAAAACCATAAGGGAGCCAAGAGCATCGAGTGGAGCAGCCTCACTCAACGCCAAATCCAGAAGGGCGTCGAGAGCATCGAGTAGAGCAGCATCACTTAACGCCAAAGCCAGAAGGGCGTCGAGAGCGTTGAGTGGAGCGGCGTCACTCAACTCCAAAACTAGAAGGGCGCCGAGGGCGTCGAGTGGAGCAGCATCACTCAACGTCAACGCCAGAAGGGCGCCATCGGGAGGTAAAGTCTGGATGAAGTCTCATAAAATAGTTGGGCGAGTAGCCTTCTGATAGCTTCACTCGTATGGGACAGCCTGAGATTATTACTACATAAGGAATTCTAGAAGGCTTGGGTTCGCCGAGCTTTGTTCGATGAATCTAGGATTCTAATTCACGAGGCCAGCTCGAAGAATGCCGAGATCTGTTCGACGAACGCCGAGCTCCGTTCGACAAATGCTGAGCTCCATGTTAGAAAGTAGAGAAAAAGAAGCGAAAAGAAGAGAACAAGCCGAATAAACTTTTGAATAATCGAAATTTTATTATCCAAAAAAGATATCTATTACAAAGGTATGCCCTCCTTTATATAGAATGGAGGAGAGATGAGAGAATACAAATAAGAGATGTGGGACTATAATTTACAGGACAAGCGGACTATACAAAACAAATCGCACAAGCCGCGCGGTTAGACAGCAGGCTAACCGCACGGCTACCACCAGAGAGGAAGAGAGACTGCCAGGGAAGACCGCCAGACTGCCCGGTTTCCAAGCCGACTGAGACAAACCGCCAGACCGCGCGGTCTTCAACCCGCCAAGACAAACCGCCAGACCGCCCGGTCACCAACTCCAACACTCCCCCTCAAGCTGGAGCATATATATCGATCATGCCCAGCTTGTCACAGATGTGGAAAAAGGAAGCGGACACTGGCTTAGTGAAGACGTCTGCCAACTCGTTGTCGGACGTGACAAATGGAGTGCAAATCTGTTTCTTCAATATTTCTTCTCGAATAAAATGACAGTCGACTTCTATGTGTTTTGTTCTCTCATGAAAGACCGGATTTTTGGAAATGTGTATCGCGGCCTTATTGTCACAGAACATAGGAAGAGGATAGTTGTAAACCTCTCCTAAGTCAAGCATGAGAGCCCGCAACCACTTTAACTCACATGTAGTCGATGCCATGCTACGATATTCAGCCTCTGCACTAGACCTGGAAACGACAGACTGTTTCTTGCTCTTCCAACTCACAAGATTGCCTCCAACAAATGTGCAGAAACCTGAAGTCGATTTGCGGTCCCCTTTGTCATCCGCATAGCTTGAATCAGAGTAAGCTTCAACCCTTAGGTGACCATTCTTCTGAAATAGGAGTCCTTTCCCTGGAGCAGCTTTAATATACTCTAATATCCTCAGAGCAGATTGTAGATGACACTCCCTCGGAGCTTGCATGAACTGGCTCACCTTGCCAACAGCATAGGAGATGTCGGGTCTGGTTACCGTGAGATATATGAGCTTGCCCACCAGACGCCGGTATCTCGTAAGATCAGAGAGAAGAGGTGAGTCATCTGTCCAAGTTTTGTCTTCTCCAGCAGCCATAGGACAACGTGCAGGTTTAACACCAGTGAGTCCTGCATCCTTTAAAAGATCAAGAGCATACTTCCGTTGTGAAAGGACCATGGAGTTGGGCTTTCTAGAGATTTCAATCCCCAGAAAGTATTTCGGGGAGCCCATATCCTTTGTAACCAGATGTTGACGAAGGTGTTTCTTGGTCATCAGTATCCCATCCTGGTCATCGCCAGTAAGAAGAATGTCATCAACATAAACCGCAAGAACAACAAGACCAGAGGCGGTTTTCCGAACAAACAAGGAGTGATCTGCTGAGCTTCGTGTAAAACCAATGGCCGCAACAATGCCACTGAACTTGTCAAACCAGGCACGAGGACTCTGCTTGAGGCCATAGATAGCCTTCTTTAGCCGGCATACCCGTGTCTCCCCCTGAGCAACATACCCAGGAGGTTGCTCCATGTAAACAGCTTCCTGCAGATCTCCATAGAGGAAGGCATTCTTAACATCTAGCTGCGAGATGGGCCAATCCCTGTTGACAGCTACAGAGAGAAGAACCCGAATGGTGCTGAGGCGAGCCACGGGCGAGAAAGTGTCAAAGTAATCAACCCCATAAGTTTGGGTAAAACCCTTGGCAACCAGGCGAGCCTTATAACGATCCACACTGCCATCCGGGAGAAACTTCACCACGAAGACCCAGCGACAACCAACAACATCGGTGCCGAAAGGAGGCGGAACAAGGGTCCAGGTACCCCGTTCAGTGAGAGTAGCAATCTCCTCATCCATGGCAACTTTCCAGTGAGGAATAGTAAGGGCCTCCTGGTAGGAACGGGGGGTGGTAGTGGCCGAGATAGCCAGGGCAAAGGCTCGGCGAGCAGGGGTAAGGCGATCGTAGGAAACAACCGCAGCAAGAGGATGGTGGGTACAAGCCCGAACCCCTTTGCGAAGAGCAATCGGGAGATCCAGGTCAGCAGGTGCCTCAGTATCCGGAGTATCCGTGGTGGAGAGAGGTGGCCCGGGAGTAGAGAGAGATGGCAGCGGAGTGGAGGGAGAAAGCGGAGTAGAGGGTGGAGATGAGGAGGAGGGGGAAGGCGGTGGAGTGGGTGGAGAGGACGGAACCTCAGTGGGAGCAGAGGGAAGGGATGGGTTGGTATGAGAAGGAGGAGCAGGAGGAGGAGAAGAGGAAGCGGGAGAGAAGTAAGAGGCATTGGCAAAGAAGGTGACATCCGCAGAGACAAATTGCGTGCGGGTAACAGGGTCAAAGCAACAATAGCCTTTCTGAGTGGGAGAATAGCCCAGAAAGACACATTTGGTGGCACGGGGTGAGAGTTTATCACGCGTGACAGCGGGAGAGTGCACAAAAGCAGTGCACCCAAAGATGTGTAGAGGAAGAGGAAAGGGATCCTTGTCCAGATAAAGAATGGAGAAGGGGGTAGCACCATGGAGAACGGTGGAGGGAAGGCGATTGATGAGATAGCAGGAGAGAAGGACAGCATAGCCCCAATAGGAGCGAGGAACATGCATTTGATTCATCATAGTGCGAGCGACATCAAGGAGGTGACGGTTTTTGCGTTCCGCCACCCCATTTTGTTGGGAAGTGTAGACACAGCTGGTGTGACGAATAACACCATGGTGAGTGCAAAAGGAGGAGAAGTCGTGGCTAAGATACTCCTTAGCATTGTCAGAACGAAGGATTTTAATAGACGTAGCGAACTGAGTTTTAACCATCGAATAAAAAGAGGTCCAAACAGAGAATAACTCGGAGCGATCTTTAAGAAGATATACCCACGTTGCTCGAGAGAAATCATCAATGAAGGTGACAAAATAGGAACTGCCCCGACCGATGGTGAGGGTAGGAGCGGGACCCCATATGTCAGAGTGAACGAGGTCGAACGGATGGGAGGAGCCTCGACTCTGCGTTGGTGGGAAGGAGGAGCGGTGATGTTTGCCAAGTTGACATGCATCACAGTTTAGAGGAGGATGATGAGGAGGGAGGTGCGGCAGGAGTTGTCGTAGAATGCGGGGAGGAGCATGACCAAGGCGAAGATGCCATTGGAGAAGATCTGTAGAGGAGGAGGAGAAGACGGATAGAGCAGAAACGTTGTCAAGGAAGTAGAGGCCACCACTCTCAGTCCCGGTAGCAATCGTCCGTTGGGAGGCCGGATCCTGAAAAGCACAAGAGGTAGGGGTGAATGTGACAGAACACTGTAGTTGCTTGCATAAAGAAGTAACCGATAATAAATTGCACGGAAACTTGGGCACATAGAGGGTATCAGCCAAGCAGAGAGACAGAGTGACTTGAACCATGCCTGTCCCATGGACCGGGGAGGGAGATCCATCAGCGACAATGACTGGGGGCAACTGAGCCTGTGTGTCAAGAAGAGAGAAACATTGAGGGTTGCCTGTCATATGACTTGTGGCACCAGAGTCGATGAGCCATCGTCCGCGAGTCACAACATGAGCACTACCAGAAGAGGTGACCACGGAGGCTGACGGGCTGGAGGAGAGGAAAGCCATGGAAGCAAGAGAGTAGCAAACCGCTACGAGAAGAGAGTAGAGCACCAAGCCGGGCGACCAGAAAATAGGCCGGGCGGCTAGAAAGGCCGCTTCCAAGAAGCCGAGCAAAGCAGAGGGAAAGAAGCCGCACGACCTGAAAAAGTCGGGCGAACAGAGGAGAACAAGTCGCGCGGCCAAAGATGAGGCCGAGGCGACTAGCAAGCAGGAGCGGGTAGAAGGCAACAAGAAGAAAACGGCGAAAAAGCAGGCAAAGGTCCAGCGGGGAAGAGGTCGCGCGGACTGAGAAGACCGAGCGAACAGAAGAGAAGAGAAGAGCAGGTGACCGCGACCAAGATGCGGGTAAGAAAGGAATAACCCGCACGGTCAGGCAGATCACAGCAGCTGCGAGAAGGCGGTCAAAGGCACAACGGGGAAGAGGTCGCGCGGACTAAAAAAGGCCGAGCGAACAGAAGAGAGGAGAAGAGCTGGTGACCGCGACCAAGATGCGGGTGAGAAAGGAACAACCCGCACGGTCAGGCAGATCACAGCAGCAAACCGCGAGTTCAGAGACAACACACGCGGACAGAGACAGACCGCAGCGACTAGGAAGTCGGAGCGGCAGGAAAGAACAAGGAGCGCGGCGACACGGAAACAGGTCGCTGCGACAAAGAGCAGTAGGAGAAGAGAATCAAGAAGAAGCAAGCCGCGCAAACAGGCAGCGGACAGAAACAAGCCGCGCGGATAGAAACAAGCCGCGCGGACAGATGAGAAGGCAAGCCGCGAACAAGCCGCAGAACGCGGAAGACAAGCCGCGAACAACAGAGAGCGCACAGAATCAGGAGGAAATGACCGTGTCCTCTGATACCATGTTAGAAAGTAGAGAAAAAGAAGCGAAAAGAAGAGAACAAGCCGAATAAACTTTTGAATAATCGAAATTTTATTATCCAAAAAAGATATCTATTACAAAGGTATGCCCTCCTTTATATAGAATGGAGGAGAGATGAGAGAATACAAATAAGAGATGTGGGACTATAATTTACAGGACAAGCGGACTATACAAAACAAACCGCACAAGCCGCGCGGTTAGACAGCAGGCTAACCGCACGGCTACCACCAGAGAGGAAGAGAGACTGCCAGGGAAGACCGCCAGACCGCCCGGTTTCCAAGCTGACTGAGACAAACCGCCAGACCGCGCGGTCTTCAACCCGCCAAGACAAACCGCCAGACCGCCCGGTCACCAACTCCAACACTCCATTCGACGAATGCCAAGCTCCGTTCGACGAACGTCGAGCTCCGATCGACGAACATTGATCCCCACTCGACGAACGGCGAGCTCCATTCGACGAGCGCCCAACCCTGCTCGACGAAAATCGATCTCAACCCGAGCTCGGTCCGGCGAAAACCTGATTCGGTTCAACGCACCTCGGGCAGACACGAGCTGGTTGGGTCGGCTCGCGCAGCTCGCTCGCCTAGCTTTAGCAGGATCGAGCTGGCTGTTCTGAACTCACCCACATAATGTTCTAGCGCGGCAAGTCGCCTTGGTCTGCTCGCCCTGTCTGGTGGACCCACTCGGCGAACACGAGGTTGTACAATATATGTTGCGGCCAACTCAACGCTCATGCTAGAACGGACTAAACTAGGCCGCCTTAGCCTGTGATACAGTCGAACGCGCAAGCAGTCACAAAATAAATAAGGTAGTACATAAGACGATTTTAACGTGGAAAAATCCATCAACTTGATAAAAAACCATGTGATCGGTTCGGTGCTGGTCAAACTTCAATATTAGCAACGGTTTGCAAATTATGAGTGAAATCGAGGGTGACAAGCATCTTCTTAGTACATTTCGAAGATGAAAGAGAATCTTGTTGCGCTTGGTGGGCAACAGATCGCCTCCCACAAAGCTCAGTTCCTACTACTTTCTGGCATGGCGAACATTTTTGGATGCAATTTGGCCTTTCAATATTGCTGCATGTCTCGTAATGATGTGTTGGTGGAGGCTTGGGGGATGTTGCGCACGTAGGAGAATTCTCAAAGTAATCGGCATGACGTCTTCTTCCTTGGAGCATTATGGACTTAGACGAATTTTTTGATGGCTCGATGGGAAAATGTGGCTCATAGGAGGATTTTGGCAGAACTCCGACCTAAAGAAGAAGAAAATTGGAAGGAGAAAAAGTTAGAAATTAGAGGGGCCTGAGGGCCTTTTTATAGGCTCCAAGTAGTGATTGCAGTTGTTACGCGGGTGGTTACGTGGGTGATTACCCACGTAACGTATGGTTGTGATCGTGATGGAATGATCGAATAGTGGAGAGGGATCGCCATCAAAGGGCGACAACCTCTTGGCGGCAGGCGACCGCCGAGGACGAAGAGAAGCCATGACCAGCAGAATGGTCGGTCGCAGGCTGGAAAGGAGGGCGGCCAACCTTAGCGCCGAACGCACCTTACAATTGCATGCGCAACCGGCCAGCCTAGGCGTCAGCCGTGATGTTGGATGCCCCCGGTGCGTGTGACCGGCAGAATGCACCCAACTAGGGGTCCGGGAAAGGCTGGTCGTTGCTCATAGCTCCGGCCACTCCATGCGGCCACCATTTCGCGGCTGTGCGGAGCAGTCGGCGACGTGCGGCACCTGCCGCTCCACATGGCCGTTGTCTCGCGTCCGCAGGGTGCGGCTGTGGAATCTAGCCACGGCGCGCAGCCACCTCTTGCGGTTGTACTTGCCAGCGGCGGCGTCGGCCACGCCTCGCGGCTGTGGGTTTGTGGCCGCGAGGTGCGTCTATGGCCGGCTGAGAGCCAGCCGGAATCCCCTCGGCCCTAGGGGGTTGTCTGTCAGGGAGCAGAGGAGGACGATCGTTTTGGTCGGCTGCGGTCGGTTTTTGTGCGTAGTGGGATCCCATGCATTGATTGTGTAGGAGATCGTGCGGGCGGTGATTTCCCTATGATCCACCACTAAATTAGTGGGGGAGATGGAGGTCTGGTTAATCGCACGTCGGTTTTTCTTATAAATTTAGCTTGGACCCTTCATTTACCCCCCAAAATCCTCGTTGTTTAGAGCCGGAGCATGAGAAGAGCGAGGATTTTTCACGAGAGACTGGGCTGTGGCGATTATGGTGGCAACTGTGCGAACAGAAAATAACAGACCTTAAAAATGGAGTAATGTAAACTTTATTATCCAAAAAAGGTATCAATTATAATGGTATAGCCCCCCTTTTATAGAAAGGAGGATATGAGAGAGATTACAATTAAACAATGTGGGACTAAAAATTTACAAGTATATGCGGCTTTACAAAAAGACAAACCAGACAGGTCATGCGTTTACACAAGCCGGCTAACCGCCCGACAACAACAGGAGGAGAGAAAAAGCGCCATAGAGAACAAGCTGACACAGGAGACCGCTAGACGGCTCGATCTCCAAGCTGTCTGAGACAAGCCTCCAGACCGCTGGAACACCAAACAACAACAGCCCGGCAGACAGGCCGGCTAGATAAACCGCCAGACTGCCCGGTCTCCGAATAGCAACAAACCGCCCGGCCTCCATACTTCAACACTCCCCCTCAAGCTGGAGCATATATATCAATCATGCCCAGCTTGTCACAAATGTGGAAAAAGGAAGTTGACACTGGCTTGGTGAAGACGTACGCCAACTCATTGTCGGAAGTGACGAATGGAGTACAAATCTGTTTCTTCAAGATCTCTTACCGAATAAAATGACAGTTGACTTCTATGTGTCTTGTTCTCTCATGAAAGACCGGATTTTTGGAGATGTATATCACGGCCTTGTTGTCACAGAACATAGGAAGAGGATAGTTATAGACCTCTTTTAAGTCAAGCATGAGAGCCCGTAACCATTTCAACTCACACGTGGTCAACGCCATACTGCGATATTCCGCTTCTGCACTAGACATGGAGACCACATACTGTTTCTTGCTCTTCCAACTCACAAGATTGTCTCCAACAAATGTGCAAAAACCCGATGTTGACTTGCGGTCACCTTTGTCATCAGCATAGCTCGAATCTGAGTATGCTTCAACCCTTAAGTGACCATTTTTCTAAAAGAGGAGTCCTTTCCCAGGTGCTGCTTTAATATACTCCAATATCCTCAGGGCAGATTGTAGATGACGCTCCCTAGGAGCTTGCATGAACTGGCTCACCTTGCCAACAACATAAGAGATGTCGGGTCTGGTTACCGTGAGATAAATGAGTTTGCCAACCAGATGCTGATACCTCGTAAGATCAGATAGAAGAGGAGAGTCATCTGTCCAAGTTTTGTCTTCTCCAGCAGCCATGGGACAACAGGCAGGTTTAGCAATAGTCAATCCTGCCTCCTTTAGAAGATCAAGAGCATATTTCTGTTGGGAAAGAACCATGGAGTTGGGCTTCCTAGAGATTTCAATCCCCAGAAAGTATTTCGGGGAGCCCATATCCTTTGTGACCAGGTGTTGACGGAGGTGTTTCTTTGTCAGAGTTACCCCATCCTGGTCATCGCCAGTAAGAAGAATGCCATCAACATAAATCGCAAGAACTACCAGACCAGAGGCGGTTTTCCGAACGAATAAGGAATGATCAGCTGAACTTCTTGCAAAACCAATGGCCGCAACAATGCCACTAAACTTGTCAAACCAGGCATGAGGGCTCTGCTTGATGTCATAGATAGCCTTCTTTAGCTGGCATACCCGTGTCTCCCCCTGAGCAACATACCCAGGAGGTTGCTCTATGTAAACATCTTACTGTAGATCACCGTAGAGAAAAGCATTCTTAAAATCCAGTTGCGAAATGGGCCAATCCCTATTAACAGCGACAGAGAGAATGACCCAAATGGTGCTGAGACGAGCAACGTGAGAGAAGGTGTCGAAGTAATCAACACCATAGGTCTGAGTGAAGCCTTTGGCCACTAGGCAGGCCTTGTAGCGATCCACGCTGCCATCAGGATGGAATTTGACAACAAAGACCCAGCGACAACCAACGACATCTGTGTCGAAGGGAGGAGGATAGAGGGTCTATGTACCCCGTTCAGTGAGAGTAGAAATCTCCTCATCCATGACAACCTTCCAATTAGTAATAGTAAGGGCCTCCTGGTAGGAACGGGGGGTGGTAGTGGCCGAGATAGCCAGTGCAAAAGCTCTGCGAGAAGTGGTCAAATGATCATAGGAAACAACAGAAGCAAGCGGGTGTTGGGTACATGCTCGAACCCCTTTACGAAGAGCAATGGGGAGATCCAGGTTAGCTGGTTCCTCAGTATCCGGAGCATCCATGGTGGAGAAAGCTGGCCCGGCAGTAGAGAGAGACGGCCGCGGTGAGGTGGGAGATATCGCGGGAGGTGGACATGGCGGAGGAGATGGTGGAGATGGTGGAACGTCAGTAGGTGTAGAGGGAATGAATGGGTTGATATGAGGAGTAGGATCATTAGGAGGAGAGGAGGACACGGGAGAGAAGTAAGATGCATTTTAAAAGAAGGTGACATCCGCAGAGACGAACTACTTGCGGGTAATAGGGTCAAAGAAATAATAACCTTTTTGAGTGGTAGAGTAGCCCAGAAAGACACATTTAGTGGCCCGTGATGAGAGTTTATCACGGGTGGCAGCGGGAGAGTGCACAAAGACGGTGCACCCAAAGATGCGCAGAGTAAGAGGAAATTGATTCTGGTTCGGATAAAGAATGGAGAATGGGGTTGCACCTTCGAGAACTGTGGAGGGAATGCGATTGATGATATAGTAGGAGAGGAGGACATCATAGACCCAATAGGAGCGAGGAATGTGCATGTGGGTCAGCAGAGTGCGAGTGATATCAAGGAGGTGATGCTTTTTGCGTTCCGCCACCCCATTTTGCTGTGAGGTGTAGACACAGCTAGTCTAATGAATAACACCATGTTGCATATAGAAAGAGGAGAAATCATGGCTAAGATATTCCTTAGCATTGTCAGAATGAAGGAGTTTAATGGAGGTATCAAACTGAATCTTAATCATGTAAAAAAATGATGTCCAGACAGAAAGAGTTCGGAGCGATATTTTAAAAGATATACCCACGTACACCTAGAGAAGTCATCAATAAATGTGACAAAATATGAACTAACCCGACCGATGGTGAGGGTTGGGGCAGGCCCCCATACATCAGAGTGAACGAGATCGAATGGACGAGAAGAGCCACGGCTTTGTGTTGGTGGGAAGGAGGAGCGGTGATGCTTGCCAAGCTGACATGCATCACAATTGAGAGGTGGATGATGCGGAGGGAGGTGGGGTAGAAGCTGGTGAAGAATCCGGGGAGGAGCATGACCAAGGAGAAGATGCCATTGGAGAAGATCTGTAGAGGAGGAGGAGAAGGCAGAGAGAGCAGAAACGTTGTCGAGAAAGTAGAGGCCGCCGCTCTCAGTCCCAGTAGTAATTGTCCGTTGGGAGTCCGGATCCTGAAAAGAACAAGAAGTAGGAGTGAATATGATGGAACACCGTAATTGCTTGCATAGAGAAGTAACTGATAATAAATTGCAAGGGAACTTGGGCACATAGAGGGTATCTGCCAAGCTAAGAGATGGAGTGACATGAACCACTCCCGTCCCATTGACCGGAGAGGAAGAGCCATCTGCAACAAAGACTGGGGGCAACCGATCAGGTGTTTCTAGAAGAGAAAAACATTGAGGATTGTCTGTCATATGATATGTAGCACCAGAGTCGATCAATCATTTGCCGTGAGTAACAACGTGGGCACTACCAGAAGATGTGACCACTGAGGCGAATTGTGTGGAGGCCATAGAAGAAAGACCGCGCGAGCAATAAGGAGACCGCACGAGAACCGCAGGAAGCGAAGAGAAAGAAGGCGCAGAGACAAGGGCAGAAAGACCAAGCCGGGTGACCAGCAAGCAGGGCAGGCGGCTAGGATGGACGCAGCAAGAAGAGAGCAAAGCATAGGGAAATAAGTCACACGGCTAGAGCTTAAACCACGCGAACAGGAGAGAGCGATGACCGAGCGAACTGGGAGGAGTTCACTAGAAAGTCAAACAGGTCGTGCGAACAGAAAAGAAACGACACGAATAGAGACTAGTCGCTCGAATAAAGGGAGAGCGTGAGTGGAGAAGAGGCAGAGCAGCTACAAAGAGAAGAGGTCGCGCGGCTAAAGAGGAGGGCGCGACGACTAATAAGCAGGGGCGGCTAGAAGGAAGCGGCGCTAAGGAGAACAGGTCGCAACAATTTGGCAACAGGTCGCATCGATGAGAGAGCAGTAGCGGTTAGAAAGAAAGGGCAGAAAGGATGCTCACACAAGGGAGGAAGAAACCGCGTGAATAGGGTGCGACAAGGGAAGAAGCTGCGCGGACAAAGAGGCCTCAAAAATTAGAAGGAAAAGATCGAGGGCTCTGATACCATGTGCGAACAGAAAATAATAGACCAGAAAAATGGATTAATGTAAACTTTATTATCCAAAAAAGGTATCAATTACAATGGTATAGCCTCCCATTTATAGAATGGAGGAGATGAGAGAGATTACAATTAAGCAATATGAGACTAAAAATTTACAAGTATATGCGGCTTTATAAAAAGACAAACCGGACAGGTCGTGCGGTTAGACAAGCCGGCCAACCGCCCAACAACACCAGGAGGAGAGAATAAGAGCCACAGAGAACAAGCCGCCACAGGAGACCGCTATACCTCCTGGTCTCCAAGCCGTCTGAGACAAGCCGCCAGACCACTGGAACACCAAACAGCAACACCCGACAAACAGGACGACTAGATATACCGCCAGACCGCCCGGTCTCCGAATAGCAACAAACCACCCAGCCACCATACTTCAATAGCAACGAACGCATAGATGCTGGAAAAAGCAGAAGGTGGAGGCACGCACATCAAGGTACGTCATGAAGGGGTAGAGCGGCAGAGAAGAAAAAGATGCACCCGCACAGGACTCGCCCTTGTGCACGTGCCAGAGAGGACCCGCGCGCACCCGCGAGCAGGTTTGCACGCACGCCAGTGTGCACCTACGTGTCGGGCTGCGTGCGCACACACAGGAAGGGCTGCTAGCACTCCCACACGCGCATTCATGCGCGCACACCCGCATACGGTCTTACACGCACGCCGCTCACCCGCGCCCACATGCTCCTATGCGGGGCTGCGAGTATGCACGCTCGCATACTCTCGAGCGCAGGCAAGGCAGAGTGTGCGCCCATGCACACTCATGCGTGGGCTTGTGCACCCCCAGGCACCCCGAGCACGAGTCCGTGCGTACCTGGGCATCGGCTTGCGCGCGCTTATGCACATTCGTGTAGTTTTGTGTGTTGTACTTTTACACGGGGGCTCTCCATCGGGTGCCTGAGGAATGATCGTCGTACCTATGAGACAACCCTTTTTTGCGGCGCACGAACATTTTCTGGCATTCTTTTTAATAACTTTAATTTTTTCCTTTTCAGATCACAAGGCGCAACGCACAATGTTGGCTTATGCGATTGCGCTCCTCGCTTATTGATGAATAAAATGCAGTTTGGAGAAAAAGATACGGGATACCTGCCGACCTTGAAGTGGGGATACCTCATGCTGAAGAGAGGGTTCAAAACCCGCCGAAGGGTTGGTTGATGCTGTGCGAGAAAATACTGAGGTCCGGATTTTGAATTCTACCGTGCGAGGAGGTGATCGACATTTTTAAGTTATGCGACGTTCTTGTATCCCAATTTACTCCTCTTGGGATGACACGTATCATGGGGTTGGTTTCATTTTTCACGGAGCACAACTCAAAATTTTCTTTGGGCCTGTTTAGAGAATGGTACGAGCATCAAGTTGATAGTGGCTGATGTGTTGAGGTTTTTAGCAATAAAAGTTGGCTTGATTTCTAGAGTCGAACAGATCGTTGCCATGGGAACACCTTATTTGGCTATGGTCTTAATCTCTGAGGCCTTTTAGAGCTTTTGAATTCACTGCCAAATCATTGTCATCGATTGAAGGGGCAAGAGCGGGACTTTACTCCCATATTGGGGTTTACAAAACCTTGAGAGCTGGCAATTGTCTATCCCGCATTTCTTTATTTGTGGAGTAGAAATACCTGCTACTATGTGTGATTTCTGCAAATCCTGAGCGTGCAGTGGCGATGCCACTAGTTTGCGATCAAAAGAGGAAGCTTGTGTAGAAATGTAGCAGTGATGCGGATGCGGAACCCCGATATTCTTCAAGCCCATGATACTGTTAAGTCGAGGAGGTCCCTTGCAGTTCTCGAGATGAGATTACACTGGCTGATCCTGATCTTGAGGTACTGGGATCTTCTGCCCCCAAGTTCCAAATTCAGAGGTTCCTGACCCCAGGCGGTGAAAGGGAAACACATGTCTTCTTCATTGAAGGCAATGATCAACATGGTTAGGACACTCTTTTTTTTTGTTTTCGATTTTGTTACTTTGTGAAAGTCTGACTCATGTCTTTTCGTTGCAGATTGAAGCTCATGCAAATATAGCGCTCACATGGAACGACCATTATGTGAGCCTGAAGAATGGCTATTTGGCACTTCAGGAGAGGCTATATGAAGCAGAGGGTTCACTTGCTGATTTGAGAGAGAAGCGAGATCGAGACATATCTTGCTTTCAATAGATTGGGCCAGAGTTGAAGACGAAGCTTGAGGAGTTACAAGCGGTGTTGCAGATAGAAAAAAATTTAGCTTGGTAGAGAAGACTATGCAGTTGTGAAAAATGCTCAGGAAGAGACTTCGCGTTTGGAGGCGAAGCTTGAGGCTTCGCAGGTTGAGGTAGAGCGACTCTCTTTAGATGATCGGGTAGCATAGATGAAGGTCGTATGGCTGTCAGAGTACAGAGAGTTCTCTGTATTACATGCGCAATCATTGCTTACTTGGTGAGGAGATCCAGGTTGAGGTCTAAACTAGAGAGGCAGAGCCCTAGATTGAAGTTGTTCGTGAGGTGGATCTTAGGCATGGAGTGTCGAAGGCTCTTCGAATGGTGGCCAGGAGACTCGAGTGTGACGTATCTGAACTTGGCTTTGATGATTTTTCCGCGGATGACGCCTCAAGCTCAGAGTCAGATGTTGATGTTGTAGTCAAGTAGTGGTCTTGCCCTTGTATATTTGTATGTGTTTTCTTTGTTAGTTGAGTTTGTATAATTCCGTCGCTTTATGATAGACTTTGTATATGTGTTTTGAGCTCTTTTACTCGTACTTTGTAGCAGCTTTATATGATGTGTATGACACTTTAAGCAACCTTTTTTTTTACTGTTTTTGCAAATTTTTGCTGGCATTGAGACTTACTCTGATATTGATTGAGCTTGTGCGGTATTGATACTAATGCTTTGAGCATGTTCACGATTCTCTTTCTCGGATGTTTGAAGTTGAAGGAAGAGACCCGAACGGTGTTGTAACCTCCGATCTGGGCGTGGGGCGAACCTCACTAACCGTGTAGTAAGAAGTCGGTGCATCGGACTTGGGGATCTCCCTGATCAACTAATTGTTGAAGGATGAGTCTCAGTGACGTCTCAATATACTAAGAAGGCAAAGGGCAAGCCCATCTAGCCAAGTAGTGATTAAGATATCTTAACCAACATGCATCATTGATTGTGATGGTGAAGTACCGACCTTCGAACCGAGGCAACCGCGAGGGGGTAGGCCCTAACAGTGATGTGACCTAACACGTAGGAGAAGGGATTACCTTAGATCTGAGGCAGTGAGAGGTCACTAGGTCAAGGACCCGGCGGCATGTCCTTACTACAGGGAAGAAAGGCTTTCCTTCGATCCAGGGCAAATAAGGACTACCGTAATGTTAACTATTGATGGTTGGACAAATGAGCTTTGAGAGTTCCTATGACAACAAAGTTAGGAACAAACAAAAACATTATATTAAACGAAATATAATGTACATTCATAAACAAAAATGTCATCATTGTTCATGTCAGAGATACTAATTAGTAGGTAGTTAAAGATAAAAACTTGCAAGTCGGAATATAGTAAGATGTTTCTACCTGGTTCCAAGCTTTTTTCTCAGGTGTTAGTTGTTCCAAAACGCACGCCGCTTCTTGCCTGGGCTGTATTTGCTGCAGTTATCATATGCATGCGACCTCCTTATTTCCTCGTGAGACTCCAAATCTTGCTGGGGTAATGAACTTCATCACTAGATGAGGAATTGATAAGATTACTTTGAAAGCCATCTGAAGGGGTCGACCAATGATCACATTGTTAGGAGATTTTGATTTAACTGCCACAAATTGGATGCTATGATTAGTCGGCTTCGAGAATTCACCTAAGTTTCCGAGAGCTCAATGGTACCTTTGACTAGGATAGGCCCACCATCAAATCCATAAATAGGCTCAGATGTTAGCTGGAGCTTATCTTCTGAGATTTTCATGTCATGTAGTGCAGACATAAATATGACTTTTATTGAGTTGCCATTATCGGCCAGGATTTGATTGAAATGAAAATTGGGATCTCCGATCTTTATACTAATTACAAGTGGGTCCTGATATGGTGTGTGCAATTCTTTTAGATCCTCGTCCCCAAATCTTATCACTTCATTTGTCCAAGATTTCTGCATATCTCCTAGAGATCGAGTGATGGAGTTGATGGTGGCTAGGGGGCCCTAGAGATAGTCTTTACTACTCCTATAACCTGTCTGCACCCCCCCCCCCCCCCCGTGGTTCCTACTAAGGTTGTTGCTGCTTTCTCTTGGGTTTCGCATGGTAGTTGCGAGCCTGATCCTAAAGGAATCTTCCCAGGATTCCCTAGCGAATAAGGCATTCGAACTTGTCTTTTAGCTTAATGCATTCTTCGATGGTGTGCCTGGTTTCCCTGTGGAACTCGCAATACTTTGTTTGATCCCCTCTTCCTTCTAGGATCTCCCGGGGTCTTCGTAGTGTTGGGTCATCCCGAATTGCATATAATATGTTTGCACGTGAAGTATTAAGTGTTACATACTCTGAATAGGCTCTGGGTGGGTGGTCCTCACGGTGTTCCCGTGGTTGTACATTATTGTTCCAGCATTCTTCCTATTATGGTGAGGTTGGCTCTTCTCATTTCCTCTTTGCTCCTCCCTCAAACTATCAGCGATGGGCGTCTATGACCTCATCTTTTAGGCCTCTACTCTTTGCACTAGATCATGATAGCTAGGGACGGTTTCTCTCATTAATGATGAATAAAATCCATTGGGACGGAGTACTCCTAAAAAGACTCCCCATAGAAACTCAGGGTCTATCCCCGGTATCTGCCTTGCCTCAGATGTAAACCGACCAAAGAATTCATTAAGAGTTTCCCATTTGTTTTGACGGATGCCTGATAAATGAGATAGGTCCTTTAAAACCTTTTGATTGGCTCTGAATTGGTTTAAAAACCGTTGAGTTAATTCTGTTGTACAACCCCGTGTTCGTCGAGCGGGTCCCGCCAGGGAGGCCGAACGGATCTAGCCCCGCGACCCGCACCCAAGCAGCAAGCAGACATACGGCAGGGGGGCTGGTCCGCTCCTGCTCATTTCCGACGAGCGAGCCAGGCGAGACGCTCCCCAGACTCTCCCGCTCGCGCAGAGAATCTCCTGCCAAAGCGGGGGATGCCCTTCGTCGAGCCAGGACAAGCGGATGGGCTCAGCAACCCGCGACTAGCGAGCTGATCGGGGGGTCGCGATGGCCGCCGGCCAGCCCCTACACGCGACCTGGTCGCCTGACCGCCCCGGAAGAAGACAGGCAGGTCGCGGCGGTCCGGCTCGCGCTCGCCCAGGAAGAGTAGGCGGACCGCTGGAGCCAGGTCGTGCCCGCCTCCCGCGGAGGGGGATTGGAGGCGAGCTATCTTCCCAGGGGGTGCGAATAGCCTCTCAGAACGGCGGAGCCACGCTGTTGGCAGACCAGGTTGGACTGCGCATATCTATTCAGGACAGCGGAGTTTGGCTGTTGGCAGACCCAACCAGAGGGTTTTTGGTATTTTTCAGGTCAGTTCTTTTGGTTATTGGCAGTTCAGATTCCAAAAACTATAAATAAGACCCAAGGGGTACCTCAGAAGGCACGCTTTGAGTGCCTCCCTACTCCTATTTTCAAGTGCTTTCTGAGGATATCTCAGCTCGGCTTCTGGCTTAGGAGGGGAAGCGCTTAGAGATCTTCCGGGTTTGTGGTGGGACCTCCCTGCCGAGCCCTTGGGTCTGTTTCACCTTGCCTTCTTTGTTATTTTTCTTGCAGGAGCGAAGTAGGCGCGAGATCACCCCTTCCCCAAGGGTCGAACTCCACAGGAGACCGGATTCCGGTTCGAACATTTTGGTGCGGTGAGCGTGGACAGTGGTCAACACAGAAAAGCTTCGGCGAGCTTAATGACAGGAGGACAAGGATCCGACAGGCCGGACTCGCCACCCCCCCCGCCGCCACTCGCAACGGTGGGGATGTTTGAAGATTTCAGAAATGAGGTGCTGACTCTTGTCAAGTGCGCACTCGGCAAGCGGGGCGAGTGCTCGACTCCGGCAGTTCAGATCACAGCTGCCCCGTCCTTGGGCGAGGACGCACCCGGCAGGCGAGCTGAGAAGGAAGTGGCCGAGGAAGGCCGAGGGTGCGAGCTCCCCGGGCGCGAGCGTTTCCCTGGCTCGGCTGGCCGAGGTCGTTTTGGCGAGCTGGGTCCGCGAGACTCGCCGGCTCGCCCAGCGGGGGGGGGGGGGGGGGGGGGGGGGGCAGTCCTTTCAGCGAGCTGGTCTCCTCAGCTCCAGTCCCAGATGGGTTCAGGGAACCCGAGATGTCCTACTATACCGGGAAGGGGGACCCGGTCCAATACGTACAATGGTTCGAGGACGTAGTCTCCATCCGCCAGATGTTGGACGGATTCAAATGCCGACTCTTCGCCATCACCCTCCGAGAGAAGGCGAGGGAGTGGTTCCATCAGCTGCCGGCTAGTTCCATCTACTGCTTCGAGGACTTGCGCAGAGGGTTCATGCTGAGGTTCACTACTTCGAAAAAGAGGAAGAAGGAGTCCGAGTCTCTGTTCCACATTAAGCAGGGAGTGAACGAAACGTTGGGAAGCTACGTGGACCGATTTCAGGAGGAAGTTACCCAGGTCCAAGAGATACCGGGCCATAGTCTGATGATGGCTTTTACCCTGGGCCTGCAGCAGGGTTTCTTACGAATGGAGCTGAAGAGAGTTCCCCCCCTCTCCTACAAGGAGCTGATGGAGAGGGCGGCGAGAGAGGTCGACGGGGAGGCGTCGAACCCGAAATTTGCAAGGAAACTGGCCAGGTGGGCGACTGAGGAGGAAAATGAGTCGAAGGGAGGAAGAGGACAGGAAGAGAGAAGAGGGGAGCCTAGGCAGAGGGAGCAGAGGAATCTCCAGTGGCAGCATCAGCCGAGGTGGGGGCACCAGGAGCCCGACCGACGGCTGGGCTGGAGACCTGAAGGGCAGGGGCAAGGGCCACCGAGAGGCTACTACGGGAGAGGTCACTACCAGGGAAGGCAAGATCAGTTCCACCCTCCGGGCTGGAGGCAGGGCCAGAGACCCCGGCTCCCCGATCAGGAGGAGGCCATGGCCATAGCTCTGGGAGCAAGGAGGGGGATCATGAGGAGGAGGAGAAGGGAGGTCAGGGTGGAGCTGCCCTATTGTGACTTCCATCAGGAAGAGGGGAACGCAACAGCCACGTGCCCGGAATTCTTGGAGATGAGGGGGCATAGGGAGCAGCAGCAGCAGCAGGAGTAGCAGGCGCGGCAGGAAGTGCGGATTGAAGAGGTCCTGCCTCGGGTGGAGGAGGATCGCTGTGAAGACTGGGTGGATGTGGGGACCCGAGGAGGGATCAGAGTGATCCACAGAGGGGTGGGGGTTGAGGCTTCCCGCAAGGCAAGCCTCCATACCATGTACCGGCAGAGAGTTGCCTCCACATCCCAAACCCCACCCCCGGAGGAGAGGATCACCTTCTCCAAGAGTGATATGCCAGACCATGAAGACCCATTCTGCGATGCGCTGGTCATCAAGACAGCCATCGAGAATTTTACTGTCTCTCAGATTCTCGTGGACAATGGGAGCTCCGTCAACGTCGTCTTCAAAAAGGCGTTTGACGCGATGAAAGTGGAGGCGAAGAGGGTGCTGGCCGCAGATGGACCCTTGTTCGGGTTCTCAGGAGAAAGAAAGGAAGTAGAGGGAGGAGTTGGCCTTCATGTCACCTTGGGGGGGGGGGCAGTCCCGAAACTGCAGGTTCGTCATCGTGGACGCCCCCAGCAGCTACAACGCAATCTTCGGGAGGTCCCTTATCAGCGCCTTCCGCTGCGTCCCCTCGTCTTTCCATCAATGCTTAAAGTTCAACGCTGAGGGGATCCAGGTCAGAGTCAGGGGGGACCCAAAGGTGCCACAGGAGTGCTATGTCACCGCGGTGAACACTATCTCTTGGCAGGAGGGAGCCGAGGAGATGGGTCGGAGGATGGAGGAGGCCGAGCAGGAGGTTGTCAGCGAGGAGCTGGGGGTAGAGAGTCGCGCTGAAGAGGCATCATGAGAAGATATGGAGGTGGCTGGAGTGACGGCTGTAGGGGAAGAGATGGAGGTAGAGGTCCCTGTTCCGGAGGAAGGGGATGCTGAGGGATGGGCGGAGCAGTCCAGGCTGGAGGCCGCGGAGGAAGTGGTAGAGCTGGAGGTACTCACCCGTGGAGGCAGGATGGAGAAGATTCGCATCAGCGGGGGGCTAACCCCTGAGGACCAAGGCAGGATGCTGGAGTGCATCCGGAAGAATGTGGACATCTTTGCCTGGAATGCCGCGGAGATGCCGGGGGTTGACGCGGATGTGGCCTGCCACCGCCTCAACCTGGACCCGGGAACACGCCCCGTTCAGCAGAAGAAGAGGTCTACGACAGACAAGCTGGCGGAGCCCATCCGTGAGGAGGTGGCGAAACTCCTCAAGGCTGGCTTCATGTCCGAGATTCAGTATCCCGGCTGGGTCTCCAACGTGGTTATGGTTAAAAAAGGAGACAGCCGGTGGAGAATGTGTATCGATTTTTCGTTACTTAATAAATCTTGTCCTAAGGACTATTATCCTTTGCCTCGAATCGACGCGCTGGTTGACTCAGTCGTCGGTTTTTCTGTAATGAGTTTTTTGGATGCTTTTTCAGGTTACCACCAAATCAGGATGCACCCCCCGGACATCAAGGATGTCTCGTTCATCACAGGGGATGGCTGCTACTGCTACACGATGATGCCTTTCGGGCTGAAGAACGCTGGGGCCACCTACCAAAAAATGATGGATATGGTCTTCAAGGAGCAAAGGGGGAGGAATTTGGAGGTATACGTGGACGACCTCATGATCAAAAGTCGGGATGTGGACTCCCACCTCCGGGACCTGGAGGAGACCTTCTCCACCCTGCGTAGATACAAGATGCGGTTGAATCCCCTTAAGTGTGTCTTTGGGGCCAGCAGGGGAAAGTTCTTGGGGCACCTCCTCACCCCCGCGGGGGTCGAGCCGAATCCAGATAAGGTCAGGGTTATCTTGGAGCTGGGGTCCCCGCGGAATGCTAAGGAGGTCCAACGGCTGACGGGGAAGCTAGCAGGGCTGAGTCGCTTCCTTTCTCGGGCAGGAGAGAAGTGCTCCCCCTTCTTCAAAATGCTAAGGGGAGGCCAGAGGTTTGAATGGACCAAGGAGTGCGAGGAGGCGTTCCAGGCCCTCAAAGTGCAGTTGACACAGGCTCTGCTGCTCCAAGGGCCGAAGGAGGGGGAGGACCTGTTCCTATATCTCGGGGTCGGGGAAGAAGCCTTGAGCTCCGTCTTGGTTCGTGAAGAAGGGAAGAGGCAGCTCCCCATTTATTACGTCAGTCGGGTCCTAAGGAAGGCCGAGCTCCGGTATCCGGTCTTGGAGAAGCTTACATTCACCCTAATCATCTCGGCTCGGAGGCTGCGATCTTACTTTCAGGCACACTCAATCCGAGTGGTGACCGACCACCCTCTCCATAACATCTTCGAGGGGGTGGAGCATTCAGGCCGGCTGGCCAGGTGGTCGGTGGAACTGAGCGAGTTCGATGTCTCCTTCGTTCCGCGGCTCTCGATCAAAGCTCAGGTGATGGCCGACTTTCTGGCCGACTACGTGGTGGAAGTAGCGGAGGAAGAGCTCACCCGCCCGGCTCCTTGGAAGGTGAGGGTGGATGGAGCCTCAGGGAGGCATTCCCTTGGAGTGGGGGTGATCCTAGAAAGCCCTCAAGGGACTCGAATTGAGCAGACGGTGGTGGTGCACTTTCCCATTACCAACAACCAGGCCGAGTACGAGGCCGTGATAGCAGGGCTGCGCCTGGCCAGGGAGCTGGGGGTGTCGGATGTGGAGGTCCTTACTGACTCCATGGTAGTAGCTTCCCAGATCAACGAGGAGTTTGAGGCAAGGGATCCCACCTTGCGATCATACTTGGCCAAGGTGAAGGGGATAATTGGCACCTTTCAAACTTTCATCATCCGACACGTGCCCAGGGAAGAGAATGAGCAAGCCGATCAGCTGGCAAAACATGGCCCCCAGGTGGGGGGCACCATCACCGACCTGTTCCGCCCCTCCATCGAGGAAGGAGAGCTTATGGAAATCGACCAGCAAGCTTCGTGGATGGACCCAGTTGTAGTTTTCCTCTCCACGGGGAAATATCCGGAGGGGGTAGACAAGAAGAAGCTAAGGCACAAGTCCGCCTATTACCTCTTCCAGGACGGGCAGCTATACAGGAAGACACTCTCCGGGATACTGGCTCGCTGCGTGGCCGAGGGCGAGGTGCAGAGGTTCTTGGAGGAAATCCACTCCGTCGAATGTGGGAGCCATTCCGGGAGTCGGACCTTGGAGGGAAGGATAGTCAGGCAAGGGTATTTATGGCCCACCCTGGGCCGAGACGCCGCCGAGTTCGCAAGAAGATGTCACAAATGCCAGCTGTTTGCCCCTCTTCAGCTACAGCCGACCCAACGACTCAGGAGTATCACGCCCCCCTGGCCTTTCGCGATCTGGGGAATGGATTTGGTTGGGTCATTTCCCCAAGCCAGCGGCTAGAGAAGATTCCTCCTAGTGATGATTGACTACTTATCCAAGTGGGTGGAGGTGAAGGCACTGGCCAAGGTGACCTCCCAGGTGATCAGGAACTTTGTTTGGGGGGAGATCATCCGTCGCCATGGGCTGCCCCAGGCCATCGTCACAGACAACGGGCCCCAGTTCGCCAGTGCAGAGTTCACCGGCTTTTGCGAGCAGCTAGGGATCGACCTCAGGTTCGCCTCGGTCCATCACCCCAGAAGCAACGGGCAGGTGGAGGCCGCGAACAAGATCATCGTCAACCTCCTCAAAAAGAAGGTGGAGAAGTTGAAGGGGAGCTGGGTGGAGCAGCTCCCCGCTGTTCTCTAGGCCCTAAGAACCACCCCTAACATAGCTACGGGGGAGACCCCCTTCAAGCTATCCCATGGGTGCGAGGCAGTGCTCCCCGTGGAATTCGAAGTCCAGACGCTGTGAGTCGTGGCGGCCAAAGAAGGTCGGGAAGAATGGCAGGCCAAGAACGAGGAGGAGCTGAGACTCTCCCTTGACATGGTGGAAGAATTGAGGGACCTTTCGGCTGTCCGGCAGGAGGAGGTAAAAAGGAGGATGGCCAAGTACTTTGACAAGCATGTTAGGGTCAAGCAGTTCGTGGGAGGAGACCTGGTGCTGAAGAAGGTGGATGCAGCAGGGAGGTCGGCATTCGTAGGGAAGCTCAATCCCAGTTGGGAGGGACCATTTATTATAAAGAAAGCTCTAAAGTCCGGAGGCTACCGACTCCAAAATGTAGAGAGCGAGACCCTAAGTCGCACCTGGAGTGGTGACGACTTGAAGCGTTTCTTCCTCTAAAGCATGTAAGTGACACTTTCATTATAATAAATTAATTCAAACGCTCCACTACAGTCATAGCCAGCCTGCATAGAGATTTGGAATGTGTTTGGACCCCGAGAAGATCCCGCTGCCAGGCTCTCACTTAGCTGGCAGGGCAGGAAGTCACTCGGTGTCATCCTTGGCCTCGAGAAGATCCCGCTGCCAGGCTCTCACCTAGCTGGCAGGGCCGGAAGTCACTCGGTGGAATGTGTTTGGACCCCGAGAAGATCCCGCTGCCAGGCTCTCACTTAGCTGGCAGGGCCGGAAGTCACTCGGTGTCATCCTTGGCCTCGAGAAGATCCCGCTGCCAGGCTCTCACCTAGCTGGCAGGGCCGGAATTCACTCGATAAAACGTGTTTGGACCCCGAGAAGATCCCACTGCCAGACTCTCACTTAGCTGGCAGAGCCGGAAGTCACTCGATGTCATCCTTGGCCTCGAGAAGATCCCGCTGCCAGGCTCTCACCTAGCTGGCAGGGCCGGAAGTCACTCGATGGAACGTGTTTGGACCCCGAGAAGATCCCGCTGCCAAGCTCTCACTTAGCTGGCAGGGCCGGAAGTCACTCGGTGTCATCCTTGGCCTCGAGAAGATCCCACTGCCAGGCTCTCACCCAGCTGGCAGGGCCGAAAGTCACTCGATGGAATGTGTTTGGACCCCGAGAAGATCCCGCTGCCAGGCTCTCGCTTAGCTGGCAGGGCCGGAAGTCACTCGGTGTCATCCTTGGCCTCGAGAAGATCCCGCTGTCAGGCTCTCACCTAGCTGGCAGGGCCGGAAGTCACTCGATGGCAATAATTTGCGACCTAGAACGAATCATGCTGCCGGGCTCCCACCTAGCCGGCAGGGTCGGAAACTACTCAAATGGTGTTAATAGCGGGTTGGAATCACAAAGATTAACCAAAAAAGGGGGGGGGGGGGGCTAACATAACCCCCCAGCCCCAAGAAAGGCGGCCGAACAGAGGCGAGTACCTGGGCGAGAATCCGCAAGAAGTTTGATAACTCAGACAAAGGACGAGCCGGCTCGCCTCGCTTGGTGGGCGAGCAGCCGCATCATCAGGGCTGGGCCGCAGAGGCAGGCCGCCCCGCGCGGTAATAGCAAATATACAAATGAGGCAGGCGAGAAAGCATTTATAAAAGCAATAATAGATGAAAAATCACGAAGTCTAGGCACAGCCCGCGCATACATCTCAAAACAGCTAAACGTACATGATATATACATCTAATAAACAGATGTCAAAAAAGTGGGGGTGACGCGGGATCAGGGGCGAGAAGTCCTAAAGGAGCTGGAAGAACTGGTCTCCAGGGTCCGGTACGGGGAGAAACAGCGCCGGCACCATGTCGCCCGCCGAGAGTTCCGCCGCCTCGTTCTTGAGGAGATCCGCGCGTCGCAGCATCTGCATAGTGTACTTTGCGGCGCTGGCGGCGTTCTTTTGCATCAGCACCTCCAACTCGTGGTCGGAGTGGTGTGCAAGCGGGCAGCCCCTGTTATCTGGCGGAGGGACAGCGGCGGCGGCCTCCAGCTCGCGTACCCGTGCCTCCAGCATTGACTTGTCCTGAGCAAGGGTGGCGATCTCAGCACCCATCCTACTAGCCGTCGCGGCATCCTGAAAAGAGGAAAAGGGAGTTATAAGGTGGATTCGCGAAGAGAGGCGGTCGGTGGAAGTGAGCACGTACCACCCCTCCCAGGTACTGCGCGAGGGTCTCCTCGACCGCGTCGGCCCGCCTTCTCTGAAGATCCGAGTCCTCCTGAGCGAGTTTCCGCGCCTCATCCTTCTCGTCCGCCAACTTCTGGAGAGAGGCGGTGTTCCGCTCCAGCTGGGTGCAGCGCCTCCCCACCATGTGGGCCAACTCCAGGCTGCGCAGTTGGGCCCGCGCGCTCTCGTGCACCAATACTCGCGTCGTCTCCTTGTCATAGATGGCGGCATCCTCTCGCGAGTACAGGCCGAACGAAAAATTGTATGCCTCCCCGCCGATGGTGTCCTGCTCCAGCCAACTCGGCAACAGAGTCGAGACCACCGCGCGGTTAGACTCCTTGTCCCATGACAGGAGCGGGACGCCAAGCTCGTCCAGATATTTCTCGCCGTAGCCGAAGTTGCGATGCCCTCTCGGCACCGGCCTCGCGGCGGTTTGCGACCCATCTAGCAGCCCGGAAGTACCCGCCGCCTCGACGGGGATGTCGCTGGTCGGAACGACTATGGGGGGGGGGAGCCCTCGGTCGGTTGATCAGTCGGGGCCTTGCCCTTCCTCTGGCCCCCGGCTAGTTGCTGACCCGCAGATTTCGCCGTCTTTGGTGGGGGAGCGGGCTGCTCGCGGCCCGACCTCTTCTTGGCAGTAATCGACGGGGCCTCGCCCTGAGCGGCGTCAGCGGCCTGAGCGCGAGCGAGGACCCCGGAGGCGACCCGGGCACTCTCATAGGGGGGATGAAGGGGCACATCCCGCTCGCCTGTAGAAAAGAGAGGGTGAGGCCTATGGAGTAAAGAGCAAGATAGGGGTAGTGACGAGTGGCAAACCTCCACCAGGCAGAACGGCGGCAAGATCGTCGAGGTTGCGGCGCAGGTACGCGACTTCGAAGTTCTTCCAGGAGAAGAACCCGCACAAGTCGGATTCATGGCCTCCCAGGCTTGGCGGGCGGTAACTCGCCTCGCTGAGCTGCACCGGCGAGTAGGGGACGTTGCCGAAATCCCCCTTGACGAACAGAAATTTCTTGAGCCAGTTGTGACTCTTGTTAACGGTCTCCCGCACTTTGAGGTGTGCGCTGGAGAAGTAGGCAGTGCTATCCCGGTTCGCACGGAAGGAGAATAATTTGCGGAAAACTGCGAGATTAAACTCGATCCGCTCCTCCCGCAGGAAGTAGGCGAACCCTACCATAACGGCTACAGAGTTCGGGGTCATCTGGCCTATGACGACCCCGAAGTACTTCAATACCTGACGAACCTCAGGCTAGAGGGGGAGGCGAAGACCCACCTCAAAATGGGCCAGGGGAATGGCGAGCTCGTTCCCAGACAGATCGTTTATCTTCTCCAACTCCCCGGGCCGCCTCGCCGAGAATCCAGCCGGGATGTGGTCGCCTAGGGCCTCTAAGTATTCGCGCTCTGAGATAATCGCGCGGGGAAAGTTGTGCTCCGAAAAGGTCCAGGCGCATTTGCTTCGCCCATCCGCGTCGCCGCCGCCGCCACCGCCCATTCCGCCGAATTGCCGCTGTTCAAGTGAGACAGACCCAACGGGCGAGCGCGGATCGTGCTTAGCGGAGGGCAGGAGGCGAGTGAGTGCTGTGAAGCGATGAAAGGATAAGGACCGGCCACGCCTATTTATAGGGAGAAAGAAAGGGCGGGAAACTTCCCGCCAAAAGGAGAGGTGTGCGTAGCAAAAATCGGGCCTGACGGTTCAACTCCCCGACGCGCGGTCGCAGCGCCAGGACCGTTTAGCAGCAGGTCTCACTCGACCACGTCCGCGCGAAGAATGAGCGGGCGAGACTCAGCCCGAGCCCGCACGGGATCCCGAGCGAGTCGGGGAGACGCGTGGCTGGCGAACTCCTCGGCTCGCTCCCTCCACGATCGGAGTGGAGGGATGAGCGAGATCATCCCCAGACTTGCCCGCGTACCAGGAGGTGGGCAAGGGGCGGACGCGAGCATCCTCGGCCCCGCCTCGAGGAAAATAAAAACAGCAACACGATAATTTTCACGCGCATCAGGAATCAGAAATCAGGCCCATAGGCGGGCGAGAAGAGTCACAAATTGTTACAAATACAGGATGAGGCTTTGAAATAGCAGAAACTCCGCGATATCCCGCGAGCGGGGGGAAGAAAGGCTGGATCAGTACTAGATCCACTTCCACCTGCCCCGCCGCTGCGTTCCCGATCGCGGCGGCACGCGAGGGTAGTGGTAATCGCGCACCGCCACCAGCTCCTGCTGGGCCAGGCCGACTTGCTCCGAGGCATTCCTAAGACGCTCCTCGGCTCGCGTAATGTGCACGCCCGGTGAAGTGACATCGCAGCCTTCTGCTACGCGTGGGGCTCCCTCCAAGGCTGCGAGCCGAGCCTCGGTGTCGGCCTTGTCTTGATCGACCCTATTCACGAGCTCCTGAAGCAGCAGCGTGTGCTTCTGGAACAGCCGCGTCACCTGCCTCTTCATCCCCACCGCGTCGGTCGGGTCGCCCAGGTAATCAGAAACACTGTCCACGTCGGGCGGAGGCGAATACCCTTCGCTCATCTCCGTTTCGGAGGAGACCATGTTGTAGCCTGCAAGAGGGCGATTCAGAAGGAGCGAGCGAGAACAAAGCCAACAGTGAGTACAAGCTTACCAGGGGTTGGCACGTCGTCCACGCCGAGGGATGGACGAGAGGAGCCCGACCGACCCTGAAAGGTTTCACCCTCGAGGGCCTCAAGAGATTTTCCCAGTCCGGGGGGAGCCGGAGAGCGAGAGGTTTTCGGAGGTGGGCGGTCCAGACCTGGGGGACTAGCAACCCTCTCAGACGACAAGGGAGGGGGGCTATCCTCCCCCCCCGTTCCCCACATCTTCACAAGGTATTGCCTGCAAAACAAAAGATCAGAAATACAACAATAAACCGAAGAAGAAGGTCGCGTACCACAAAAACGACCTCAACACCCGCCGCCGAGCTGGAGCCCGGGAAGTCACCCGCCGGAGACCGCCTAACAATCTTTCCCTTTGCCGGCCTAAAGAGAGGGCCGGGAGACCCACGCGCTAGCCAAGGGGCGGCCTCGAGGGCCTCCTCCCGAGTTTTCTGGCCCGCAGCCGCCAGGCGAGCTCGCACCTCTTCGCTGACCGACATCAAGAAACTGCAGTCTGTTTAAGAAAAATGAGGAGGGGTCTAGGGAGCCCCCCCGGGGCTCAGCGGTATATTTATAGCCGAACAGTGGGGGCCCCACCAGAAGATTCCCTGCCAGCTCAGCATAGTACTCGCCGAACACGTGGGTTGGATGATTCTTTCCGAGCTTGTATCAAGCTCGAAAAGAGCGGGGATTGTGTACAACCCCGTGTTCGTCGAGCGGGTCCCGCCAGGGAGGCCGAGCGGATCTAGCCCCGCAACCCGCACCCAAGCAGCAAGCAGACATACGGCAGGGGGGCTGGTCCGCTCCCGCTCATTTCCGGCGAGCGAGCCAGGCGAGACGGCCCCCAGACTCTCCCGCTCGCGCAGAGAATCGCCGGCCAAAGCAGGGGATGCCCTTCGTCGAGCCAGGACAAGTGGATGGGCTCAGCAACCCGCGACTAGCGAGCTGATCGGGGGGTCGCGATGGCCGCCGGCCAGCCCCTACATGCGACCTGGTCGCCTGACCGCCCCGGCAGAAGACAGGCAGGTCGCGGCGGTCCTGCTCGCGCTCGCCCAGGAGGAGTAGGCGAACCGCTGGAGCCAGGTCGTGCCCGCCTCCCGCGGAGGGGGATTGGAGGCGAGCTATCTCCCCAGGGGGTGCGAATAGCCTCTCAGAACGACGGAGCCACGTTATTGGCAGACCAGGTTGGACTGCGCATATCTATTCAGGACAGCGGAGTTTGGCTGTTGGCAGACTCAACCAGGGGGTTTTTGGTATTTTCAGGTCAGTTCTTTTGGTTATTGGCAGTTCAGATTCCAAAAACTATAAATAAGACCCAAGGGGTACCTCAGAAGGCACGCTTTGAGTGCCTCCCTACTCCTGTTTTCAAGTGCTTTCTGAGGATATCTCAGCCCGGCTTCTGGCTTAGGAGGGGAAGCGCTCAGAGATCTTCCGGGTTTGTGGTGGGACCTCCCTGCCGAGCCCTTGGGTCTGTGTCACCTTGCCTTCTTTGTTGTTTTTCTTGCAGGAGCGAAGTAGGAGCGAGATCACCCCTTCCCCAAGGGTCGAGCTCCACAGGAGACCAGATTCCGGTTCCAACATCTGCAAAGTTTTGGATTAGCCCTTACCACAGAGAATGGAACCATGTATTAGGCTGACCTTTCAATATGACCAGCAAAACTTGGCAAAGGAGCTGGTTAGGAGCATTATAAATTCACAGAATTGTAGTGAAGTGGATGATGTGTTCCAAACGGTCCTCATCCCCGTCGTAGGTTTCAATGTTTGGCAATTTGAACTTGAACAAGATGGGATGCGCCAAAACTTCAGGTGCCAGCGGTAATCCGACCCGAACAAGGCAATGCAAATAACCCGTCGGTCAATCTGACCGTATTCTTTAATAATTAGTTCTTTGATAGACCTTCTAGCAGGATTCTCGGGGTCGGCCGCCTGTTGGCGCTACTGTTGACCGGTTTCGAGAACCCTAGCCAAACAGGCGGGGTATGAAGTGCTTGCTGCCTTCGAGTATTCCGAAGGGTTTTCTTCTGGGCGGCTTTCTTGAATGGGGACTGTTGGCGGAGGCGGTTGATTGATGGGCACTGGAGGTATTAAGATAGCTTGGGCTGTCCCTAGATTGTTGAGGACCGTAAACACTTCAGTTTGAGGTTCTTCTATGCAAGTGATTTGTCCAGCAAGCATGTTTTTTGGCGCAATGATGGTCTCCTCCTGCCGGGGCACGTTAATTAGAGAATGGGAGGCTCTGACATTATCAAGTCCCTACCAGGCAGATACCCGGGTAGTGCGAGTACTCCTCCCTGCCATTACTATCGGTCACGAGTATTGCTGGGTGGTAGATGCTTTCTTCAAAGTCTTCGAGGGACACCTTCCCACAGACGACATCAAACTGTTGCGGCCAACTCAAAGCTCCTGGTAGACTGGACTAAACTAGGCTACCTTAACCTATGGAGTGGTCCAGCGCAAACAATCACAAAATAAAAAAGGAAATGCACGAGTCAATTTTAACATGGAAAAACCCATCAACTAGGTAAAAAATCTTGTGACCGGTTCGGTGCCAGTCAAACTTCAATATTGATGGAAGTTTACAGATTATGGGTGAAATTGAGGGCGTAGGCCGCTCCTTGCTATGATTCAGAGATGAGAGAGAATCTTGTTGCACTTGGTGGGCAACAAACCACTTCACACGAAGCTCAGTTCCTACTACTTTCTAGCGGTGACGAACGTTCTTAGATGCGATCTAGCTGTTCAATACTATTGTGTGGTTCGTAATGATGTGTTGGTGGAGGTTTGCGGGATATTGCACTCATAGAAGAATTCTCAGAGTAATAAGCGTGAAGTCTTCTTCCTTAGAGCATTGTGGACTTAGATGAATTCATGGGTGTCTCGACGGGAGGAGGTGGCTCATTAGAGGATTTCGGTAGAGCTCCTACGTGAGGAGGAAGAAAGCTGTGAGGATAAAAGGTTATAAATGAGAGGGGTCTGAGGGTCTTTTTATAGGCTTTAGGTGGTGGTTACGGTAGTTACATGTCTATCCGTACACCGTAACCATCCAAATTACTGGGTATAGACCATATTTAGCTTAGTTTTAAACACACATTATTTCTATAATATTTTCTATGTATAGACCATAATTAAATAAATAAATCACCCACTAATGATGGTGGCTACGTGGGTGTTTACCCACATAATGTACGGTTGTGATCGCGATAGAATGATTGGACGGTGGAGAGGGATCGCCATCAACGGGTGGCAACCTCTTGGCAGCGGGCGACCACCGGAGGAGGAATAGGAGATGCGGCTGGTGGAACTGCCAGTCGCGGGACGGCAAGGAGGGCGGTCGGCCTTTGCACTGGCCATACCTTACTGTCGCATGTTCGGGCAGTCGGCATTGGCGCCGCCGCACCTTATGGCCGCTGCACCGGCTTCCCACGACACTGGCTGCCCGTGATGCGTACGACCGGCTGGGTGCGCCCGACCGAATGCGCTCGGCCGGGGGGGGGGGGGAGGGGGCCGGGAGTGGCCGGTCGCGTCTCACGACGCCGACCGCTCTACGCGGACGCAAAAGTCGATTGCGGCGTGCAGCGTCGGCCGCTCCACGTGGCTGTTGTCCCGTAGCTGCGGGGAGAGGCTGCGGGGTGCAGCTCGTAGGCCGACCGTGGCGTGCATCCGCCTGTTGCGTCCACGGCGCGCGGGCGCCTGTTGCAGCTGCGAGAGAGCCGGTCTGCCGGGAAGGCCAGCGGCGGCGTTGGTCGCGCCTCTTTACAACGGGTTTGTGGTCGCGAGGTGCGGCCTTGGCGGGCCGAGAGGTCAGTTGAAAGCCTTTTTGACACGGTTTTGTTACATATACTTATTAAAAACTAAAGATGAAGTAATTTCATATTTTAAGATTTTCAAAGCTAAACTAGAAAATCAATTAAAATCCTCCATTAAAATTCTTAGATGTGACCGTGATAGAGAATACACCTCGAATGAACTAACCCAGTTTTGCGAAGAACATGAGATAATTCATCAAGTGATTGATCCCTATTCATCTCAATCGAATGATGTAGCTGAACATAAAAATCAGGCCTTGATGAATATGGTCAATGCTATGTTAGCCGAGTTCGACGCTTCAGAAAATATTTGGGGAGAAGAAATGTTCACCTCCTCTTTCATCCTTAATAGGATTCCAACAAAACATAAAGATAAAATACCTTTTGAATTATTTAAATTTTAAGGAAGCCTAATCTATAATTTTTTTGAGTGTGAGGGTGTTTGGCTAAGGTAGCAATTCCTGAACGTAAGGGAGAAAGAAAATATGACCTTAAACAATAGACTCCATTATTATAAGTTAAGACTCCGATAGTAGCACTAATAGACTTCTTATTACTAATTCCCTAATTAGTGAAATATCTTGTAACACTATTATAGAAGTCAGAGATACAGTTTATTTTGAAGATAAATTCTCATATAAATTTAAAAACTCATTTTAACCTTCTACTAGCTCAACCTAACCTCCCTCTTTCTTCTATAGACCCATTAAAATTGATGAACTTAGAAGAAACAAAAGTGTTAGAACCGAAAGAACTTTTGGAGAATACTACTTCAGTTAATTATTTGAAGGAGATCCTAATTCTGTAATTCATATGAGAAAGCTATGACCTCATTTGATTGTCCCTTTTGGAAAAAGATATAAATTTAGAAATTAATTCTATTATAGAAAATAAAATATGGATTCTAACTGATCTACCTACAGGTACACAATCCATAGGTTATAGATGGATATTTAGGAAGAAACTAAATCCAAATAGCTCAATAGAAAAGTATATGGCTCGTGTTGTTACTAGAGGGTATGCTCAAAAACAATGAATAGATTATTTTGACATATATGCTCTTGTATCTAGGATCACATCTCTTCGTGTTCTAGTCGCTTTAGCTTTGTTCCATATGATGATCATTCATCAAATGGATGCCAAAATCACCTTCTTGCATGGAGACTTAGGCTTCATTTGGTTTATCTGTGGCGGGATGAGCAAGCGGGTCCAAACGGAGCTTTCGTACCGGAGGGTGGGGGGGGGGGGGAGGTGGGGGCCGAAATGGAGCGGTGGGGGGGGGGGGGGGGGGGGGGGGGCGTTTCCTCCGTGCTGCGGGTGCAAACGAAGACAAAGTTTCGTTTGGTTACCCTCCGTATGGTGGCGTTTGCTCCAAACGCCGCCCGAAAACGCTAAACCAAATGAAGCCTTAGATGATAGTCTATACGACTCAACTCGAGAGTTAAAGGTAAAGAAACCAAAGTTTGTAAGCTTATTATATCTCTTTAATTATGAACTAAAATAAGGCTTCATTTGGTTTAGCGGTGGCGGGAGGAGCAAGCGGGTCAAAACGGAGATTTTGAACCGGAGGGGGGGGGGGGAGGTGGGGGTTGAAACAGAGCAGTGGGGGCATTTCCTCCTTGTTTCGGGTGCAAACAGAGCAAATGGAGACGAAGTTCCGTTTGGTTACCCTCCGTCCGGTGGCATTTGCTCCAAACGCCGTCCGGAAACGCTAAACCAAATAAAGCCTGAGTCTCTAAATAATGACATCAAAATTTGATTATGTAGTCATATAATTTGGATTTATATATAAAGAATTTGACAAATATATTTTTGCAAAACAAAATGAAAACAAAATTGTCTTGTGTTGTCTCTATATATAATACATTTTAATATTTGGAAGTTTAATTAAAGCTGTTAATGATATTAAAAATAATTTGTCATTCAGATTTGAAATGAAAGATTTGGGAGTAGTTAATGCCATTTTAGGAATTAAATTAGTTAAAACTGATACAAGTGTATCATTGTCAATTCTCACTCGATCGTGAAAATGCTACGTAAATTTAAATTATATGATTCTGCACCCACATCTACTCCATATGAAGCTAGTATAAAACTTTGTAAAAATGTAGGTAAACTTATTGACTAATATATATATGCACAAATAATAGGATCACTACTATATATTGCTAATCGCACTCTGCCCGACATTTTTTATGTCTTGAGTAAACGAAGTAGATATAATAGTAATCCAAGTAATAAGCATTAGATAACATTAACAAGAATATTCAAATACCTTCGCAGAACTATAAATTATAGTTTAGTATATACTGGTTTTTCTGAAGTACTAGAAGAATATTCAGATACCAATTGGGTAACGGTTTCATTAGACGTTAAATTTGAAACTAGATATGTATTCCTCCATGGAAGAGCCGCTATTTCATGGGCTTCTATAAAACAAATTGTGATTTCTAGAAGCACCATAGAATCTGAGTTTATAGCTTAGACACTACACGTGCTGAAGTTGAATGACTTAAGAATTTACTTTCTGAAATACCTTTATTTGGAAAATATATACCAACTATTTCTTTGCATTGTGATAACAAATTTGTTATTGATTTAACTACCTATAGTGGTACTAATTCTAAAATGAGTAAGTTTATGAGAATCAGTTACAAATCAATGAAGCAAAAAAAAGTGATCACTCACCTACATAAAGTTGGAATTTAATTTGACTGATAATCTTACTAAGGGATTATCCCGAAGGAAGAATTTATTGTCATCGAGGGGAATGGGGTTTAAGCCCACATAATTTACTGCTTGCGATGGATACCCAACCCATGTGATTGGAGATCTCATGAATTGAGTTTAATATGGTAGAAATGAAGTCGTTGATGTAATGTAGTTGGGAGCACAAAATTTAAAGATTGAGAAAACATTCTCCCCATTTCTATGGTGTTATGTTCAATGTGACTGATTAGGATGAACTTAAAAGTTCGTAATGGTTGTCAAAGGCATATATTTTTGCTAGATATTAGTTACGAAATATCTCTTGTGGTACTACCTATGTAGGGGTAGTCGTGAGGCTGCGACTTTGTTATTCAGGCAGACCCCTAATAACCCTCATGAAAAATCAAGAAATGAACAACCAATCTTTTGCGTACTTATTTAACTTACAAAGTCAAAAGATTATAATTCAAAGTCTCTGACACATTATACTCTTCGGTAGATAAAATAAGTACTAAGTATAGGTTCAAGATAACTATTTCACCTATACCCATTGCATTAGATACAACTTGATGAAGCAGCTTTATATTTGATTTTATTTATCATAATTAACATCATAATTTATGAAGTTTGCATTTTGATTTTTTTCTTTTATGGGGGATTATTAGAAATTTTGTATCTAAAACATTAAATCTATAAAAATGCTAAATCTTTTATGGGGGATTGTTAGAAATTTATGAAATCTGCATTTTGATTTTTCACTTTTATGTTGGATTGTTATAAATTTTTTATCTAAAACATTAAATGTATAGTGTTTTTTGGGAGCTTAGTTTGATGTTTGGTGTTTGGCTCGTCATAAGTAATGAAAAGCTCCAAAACCAAATGAAGGAAATCCAAATGTTTGGAGGGAAATCTCTTATGAAGGAAAAATTAAACCTTTAGTCCCACCATGCTTATCTCCAATTATGTTTGTATGTATATACATGAATTCACTCCTTCATATTTTTAAAAGACACATGAGGAGGAACTATAAACCATACACGCGTGCATGCACGCACCGCATCAGATCCAAATTTCAGATTTCAGATTTGAGGTTTGGGAAATAACTGAACTATTTTTTTACAGAATAGTTTTTACACTTTTATAAAGCCACCGACTTGCGTCGATAAGAACTCAGACACAATTGTCTTGCGTCGATGCCAAGCTACACCAATTTGTGTCGACTTGGGTTGTGTCGATAAGAACTTGACGCTTGCGTCGACTTCTACCTGTGTCGACTTCTCTCTTCTTGCAACCCTTGGGCATAAAATTACTACTCGCTTCCTTTACGCGTTTTCTCACCATTACTCCTTTACGTTGGAAATTCAACATTTATCTGCACGATAAAACATAATAATTATAATCGTTGTAAAAATTACGCGTTTTATTTTCTTACCGTTTTACAAGACTTTTATTTAGGAGATTTTTCTAATTCATTTTTACATACGCTCTTTGGAAAACCTGCTCTTATCTCTCTCGCTCTCACGACGCATTGCTTTGTGATTCTGCTTTCTTGACAATTGCTTCATCAAGTGGGAGTTCAGATGATTTGTGCTTCTTCGGTGTCTGCACACTTAGGAATTTTCGGGATCTAGTCGGTTGAAAGCCCTGCTGAAGAGTGGTGCAACTTCTTTAGGGTAGTGACTACACGACTTACCTAGACTCGATTCTAAAACTATATATTATTCCGATTTCCTTTATTTCCTACCTCTCTATTTATGTAAGTTTTATTATTACCTTGTTTTTTAGATCTGTTATTTTATTATAAGAGTATTCAAAACCCGAAAAATATATATTAATATAGTAATATATGAAAAATATTCCAACAGTTTTGGCCAATTTAGCTCTCCTCTTTAGTCTCACACCTCTTATATGTAAAAATTGGTGCTCTCCTTCATGTATTTATACCCCTCTATTGAGATGAATATACTATAAGTCTTTTATTTCATTGCTTCTATCAACAATATAAAAAGAGAAAATAATGTAAAATAAAATAAAGTAAATCACTGCAAGTACAAAATTGTTATTGCGAAATATTGAAGTCATCAAGGAACATCATTATGCATTTTAGTTATGGCGGCCTTTGAGTTCCAGTTTCAGCGGCATCTGCATTTTAGTTTTAGCGGAGATACTGTGCTCATTTAACTAGTTTTTATAACGCCAGCCAAATATAAAAGCCATTGCAAATTATTACTATATGAGGCTCCGTTTTGCCGAGCTGCGGAGGTCGTGAATAAGATGGTTATGACTTATGAATCGTAGTTCGTAAGTGAACTTCATCTACTTTTATGTTCAAAACTAGTTTTCTTTGTAAATTTTAGGGACTAATTCAATCGAGTCGTCTCGGTCAAGCTCGTGTGTCAATACGAGTTCATTTTGATCTCTCGCGAGTGTGCGTCAAATTTATTTTGCGCGAGTTGTCGAAACCCTTTATAGGCGGGCTGGACGATGTCGACCTTAAGTTGCGCGAGTTTGATCTCGCTTCTGGCACGCTATGGAATGACCTAATTCATTTCATGTATCCACTTAAGATTTAGGGATGAGATGGATATTAATATATATTGAAGGGTATTTTGGTAATTCACCTTTCAATGGTTCTCACCCTACCTATAAAGGGTAATGAGGAGCCGGTTGTACAACCACGTGTTTGCCGAGTGGGCCCGCCAGGCCAAGCAAGCGGACCAAGGCACCCTGCCCGCACTAGAACAACATGCAGGCAGGAACCAGATGGCCAGCTTGCTCTCTCCCAAGCCAGGAGGGCGAGCCGCGCGAGCTAGCCCCTCCCCCCTCGCACTCGCCTTGAGTTCGTCGAGTAGAGTTTGAGCTCGATATTCGTAAAAGATGGGGGTTAGATCTGATTACTCTAGGGGGGGGGGGGGGGGTGAATAGAGTATATTAAATCTATTTGGCTGTTTTTGAAACTATCAGAGTAAAAATGATACCAGTAGTAGTAATAGATAAAAAGAAAATGATCTAAACAAAACTACCACATCACAACAATCTAAACTATCACAACACAACTAGCCTATCACAGCCACAACAAGAACAATAGGAAAAGGAGCAACCAGACAACACAAGAATTTATAGTGGTTCCCCAACCTGGATACATCCACTCTTCTACCACCCTGGTAGGAAATCACTAGCAGGTTTTAATCAGGTGACTGCCACCTTTGAACTTTTGATCAGGTGCCCAAAACAAATATAAACTTTTGAAAGGAGTTAATAAACCCTTTATACATGAGGGGGGAGAGAGATTGATGGTGTCTTCTCTTTCTCAAACAACTGAGAAGACAAGTGGATTGCTGTTGTCAAGTGCTCATCTCAATATCACTTGGAGCCTTGCACAGGGTGTTGGTCTTCAACCTTGACTTGAAGAGATCTAGGAACTTCTGACTAATAGAATGTTTGTTGTCCTTGAAAGCTCTTGGAGTAGAAGTTGAAGAAGACTCTTGATAGTGATTGTTGTTCTTCTTCTTCTTCAGTAAGGTCAAGGAGAAAACAAAGTGTTTTCTGCACAGGAAAGTGTCTGAGACTGTTTCTGTATTTTTCTGTTTATTCTCTGTGTTGTGTTCTCTGTGTTGCTTATTGCTGTCGACTGAGAAGAAAATCTCTTTTATATATCTCTGTCAAATTCTCCTTTGAATTTTGATTTGTCTACATTAATTGCTGACGGCCTGGAGAATGAAGAATCGACTGGAGAATATTTGCATTGATGAGTTTCCCCAACTGTCCCAATTAATTAAGCAAGTAATTAACCTGATGAAGACCATAATTAATGTTGTCAAATAACGACTATATTAAGAGAATATGTGCATTAATTACTCAGGAAATTATTGCCAAATAATATATGAAATATGGATGAAAAAGGGGGAAAACTCTAAGTTTGGAACTGCACAGAAATCGTGGACCATAGAACAGATTTCGTCGACCTGAGATCCAAGTTCGTCGAGCTGAGAAATCCTGTTCGTCGACCTGAGAAAACTTGTTCGTCGATCTGAGATCCAAGTTCGTCGACCAGAGCTCAGCTAACTGCATTCTTTGAAAAATTTGCCAATTTTGTGGTCAAAGTTCATCGAGCACAGATTCTGTTTTCGTCGAGCTGAGTTCAGAGAAAAGTTTCCTGGAAAGAATGTGTTGAAGTTGAAATCCAGACTTCATCGACCCGAGCTCGAATATCATCGAGCTCAACTCAGAGAAATAACTCTGAGTTCGTTGAGCGGAGCACGACTATCGTCGAGCTGAGTTCGACGAACGTCGAACTCATTTTCTGAACTTGATTTTCTTCTAAGTCTTGAGTCTTCTGAAGTCTTCTGCTGGCTGGTCCATGTATGGTTGAACCTAATGACTTAGCCTAAATTTCTAGGACTCAAAGACATGACCCTGACTATACATTGTGAGTCAGACATCCTAATTAGTGAACCTAGCCCAAATCCAACTAGGGATCCAATAATTCGTCGAACTAAAATTCGGGGTTGAGCTCGATGGGTCCAGATCAGCGAGCCTCCCTCCGGGGCTCCCGTAGCGACATTTTGAGACCAGGCCAGCCCGCTCTCCTACAGGCAACCTGGCCGCCAGCCCGCCTCGGAACGGGAATTGGCGGGTCGCGGTGGTCTGGCTCGCGCTCGCCCAAGAACAGAAGGCGAGCTGCGGGAGCCAGGTCACACCCACCCCATGGGAGTGGAGAGTAGTGGCGCGCTGACCTCCATATCCTTGGGACCTGCCCAGTGGGGCCCAGAGGTAAAACTACCTGGATTCCCCTCCCATGGGTGCGAATAGCTTGTTAGAATAGCGAAGTTGCGTTGTTGGCAGACCAAGTTGGGTTGCACATAGCTGTTCAAAATTGCGGAGGTTGGCTATTTGCAGGCCGTCTTCAGAAATTTATAAATAAGACCCAAGGGGCACCTCAGAACACATGCTTTCATGCTCATTTGCTCCCTAATCTTTTAGCGCTTTCTGAGGCAGCCTTAGCTCGGCCTTTGGCTAAGGAGGGGAAACGCTCTAAGATCTTCCGGGTGTGTGGTGGGTCATCCACGCCGAGCCCTTGGGTTAGTTCTTTTTTGTTTCTTTTGTCATTTAGCTTGCAGGAGAGAAGTAGGCGCGCGATCATCCCATCCCAGAGGGTGAACTCCACAAGAGACCGAATTTTCAATTTCAACATTTTGGTGCGGTGAGCGTGTAAAGTGGTCAACACAGAAAATTTCCAACAGGCTCGATGACGGGAGGACAAGGCTCAGATAGGTCCGACTCGTCACCCCCGCCACCCCTGGACACAATAGGAATGTTTGAAGACTTCAGGCACGAGGTACTCAGCCTCGTTAAGTTCGCACTCGGTGTGCGGGCTGAGTGCTCGACTCCAGCTGCCCAAATCGTTGTCGCCCCGTCTCTGGGAGAGGACGCTCCCGGTAGGCGAGCCAGGAAGGAGGTCACAGAGGAAGGAAGGGGATGCGAGCTACCCGGGAGCGAGCTCTTCCCCGGCTCGACAAGCGGAGGCCGAGTCGGCGAGATGGGTGCGCGAGACGCCCCAGTTCGCCCGGCAGGGGGTAAGCCCCTTTAGCGAGCTGGTTTCCTTTGCCCTAGTTTCAGAGGGGTTCAGGGAGCACGAGATGTCCTACTACACCGGGAAGGGGGACTTGGTCCAACACGTTCAATGGTTCGAAGACTTGGTTTTGATCCCGTAGATGTCGAATGGCTTCAAGTGTCTGCTCTTCGCTATCACCCTCAAGGAGAAGGCGAGGGAGTGGTTTCACCAACTGCCGGCCAGCTCCATTTACTGCTTCGAGGACCTGCGCCAGGGGTTCATGTTAAGGTTCACCACCTCTAAGAGGAGGAAGAAGGAGTTGGAGTCCCTGTTCTACATCAAGCAGGGGGTGAACGAGACCTTAGGGAGCTATGTTGACCGGTTCCAGGAAGAGGTCACCCAGGTCCAAGAGATGTCGGGCCATAGCCTGATGATGGCTTTCACCCCGGGGATTCAACATGGTTTATTTAGGATGGAGCTGAAGAGAGTGCCACCTCTCCTACGAGGAGCTGATGGAGAGGGTGGCAAGAGAAGTTGACGGGGAGGCGTCGAATCTGGAGTTTGCCCGGAAGCTGGCACGGTGGGCCGCGAATGAAGAGAAGGAGCCGAGAGGTGGCAGGGGGCAGGAGGGGAGGAGAGCCGAACCCCAATATAAGGAACAGAGGCAACTTCAGGGACAGCAGCAGCCCGGGTGGGGGCATTAGGAGACGGACCGTCGGTTGGGTTGGAGGCCCGAGTGTCAAGACCAAGGGCCACAGAGGGGACACCAGGGAAGGGACCACCACCAGGGGGCCAGGATCAGTTCCCCCACGGGTTGGAGGCAGGCGCAAAGACCTCCGCTCCCCAATTAAGATCAGGTTATGGTCATAGCCATGGGGGAAAGGAGGAGAGTGACGCGAAGGAGGAGAAGAGAGGTCAGGGTGGAGTTGCCCTACTGCGAATTCCACCAAGAGGAAGGGCACGCCACGACCACGTGCCCGGAGTTCCTCGAGATGAGAGGAAACAGGGAGCAGAAACAACAACAAGGGAGCCAGGAGATGAGGATTGAGGAGGTCCTGCCTCGGGTGGAGGAGGATCGGTGTGAAGACCGGGCAGATGTCGGGACCCGGGGAGGGATCAGAGTGATCCATGGGGGGGGGGGGGGGGGTAGATGCCTCTTGGAGGGAGAGCCTCCACACCATGTACCGTCGGAGCGTTGGCTCCACATCCCAGACTCCACCCCAAAAGAGAAGATTACCTTCTCAAGAAGTGATATGCCAGATCATGAGGATCCCTTCTGCGATGCGCTGGTCATCCAGACGGCCATCGAGAATTTTACCGTCTCCTGGATCCTCATTGATAACAGGAGCTCCGTCAACGTCATCTTTAAGAAGACATTCGACAAGATGAAGGTGAAGGAGAAGAGGGTGGTGGCATCAGACGGACCCTTGTTTGGATTCTCGAGGGAGAGAAAGGAGGTAGAAGGAGGAGTGGGGCTCCACGTCACTCTAGGGGGGGGGGGGACAGTCCTGGAATTGTCGGTTTGTCATCGTGGATGCCACCAGCAGCTACAATGCCATCTTCGGAAGGCCCCTCATCAGCGCCTTCCGCTGTGTCCCCTCATCCTTCCACCAATGCCTGAACTTTAATGCCGAGGGGATCCAGGTCCGGGTGCGGGGTGATCCCAAACTTGCAAGGGAGTGCTACGTCACCGCCGTAAACTCTATCTACCAGGAAGAGGGGGCCGAGGAGATTGAGCGGAGAATGGAGGCAGAGCAGGAGGCTGGCAGGGAGGAGATGCAGGTGGAGAGCTGCACCGAGATAGAGATGGTAGGAGGAGTTGGTTGAATTGATGGTCGTGGAGGGACTATAAGAGGAGGTTCTTGTCCCAGAGGAGAGGGACGTCGGAGAATAGGGGAGCAGTCTAGGATGGAGGCTGTAGAAGACATGGTTGAGATGGAGGTTCTCACCCTTGGAGGCAGGGTGGAGAAGGTTCGCGTCCGCGGGGGGCTGACCCCGGAGGCTCAGGGCAGGATGCTGGCATGCATCCAAAAGAATGCAGACATCTTCGTATGGAGCTCCATGGAGATGCCGGGGGTTGATGCAGACGTGGCCTGCCACCGCCTCAACCTAGACCATGGAGCACGCCCCGTCCAGCATAATAAGAGGTCCACCGCGGACAAGCTGGCCGAGCCCATCAGAGAGGAGGTGACCAAACTTCTCAAGGCCGGCTTTGTATCCGAAATACAATACCCGACTGGGTCTCCCATATTGTCATGGTTAAAAAAAGGAGACGGTCGGTGGCATATGTGTGTTGACTTTTCTTTGCTTAATAAATCATGCCCTAAGGACTATTATACCTTGCCTCGGATCGACACGCTGGTTGACTCAGCCGTCGATTTTTTTGTAATGAGTTTCTTAGATGCGTTTTTAGGTTACCACCAGATCAGGATGCACCCCCAAACATCAAGGATGTCTCATTCATCATGGGGGATGGATGCTACTGTTGCAAAATGATGCCCTTCGGGCTGAAGAATGCAGGAGCGACGTACCAAAAGATGATGGACAGGGTCTTCCGGGAATAGAAGGGGAGGAATCTGGAGGTGTACGCAGATGATATCATGATCAATAATCATGAAGTGGACTCTCACCTTCAGGACTTGGAAGAAACCTTCGCCACCCTACGCAAGTATAAAATGTGGTTGAACCCCCTGAAGTGCCTCTTCGGGGCCAGCAGGGGAAAGTTCTTGGGGCATCTCCTCACCCTCGTAGGGGTCGAGCCAAATCCGGATAAGGTCAAGGCTATCATGGAGTTGGGGTCACCGCAGAATGCTAAGGAGGTGCAACGATTGACAGGGAAGCCGACAGTATTGAGCTGGTTCCTCTCCCGGGCCGGGGAGAAGTGCTCCCCCTTCTTCAAAACACTAAGGGGAGGTCAAAAATTTGAGTGGATCAAGGAGTGCGAGGAGGCATTCCAAGCTCTTAAGATGCAGTTGACGCAGGCTCCGACCGAAAGAGGGCGAGGACCTATTTTTGTATCTAGGGGTCGGAGCGGAGGCCTTGAGCTCTGTCCTGGTGCGTGAAGAGGGGAAGAGGCAGCTCCCCGTATACTATGTGAGTCGGGTCCCAAGGAAGGCTGAGCTTCGTTATCCGATTTTGGAAAAGTTGGCCTTCGCCCTGATCATCTCGGCCCGGAGACTTCGACCCTACTTCCAGGCACACTCCATGTAACACCCCAAAATCCAGAAATTGGAAAATATTGGGTGACACGGCATAGGACACGGGCATGTCCCAGGGCGTGTCCTTCCTGGGTGAACAGTCGACGAGTGGTCGACAAAATTTGGTCGACGATTGTCGAGTGCTTAGGATACGACCTATGACATGGGCGTGTCACATGGCGTGTCAGCATGGTCGACGAACTTAACTTGAGCTGGGCCATGTCTGGTGCCGTGTATGGGCAAACGGCCGGAGACACGGGCATGTCACAGGCCGTGTGAGTCTTGAGTTGATTTCGATTTCCTGCAGCCTGATGTACACGACCACAGACACGGGCATGTCTGAAGGCGTGTCGGGTGACACAGCCCGTGACACGGGCGTGTCACATGGGCATGTACTGTACTAGATAATTCGGTTGAGCATCGCTTTGGGAACACGGCCCGTGACATGCCACAGGCCGTGTCAGGCAAAAATTATGCTTTTGTGGAAAAATCGTGGCCGTCCGTTCCTTCAGCTGGGATCCAAGGGCTGAGCTGTCTCCCTGTTGCCTTAAGGCCGTGGATTGAGATAAAAGAACTCATTTCATACTTGGCTTTCATTTTTCTCAATCCTAGAGAGAGAAAGGGAGAGGAAGAAGGAGGAGGAGGAAAGGGGCTGGTCACTGGTAGTGCTGCGGTTTTCCGACGAGAGATCCGAGGCCGGCATCGCGGAGGAAAAGTTGTTGCGGTTCTTCCTAGCTAGTTAGGAGCTCATGGCACCGAAGCGGTCTTCGAGGGTAACGACCTTTCTTCCTAGCCATGTGAAGACTTCCTTTTTGGCATATACATATGATTCCCCCACCAGAGGGTGGCTTTTTGTGGGAGTCCTTAGGTTGATTCATGGAATCCCCAATTAGTTGACATATATATCTGGAAATTGAGTACGGAATAGACATGCTGTGTGAAGCCCATCTGGGCAGGTTGGTCTGGATTGGTGATGTTGCATACGAACTGGAGAAGACTCCGTGATAAACGTGTGGTTTAAGAGTCGACGGGTTGGACTTGTGAAAGAAAGTAGCAGGAAATACTGGACTGGAAGTCCAGGAAATATCCTTTTTATGCTTGATGTTCTTGGGTGGTACCTGTGAAGAGAGTAACAAGAAGTACTGGCGTGGTGAGCCAGGAAAGACCCTTGACATTGTAGAGTCATACCTGTGAAAGGGAGTAGCATGAAGTACTGGTGCGCCCAGGAAAGATCCTCAAATATTGTGATATGAAATGGGTGTCAGAGACATACCCATGCTTGAATGCCAGAACGGGATCGGTGAAACCGACCCGCACCTTTTCTTTTGCCGCGAGTACGCTGTGCTCGGTGATGGCAAGGCTATTTGAGCAATGGGGGTGCAGGATTCGACCTGTGTTATGTCCGTCCGACGTGAGACCTGAAAGTGCGGTCTGTTGGAGCGCATAACAATAGTCTTAGGCCTGCGTGTCGTGATACAATGGGGGGCTACGGGCCAATCCCGGTTCACTAAAACTATAAAAATCCGGCTGCACGCCATGAAGTAAATGCTCAAGTGATTTGTCGTTGGGTTGCGACCCTGATGCGGTGGTGGGCAACTGGTTCGCCGGTACACCAAGAATGTGCCTTGAGTGCACGGATCGTCGGGCAGGGCGGCTGACGGTTGTGATGGAATGTGTGCGTAAAAACACATTTGTGGGATATAGATATGTGCTTCTGAAATCCTATGCATGCAGGGAAGATTACCACTGCCCCGGGAAAGGGGTAGGGTCGTTATAATTTGGTCAACTGAATGCTGACCGTTGCCTCTGTTTGCCACCGTTGGGTGGAATGTTCCTGTGCAGGTGCTGGAGAGCCGAGCAGGACGCATAAGGGCTGAAGTCCCTACTGTATTTGTTGCTGCTGTTGCTAGCCCTCGAAGGCTAAAAGAAATGGAAGTGTTATGTTTTCTTTTGATGTGGCCAGCCTGCGTGCCAATGTTTGAGGCCACTATTTTGAAAGCCCTGTAAGGCCATAAGGCCAACTACTTGTATGTGTAAGACATTCATATCATGTATAAAATGTGGAGTTCAAGTGTAGTGTTCTTGGCTTCCGCTGGAATGCAATGTGTTACGATGCGCTGCGCTACTCTGGTATCACACCGTAACTACACCGCCTGTTTTGTGGTCTATGCTGTGGGGCCCCGGTTGGACCTTCTAGTATATACTATGTGAACGGATGGGGTTGTTACATTTTTTGTATCAGATGTCTTGGTCTTTCCCTCTTGAAGTCGTGGTCGACTTATTTTGTGGGGGTGGCGAGCACATGTCTGTGCATACCAAGTTAACACGATTGAACTCCTGAATGTCCATGGTAGGAATGCAAATACATGTGTTTGCGGAACCTGCGTGTTCCTAACCTGTTGATATTGCTTGTGTACGGTCGCTAATATATGTGTTGTCCACTTTTAGGTGACGCGGAGTGGTGCGGGGTAATCAGAGCCCCAACAGTCTGATGAAAGTACGACACCAGCCGAGATGCCTACACCTCTGCCTTCTACGAAAACTGTACGATTAGTTGTTGAGGCTATATTTGCCATGATGCAAGCACAGCCTTTTGGGCAGGCGCAAGGGCAGGCACAACCGGTATTGAGGCCAGAACAGGTGGCGGCAAGGCCAGAACCTGTACCGGCTGTGCATCCTCGAGTAGCTGAGAAATAGTTAAAGCAGTTCATGAGTTTTCACCCGCCTACGTTATCGGGAGTGGGATCTCCTGCGCAGGCAGAAGATTGGTTGTCGCGTGTCAAGAGGATTATGACGGCGATTGGAACGGAGGAGCATCAGGAAGTCACCTTAGCCTCCTTCTTGATGGAAGGAGAGGCTCGTTTGTGGTGTGACGAAATGGAGCTACACCACTTGGCAGGTAGACCGTTAACACAAGTGTCGATGGAGGAATTCTCTCAGCTCTTCCTGGCGAAACACCTCCCGGCGGCACAGCATATAGCCATGGAGAACGAATTCCAAAGGCTGACACAAGGAGAAGGCAATGTGGAAGCGTACCTCCATGAGTTTACATGCTTGGGGCGATATGCGAGTTCGATATTTGCTGATGAGTAGAGAAAGATAAATAGGTTCTATGAAGGACTGTGAGATGAGTTGAGATTCCTGCTTTCTAGTTCTATGAACCAAGGCTTCCAGGCGTTAGTTGACACTGCCTGCGCGCTGGAAAAGACATGAAAAGGGTGCAGGGGAAGAGTGAAAGAAACAGTGCCTAATCACCTAGAGGGGGGGGTGAATAGGTGACCTATATCTTTTTAAACTTTAAAGGCAGAAATACAGTACAATAATTGCAATTCTATAAGTATCACAGCACAGCAACCATACAAGCATACAATCACAGAGAGCACACAGGATTTATAGTGGTTCCCCAAGGTCTGGGTACATCCATTTTCCCCCTTCGCCTATCTAGTAGTGTACTAGATTCAGCCTAACTTCTCCACTTCTCCTCAGATCCTCAGATCTTACAACTCAGAACCCCAAACAGGTTCCTACAACTCAGAGTGATCCCACTCCTACAACTCAGGCACCAAGCCCTACCACTCAGTCTTCAACAAGACCTACACTCAGGCACAACAGCCCTACCTCAGCCTTCAACAAGGCCTACACTCAGAGAAATGATTCTCCTACACTCAGGCTCATAGGCCCTACCTCAGCCTTTATAGATTGAGGCTTACAACTCAGATCTATACAAGATCCTACAGAAATTAGAAAATACAAAGTATATAACCACAACTCTGATAGAGAGAGATGAGTTGACTAGCTTCTTGATGAGTTCTTGGAAGAACTTGGCTGAGATCAACCTCCCTTGGCTTTCATCAAAGCTTCTTGAATTAGAACACAGTAGGGTTGTATCTCTATGCAGATGATCTTCAATCAACTGCTGTCTTGAGATTCAGATATCAATATGAATCTAACTTAGCGGCCCGGTTCAGCAACTGCACTTCTTAGAAGGAGCTCTCTCTCTCCAACTTCTTAGATCTTCACTTGAAGGTCTTCTTCTTGTTGTGTTATTTTTTCACTTCATTGATTGATGCTTATTCACACTCCTGTTGAAGGGATAAGCCTTTATATAAGCTTTCTTCACGGTGACCGACTGATCCGGTTTCTAACAACCTTCTGACAGCTCTGACAGTAGCAGTTGACCGGTTGAAATGGCAGCTGTCAAGTCATCCAGTCACTTCTTGAAATCTCTGTCACTGTTGGAAAGTGTCGAGACAGATAGTCTTTATGTGTCGACACAAATAGACCAAGTGTCGACACAAGTAGACTAAGTGTCGACACTAGCCTTTATGGTGTCGACACAACTCCTTGTGTTGTTGTAACAGCTTCTCGACACTACTTCTTCAAAATGTGTCGACACTGATCCTGTGTGTCGACACAAGTCCTTCTTCTTCAATACTTAGTTGATTTCTGCTAAGTGTCGACACAACTCCTTTGTGTCGACACATCTTCTTGTGTTGAAACTTGCTAAGTGTCGACACATCTTCTTTGTGTCGACACATGCCTTCTGTGTTGAAACTTTTGCTGAGTGTCGACACATCTCCTTTGTGTCGACACATTCTTCATGTGTTGAGACTTTGCTGAGTGTCGACACATCTCCTTTGTGTCGACACTTGTACTTAAACTTTGTTGAAGTTTGCTGAGTGTCGACACAGCCTCCTAGTGTCGACACTTGTACTTAAACTTTGTTGAAGTTTGCTGAGTGTCGACACAGCCTCCTAGTGTCGACACTTTTGCTATCGACAAAGTTTCTCTGGGTGTCGACACTGCTTCTAAGTGTCGACACTGATTGTGTAGACATTTCTTCATTGTGTGTCGACACTGCCTGTATGTGTCGACACTTTCCTTCTGGTGTCGACTCTGCCTTCCTGGTGTCGACACAATTACTCGAAGTGTCGACACAGCTTCTCTGGGTGTCGACACAAGCCTCCTTATGTGTCGACACTTTTCTTCTAGGTGTCGACACATGGACTTAGAAACTTTTATGCTTTCCCTGCAATTACTTAACCTGCACAAATAAACTCAAAGCACATCAAATACACCTTGATGTATATCATTGAGTAGGGTGAGGATTCTTCAAATCAGGTACATATATTCCAATGTACCCAACAATCTCCCCCTATTTGGAGAAGTCATAACCCTTAGTCAATGATATACACCATACATAACAAATTCTCAGTATGATGTAAAACAGTAATATATGACAAGGAAAATACTTAAACATGTATGAACAGAACATGTATAGACAATTATCTCAGAACAATTAATGTATATAGATTGAACATATAACATTGTTCTTACAAATTCCAACATTTTCATTAATCAAAAGTTTACATAGAGTTTAATACAAATGATTACAAATTGTAAACTTAAGAAAATGCTATCCTATAGCTGCTCTGGTTCCTTGATTACAATCCCCTTTCCAGATTGAATCTTTGCTTGAACTGGAGCTTCATTGTCATCATCAGCAGCAGGCTTCTTCCCTTTGAGATCTTTCTTTTTCAGCTCTTCACCCTTTTTCTTCTGCCTTTCAAAATAGTGATAAGTCTTAGGGAAATACTTGCTAGGCTCCTGTGTATTAGGAGGTAGCTTTCCCAGTTTAGCCTTTCTTCTATATTGTACTATGGCATCTTGCCTATTCTCATGTTTTCTCCACTACAGGTCAGAATACCACTTGCCTCTATCCAGGACATTGTCCTTAGTAGCCTTCCAAGCAGTCAAGATGATATTCCTGCAAGTGGGGCTCCATTGTTCAAAATCTGGCCTTACTTCAGCTTGCTCTCTGAATCTTTTCTTAGATAACTGGGCCTCTTATTCTTTTAACAAAGCCTCTTGCTCTTTTAAGATTGCCTCTGGCACAGGCTAGACAACTTTCTCAAGAATGATATTCTGATTACCCTCAGGAGGACTATACATAGACTGTACCTCCTGATGTATCATATCAAAATCTACAGGAGGATATATCACTTGAGCCACTTCAACTTGCTCTCCTCCAAAGTATGCAGGATTGATTCCAGACTCTGCCACATTGTCATCATCACATAAAGGTGGATATCCAAGGGTGGCTCTGATGGAGTTTGAAATTCACTTTGCATGATCAGAGCCTGCCTTGACTAGTACCCTCTCCCCCTTTATGACTTCTCTCTATGTGATCTCTGAGATCATCCTTTTGGAATCTTATCCGTGCATTCAAATAGTTGACTCCATCTTTATAGAAAGGTTTTAACTTTTGTAGCCTGTCAGTAATAACCTTTTGAGAATCTGCAATAGCAGTGTGAACTGCAAGTAGGCTTTCTTAGAGTTGCTTATCAAACTCAGCTTTGGCAGCAGCACTGTGCGCAATCTGGGCAGTAGCTATATTCTTCATTTCAGTGACTATGGAATTATGAGAAGCAGTCAGATAATCATTCATTCTCAGCTGATTCTCCAGGACATAGCCTTGTTTTAGTGCTAGGTCATCAAGTTATGTCTTTAGCTTCTCTTGATGTGTAGCCAGATAAACCACTGCATTGCCTCCTTTATGGAAACAATCAGTCATTTCTTTCTTGTTGAGATTCACTTCAAATCTGATTAATTTGATGTCTTGTGCCAGATCAAATTGCAGGGATTTATGCCCTTCATCCATATATTTTTCTAGAGCTTGCGTTTGCTCATCCAGCTTAATCTGCAAAGCCACCATTAGTGAACTATAATCAGTAGTGGTGGCAGGCTATGGAGCAATTGTCTGTAGGGATTTCTTATAGTTCTGGCTTCTTCTCTTAAAGACCTGAAACTTCCTTTTCTTGGCTCTAACAGCCTCTTCATCTTCTGATGCAGAAGTACTGACTATGTCTACTCTATCCTTAGGACTTGGATGTGAATCCTTCTCAGTCTTTGGTAGCCCTTCAGCATCTCTTGGCTCCTCAGTCTCCTTGCTTGCAATTTCCTCTACAATCTCCATATGCTCCCCCTCAATATTGTCCTTCTCCCCTCAACAGCAACTATTTCTCTCTCAAGGTCTGTCTGTACAAGATCAGGGAATAGCTCTTCTAATGTAAATTCCTGTTGAGGAAGGGCTGGAGAATCTCTGATCTCATCAACCACTTTATCAGCAATAGATGTGTCCTCCATGACAACATCTTGTGGTTGAGGTTGTATCTGTGTTTGTTGATGAACATCAGGTAACGAATCAGTCAAAAATTCATCCTCAATAGTGAAATCTAATTGATTAATTTCAGTGATTATCTCTAGGATGGTTTGAGTAGCCCTTTCACTCTCTAGTGGAGTTGGCTCTTCCACATGTAGAGGCTCCCCCTGGAGTGGATCCAGGTGAATTGGGCTAGCTTGTGGTAGCTCCCCCTACCTCTGTGCATCTTCTAGTCTTGCTGGAGACTGTTCAGCATTTCTACCCTGTTCATTATCAAAACTAAACACCACTTTCTCTTCAGAGCTGCTAGAGGATTCTTGAGCCACAATGGCTGTCTTCTTCTTCTTCTTCTGAGGTGTGTCCTTTACTGGAGATGACAGCTCCTTTGTCATCACCCTATCCCACCTTGAGAAAATTCTGACATCCATTTTCCTCATGTGGTTTATCTTTGAACCAGCAGCTTGATTCATCACCTCAGAAATACTTCCAGCAAGGTATAGACTCAGAAGTCTTCCCAGATTGGGTTTCTTCAAGCTCTATTTTATCTTATCAAAAGTACTACTGACCAGTTAGTCTTAAGCTGGAAAATTATTCTTGTCATCAGACTGAATATATGAGTAGATATTCTATCATGCCTACTAGGCTTGCTCAGTATTACTTTTCCTACTATTTCAGATAGAAACTTTCCTTGAATGTTCATCCCTTTTCTGTTGAAAACTGATCCAATTTTCATGTTTGAATCCAGTCCACACCATCTCAATGCCTCTCTAGTCTTAGAAGCAGATACATCTTCTTCCTCTTTTATTCTTGGTAGTTGAAGTACCTTCCTAAGACTTTTCTGTGTGACCTTGACTTTTGTTCCATGAACTCTTGACTTAATATTGAGTCCAGAGTCATCAAGTGAAGCTGCACTCAAAAATTCAAGGACCTCCTTATTCCAGATCTTGATTGGTTCTGATACAAGGTATTCCAATCCAGTCTCAGTAATTAGGGTTACCACACCGTTGATTTCGGGTTCCGCGTCATCAAAGGCGTGTCACACGAGCTCATATCCTTCATTAATGTTCTCTTCTAACTTGGGCGTCATTAGGGTTTGAAGAAATTTTGAATTTAGAGAAGAGAGATGTCGACACACAAGTTTGGTCTCAAGACTAAGGTGAGCGTGTCGACAAACACTGGGGAAAACCTATTTATACCTTTCTAGAATCGAAGGTGAAAAGGTACGTCAAAATACTTAAATTGTGTCGATACTGTTGAAAAGTGTCGACACTTACTGCTAATGTCTCGACAACTATGTGTCGACACAAGTATAGTCGACAGAATATATGTGTCGACACTTATATATGTGTCGACACCACTCAGCTCGACACTTAGTCGAGACTCTACCAGACTAATTCTGTGTAAATCCTAAGTGTCGACACCACCCTCGATGTGTCGACACCTACACTGCATGTGTCGACACTAATTCTCTGAAGTGTCGACATAGACTTCCTAGATGTGTCGACATCATTTCTCTGAAATGTCGACACCACTACTATATGTCGACACAGACAACTCTGTGTGTCGACACCATTTTACTTAGCCAATTTTGTAAACTATTCTAAGTTTATCATCCCTAATTCAATTTTAAATTTATTGAATTTGGTTTCATCTAAGGGCTTAGTAAACATATCAGCTAACTGATTTTCTGTCTTAACATACTCTAGGGAAATATCTTCTTTTTCCACATGTTCTCTTAGAAAATGGTATTTTATTTCTATGTGCTTAGTACTACTATGAGAGACAAGATTATTTGCAATAGAAATGACACTAGTAGAATCACAAAATAAAGGTGTTCTACTTACTTGAATACCATAATCTTCTAACTGGTGTTGTATCCATAGTAGTTGTACACAGCAGCTTCCTGCAGCAACATACTCTGACTCAGCTGTGGAGATAGCCACACTGGTCTGCTTCTTGCTACTCCATAATATCAGCCTTCCACCTAGAAATTAACAGGTTCCTGTGGTACTCTTTCTATCTTCCTTGCAGCCTGCAAAATCTGCATCTGAATAACCTGTCAGTTCAAAATCTACATTCCTAGGGTACCAAAGGCCTAGATAAGGAGTGCCCTTAAGATATCTCAAAATTTTTTTGACTGCTGTCAAATGAGATTCTTTAGGGCAAGCTTGGTACCTAGCACAGACAAATGTAGCATACATGATATCTGGTCTACTAGCAGTCAAATACAATAGGGAGCCAACTATCCCTCTATACAAAGTTTCATTTACAGGTTTCCCTGCATCATCTTTGCTTAGAGACATTGTTGACCCCATAGGAGTTTTTGTGATAGTGGATGATTCCATACCATACTTCCTTATCAATTCTAGGGTGAACTTAGACTGGCATATGGATAAACCATCCTCAGTCTGTCTAACTTGGAGACCCAAGAAGAACTTAAGTTCCCCCATACTGCTCATTTCAAACTGTCCTTGCATTAGTTTTGCAAACTTTCTGCAAAGACTACTTTCTGTAGACCCAAATATGATGTCATCTATATATATTTGGACTAAGATAATCTTACCTCTGGATTCCCTAAGGAATAGAGTCTTGTCTATTTTCCCCCTTGTGAATTTATTCTCAATGAGGAAACTAGACAGGGTTTCATACCAAGCCCTAGGGGCTTGTTTTAACCCATACAAAGCCTTCTTAAGTCTATATACATAATCAGGTTTAAGAGAATCTACAAAACCTGATGGCTGCTCTACATAGACTTCTTCCTTCAGGTTTCCATTCAGAAAAGCTGACTTAACATCCATTTGAAATACCTTAAATCCTTAATATGTTGCATAGGCAAGGAACATCCTTATTGTTTCCAGTCTTGCTACTAGAGCAAATGTTTGATCAAAATCAATACCTTCTTCCTGCCTATATCCTTTTGCAACCAGTCTAGCTTTATTCTTTATAATAATTCCATTCTCATCCAGCTTATTCCTAAAGATCCACTTAGTTCCAATAATGTTGTGATCCTTTGGTTTAGGAACTAGCTCCCAGACCTTGCATCTTTTGAACTGGTTCAGTTCCTCTTGCATGGCCTCAATCCAATGAGGGTCTAGGATTGCTTCTTCAAATTTCTTTGGCTCTACCTGGGATAGAAAGCTAGAGTAGAGAACTGAACTTAGATTCCTGCTCCTTGTTTGTACCCCTTGTCTGAGATCTCCAATAATTTGATTGGCTGGATGATCTTTTAAATGCCTATTTGCTGGAGGCAGCCTGTCTTCTGGTTGTACACCTTCAGCTTCTTCATTCAGCTGCTCCTTTTGGTCTTCTTCAGCAACAGGAGTATCTTGTACTCCCCCTGGACAGCAGCCACCATCCTCCACTTGCTGACTTGTAGAAGGACCTTCTGTTAAGGTAAGCTTGTCCATCTTCTCAGTTACACCTGTAGAGCTGCAAACACTTCTAGGCAATTCATTGTTAATGAGTCTAGCTTCATCAAAAACTACATGAACTGACTCTTCTACAACTTGAGTAATCAAGTTGTAGACCCTATAAGCCTTACTGTTGTTGCTGCACCCAACAAAGATTCCCTCTTGGGATTTGGCAGCAAACTTGGTTAGATAAGACTTACTATTGTTAAGGATATAGCACTTGCAACCAAAGATCCTGAAATAGGATAGATTTGGTTTTCTGCCCTTCACAATCTCATAGGGGGTCTTCTTGTGGCTCTTGGTGATAGTAGCCCTATTGATCACATGACAAGCAGTGTTTACTGCCTCAGCCCAGAAATATTCTGGGAGAGATGTGTCACTCAATAGGGTTCTACCAGCCTCTATCAAGGTTCTATTTTTCCTTTCAGCAATACCATTTTGCTGAGGTGTTCTTGGTGAGGAAAATTCCTGAAAAATTCCAAACTCTTCACACAGTTTTGTCATACTTTCAGACTGAAATTCAGTACCATGGTCACTTCTGATTTTGACCACTGTACTGTTCAATTCATTCTGAATTTGTTTAACAAAACTATACAAGATAATTGGTGTTTCAGATTTTTGCCTTAGGAAGAACACCCAGGAATACCTTGAGTAGTCATCAACTATCACAAATGTGTAGACCTTCCTACCTAGGCTGTAAACTGGCATAGGACCAAAAAGATCCATATGCAAGAGGTATAGACACCTCACAACATCTTTGTTCTCAAGGCTATGAAAGGTGGATTTGGTCTGCTTACCCTTTTGACAAGCTGAGCATATCCCAACCTTTATACACTTAACCTGAGGACCATTCCTCACTAACTCTTTGCTAAAGAGTTGGCCAATTGTCTTATAGTTAAGATGAGTCAGCCTCTTGTGCCATTTAACACAATGTGAGACTTTCTCATTAGCTACAAGACAAATAGGAGAAACAATGTTCTCACACATAATGTCTAGACAATAGACATTTCTCGTCCTATATCCTGTCAGAATGATCTTTTGATCACTTGACCTACTGATATGACAACCATCCTTGACAAATGAGATGTCATATCCTAAATCACTCAACTGACTTATGCTAATGAGATTATGTTTCAAACCCTTTACATAAGCCACTTGAGTAATTGTAATTAGGTTGCTAGAAATGTTACCAAAGCCTTTGATGATTCCTTTTTCTGAACCACCAAAGGTAACTTTAGGACCATCCTTGATTAGTGTATAGTCCTTCAGCAATCCCCTAGTTCCAGTCATGTGCCTGGAACATCCACTGTCCAAGTACCATATAGGGGCATGACCACTTGGACTCACCTACAAAACAGATTACTTAACCTTAGAACCCAAATAATTCTTGGGTCCTTGGTGCAGGTTAGTTTGACTTTTAACAAGACTACTTGTAGCTCTTCTAGCAGGAAGTTTGCTAATCTCCTTGACACTAGAATTGTGCCAACAATCTATGGCAAAGTGGCCTACCTTGCCATAACACCAGCACTCATATATGTTGTACCTTTGTTTAGGTATAACCCTGGCTGTTTTATCTACAACAGGCTTCTTGTTAAGTACTGGGGCTTTGTCCTTAGACTTGGACCTAACTATCCTGGCAGGTTTTGTAAACCCCAATCCAGTCTTACCCTTTTGAGGGATAAACTCATCTATCAAAGGTAAAACTGATTTTGGTTTAGAAAAACTTGTAACAATCTCTCTCTCCTTCTGAAGTCTAACCTCCAGATTCCTAATTTGATCATTCTTAAATGTAATTGTTCCCATCTGAATAACTGTAATGTTCTTCAGCCTGGCTATTTCATTAAGTTTTTGATCTAACACTTTATCTGAATCAACAGCTGCCAACTTAAGATTAGCAATTTGCTTAGTCAGTGTTTTGACCAGATTTTTGCTCTTCTTAAGTGCCTGCAATACATCTCTATATTCATCCATCAACTGATGAATATCACCCTCAGATTCAGACCCACCCACATCACTTGATGCAGATGTATCTGATTCTGAATCAGTACTATAATCTGAAAGACATTGTACCTTACTTGGTCCAGGCTGATCCTGGATCTTGTCTCCTTCTGTTAAGGCCATCAGTCCATTGCACTGGATTTCCTCATGCTCATAAATTGAGTTCATTAGCTGCATGAACTCATCTTCCTCCTCTTCAGCAAACAGTCCAATATAGGCTTCAGCTTCTGAATCTGTTTCTGAAGATGTCTGATCAGTCAAACTCTTGTCCTTCTTGGCAACAAAGGACCTTTCCTTTTTGCCCTTGAACTGAGTCTTCTTCTTGTCAGTTGACTTTTTCCTCTTTTTTAGACAGTCAGCTACTATATGTCCTTGTCTATTGCAACAATAGCATACTATCTTTGAGGATGTATTTTTACTTGGCTTGGACTTTCTTTTGTCATTTCTTGAGGACTTCCTGTTCTGATAGTAGTCATCTTTAGACTGTGAAGTGGATGGCTTAGACCTCCACTGCTTCTTCTTCAGAAACTTTTGAAACTGCCTTGTAAAGGCAGCAAAATCCTCATCACTTTCACTGCTGTCTGAGTTCTGGTTCTCTGAATTTTCTGAAGCAGTCTCAGCAACAGTTTGTGGTGGAGATGGAGACTTGCTTCTGTACTTCCTAGTGGCTTCAGTTTTGAAGGCCACAGATCTTTCCTTGTGCTCCACTTTAGTAGTCCTCTCTTCCTCCTTTCTAACTATTAACTGCATTTCATAAGATAGCAGTTTTCCAAACAAGGTATGAGGAGGTATATCAGCTAATCTGGTCATTTCCCTAATGACACAAATCTTGGTATCCCAGTCCTTAGTCACGGATCTTAAAAACTTGTCATTCAACTCGTAGTTGCTGAATTCTCTCCCATAGGACATCAACTCATTAACAATCCTATAGAATTTCTTATAGCATTCAGTAATGCTATCAGACTTTCCTTGTTTGAAGCTTTAATACTCCTGATTTAACAAGGACTTCCTGTCTTGTCTAACTTCTTCAGACCCTTCCATATAGACTATCAAAGTATCCCACATTTCCTTTGAAGTCTTGCAATGAATCAAATTCTGGAAGGTAGAGTCATCTATGGCACTTACTATGATGTTCTGAGCCCTCTTATCCATAGTAGCCAAGATTATTTCATCATTGGTCATTTCTGAATAATCCTTAGGAGTTTTCTGATTTGCATCTAGAATGGAGATCTTCATTGGCACATATGACCCTTCTTTGACTGTGATGTATATTCTTGGGTCAGATGCTTCCATGAAGAGTCTAACCCTCTCTTTCCATATGCCAAAAATCTCTTTTCTGCAGATTGGCAATTTCATGGATCCTAGCTCTTTGTGAGTCTCAGTTGAACCCATTTTCTTGATTCTTGATTCTGCCTACAGGATATTTACTCAGACTGTTATGTCCTTTGTGAGGAACCTGGCTCTGATACCACTTAAAAGAAACAATGTCTAATCACCTAGAGGGGGGGGGGGGGGGGGGGGGGTGGGGTGTGAATAGGTGACCTATATCTTTTTAAACTTTAAAGGCAGAAATACAGTACAGTAATTGCAATTCTACAAGTATCACAACACATCAACCATACAAGCATACAATCACAGAGAGCACACGTGATTTATAGTGGTTCCCCAAGGTCTGGGTACATCCACTTTCCCCCTTTGCATATCTAGTAGTGTACTAGATTCGGCCTAACTTCTCCACTTCTCCTCAGATCCTCAGATCTTACAACTCAGAACCCCAAACAGGTTCCTACAACTCAGAGTGATCCACTCCTACAACTTAGGCACCAAGCCCTACCACTCAGTCTTCAACAAGACCTACACTCAGGCACAATAGCCCTACCTCAGCCTTCAACAAGGCCTACACTCAGAGAAATGATTCTCCTACACTGAGGCTCACAGGCCCTACCTCAGCCTTTATAGATTTAGGCTTACAACTCAGATCTATACAAGATCCTACAGAAATTAGAAAATACAAAGTATATAACCACAACTCTGATAGAGAGAGATGAGTTGACTGGCTTCTTGATGAGTTCTTGGAAGAACTTGGCTGAGATCAACCTCCCTTGACTTTCTTCAAAGCTTCTTGAATTAGAACACATTAGGGTTGTATCTCTATGCAGATGATCTTCAATCAACTGCTGTCTTGAGATTCAGATCTCAATCTGAATCTTACTTAGCAGCCCGGTTCAGCAACTGCACTTCTTAAAAGGAGCTCTCTCTCTCCAACTTCTTAGATCTTCACTTGAAGGTCTTCTTCTTGTTGTGTTGTTTTTTCACTTCATTGATTGATGCTTATTCACACTCCTGTTGAAGGGATAAGCCTTTATATAAGCTTTCTTCACGGTGACCGGCTGATCCGGTTTCTAACAACCTTCTGACAGCTCTGACAGTAGCAGTTGACCGGTTGAAATGGCAGCTGTCAAGTCATCCAGTCACTTCTTGAAATCTCTGTCACTATATGAAAGTGTCGAGACAGATAGTCTTTATGTGTCGACACAAATAGACCAAGTGTCGACACAAGTAGACTAAGTGTCGACACTAGCCTTTATGGTGTCGACACAACTCCTTGTGTTGTTGTAACAGCTTCTCGACACTGCTTCTTCAGAATGTGTTGACACTGATCCTGTGTGTCGACACAAGTCCTTCTTCTTCAATACTTAGTTGATTTCTGCTAAGTGTCGACACAACTCCTTTCTGTCGACACATCTTCTTGTGTTGAAACTTGCTAAGTGTCGACACATCGTCTTTGTGTCGACACATGCCTTCTGTGTTAAAACTTTTGTTGAGTGTTGACACATCTCCTTTGTGTCGACACATTATTCATGTGTTGAGACTTTGCGGAGTGTCGACACATCTCCTTTGTGTCGACACTTGTACTTAAACTTTGTTGAAGTTTGCTGAGTGTCGACACAGCCTCCTAGTGTCGACACTTGTACTTAAACTTTATTGAAGTTTGCTGAGTGTCGACACAGCCTCCTAGTGTCGACACTTTTGCTGTCGACAAAGTTTCTCTGGGTGTCGACACTGCTTCTAAGCGTCGACACTGATTATGTAGACATTTCTTCATTGTGTGTCGACACTGCCTGTATGTGTCGACACTTTTCTTCTGGTGTCGACTCTGCCTTCCTGGTGTCGACACAATTACTCTAAGTGTCGACACAGCTTCTCTGGGTGTCGACACAAGCATCCTTAAGTGTCGACACTTTTCTTCTAGGTGTCGACACATGGACTTAAAAACTTTTATTCGTTCCCTGCAATTACTTAACCTACACAAATAAACTCAAAGCACATCAAATACACCTTGATGTATATCATTGAGTAGGGTGAGGCTTATTCAAATCAGGTACATATATTCCAATGTACCCAACATAGAGGGCCTTGGCTGTGACACAGTCGGAGTTTAAAGTGCCCCGACCGACGAAGTCATTTTATAAGAAGAAATGGGGTAAGAGGCCCAAGACGGCAGGACAAGCTCCTTCTTCAGTTGCATTGGGAGCAACGTTGGGGACCACTTCAAAGTCGAATACTCACACGTGCTTCAATTTTGGACGGGTGGGGCATATGGCCCGGGATTGTCGGGTGCCACCAAAGAGTGAAAAGAAGGTGGGAGCGTCATATGAGGAAAAGGGCAAGGCAGAGGTGGAATCCTCTGCATCGCAGGTGCAGCCCTGGGTCTAAAATCTTGGCTTGCAGGAGGCCATTAAGCAGAGTGACGTCGTCACATGTATGAGTTAAGTTTGGCGCATTGTATTGCTTGTATACTTGGTTTATTGCATATGTGTATGCGTTTTGTATGTGTGACATGATGGTCACAGGAATTGTGATGATTCGGAACACGCTAACACGAGCACTGTTCGATACGGGTGCGTCGCATTCTTTTCTGTCTAAAGGGTTCATAGCGCGGCTTGGGATACCTAGTCGTGTGAAGACAGATAGCGTCAGAGTGATGTTGCCGAATGGTTGTATGCTGCTTGCGGATCAAGCTTGCGATGTGGCGGTGCAAATAAGAAGTAGGGATTTCTGCTTGTCTGCATCTGCCTTGCCGATATCGGAATTCGACGTGATCTTTGGTATGGATTGGCTCGTGAAGCAGCATGGCTTGATTGATTGCCAGTCCAAAGAGAACACGTTGGGCCATAATACCGAGCAGGAGATGAGGTTTGCGGATATGCGAGAATTTGGAGGGACGATGATGTCTGCACTCCAAGTTGTCAAAGCTGTTCGGAAAGGCGCGGAGTTATACTTCGCGTTGATCCAGACTGTGGAGCCTAAGGCCAGTGTGTGCAATGTTCCGATCGTGTCGGAGTTTACAAATGTGTTTCCCAAGGATCTCCCTGGGCTACCATGTAACGTCCCCTATCCGTCGCATAACATATAGCAGTAGGTCTGGCCGGGGCCCGACGTCATATACCACAGACAGACCGGGTGGTTACTCAGTGGAAACCATCCAACCAATCCAACGTCCTACACAGAGCATTCTAGCAGAAGCAGTTTTATAAGTTGCAACTAAGAGAACCCAGCACCAAGCCTGAATGTCCACTAAACACCAAATAGGAATGTAGTATATACACAAGTACAGGCCTTAAGGCCTTACAAAATGGTTTACTTAATATTATATGTTTTCCATACCACGACAAGTAGGCCGGTCAAACATGAATAAAAGCAAGAAAGCATTCCAATACGGCCTTCGAGGGCCGGCTTCACAATTTGGGCTTTAGCCCGCTATTGATCGCTTGGTCCAGCAGCACCTGCAAGCAACAAACCACCGCACGGTGGCAAACAAAAGCAACGGTCAGCAATGCTGACCAAATTATAACGATCCCGCCCCCAATTCGGGGTGGCGATGCTCCTTCCCTGCATTTTATTAGCACAACCAAGCAGTATATAAATTCATTGCATCACAGGCATTGGCACGCATGGCCACACGCCCCGTGCTCTCAGGGCACATTCTTGGTGATCACAGTCTAAGCCCGTTGACTCACCACCGTCCCCAGGACGGCAATCTCTCGTGAGCAATTTGGTCTTTTAGGCAGATGTTACGACACTTTAATATCATCAACAGCCTATGTCACGACACTTTAATATCATCGACATCAAAGACCCGACCTCTATGCCCTCGGCATAAAGCAGGAACGGTTCCACTCAACCCATTGTTCACTTGTCACGACACTTTAAAATCATCGGCACGAGTTAAGTTTCCCCGAAGCCCGTGAATCGAACGCACAATATTACATAACCCAGTTATGTACAAGTTGGCACCCAGGCCCACAAGTTTGGCAGAACCACGCATCTGCCCAGTTTTCTCCAAGGCTCCCTGTTGCAATCTACCACGTAGAAAACCCGAAAAACAAACAATCGCACGGAGTCTTCTCCGACATTTATGCAATGCAGCATCACCGATCCAGACCAACATGTCCGGATAGGCTTCACACATCATGCCTATGTCCATTCTCGATTACGTACTCTACACAACGGGGACTTTACATATCTACCCGAAGGAATGCCTCCAACTCACCGCAAACTCGCGAGAGCGGGCTTCCTATGCAAAGAAGGAGAGCTTCACATGCTCAAGTAGAGAATCGTTACCCTAGCGTTCTTCCTTGGTACCATGGAAATGTAAACGGATGAAAAGCACCGCACTCTCTTTGCTTGCGTAGATCCGAAGTCGGTTCGCGATTTGGAGCTCCGAAGCTCCTCCAAAGACCAGATCTAAGCTTCTTCTTCCTCCTTGGCTCTCCTCTCTCTCTATACTTTAGAAAGAGAACCTCTCAAGTGAAATGAGGGTTTCAAGAGTCCAATCCCGTGTATATTCCATCAGGAACAACCCCCAGCCGTTGGATCCCAAATTAAAGAAACGAACGGCCTTAATTCGGGCCTGAAATGCTAAAACTGGGCCGAACACGGCCTGCGACACGCCCGTGTCCAGGGCCGTGTCCCCCATTCGCCGTCAAAATCGACGCGTCTGGAACAACACATGGGCATCCGACACGCCCGTGTTCGACCCGACACGCTCTTGTTCCAACTAACATGGCCGTGTGGTCGGCCATGTACCCCAATCGACACAGCCCCGAAAACAACCCAAGACTCACATGGGTCTTGGACACGCCCGTGTCCTAGCCCGTGTCTAACTCGAACACGCCTGGGCTCCAGGCCGTGTTCACTATCTCGACACTTCGTCGACTACCTGACACGGCCTTGGACACACCCGTGTCCTAGGCCGTGTGCCTTGTCTCGACACATCGTCGAGCAAAAATGTCGACTTCGCGGGCCGTTTGTCGACATGGGCTCGACACGCCCTGAGACACGCCCGTGTCTCAGGCCGTGTGCCCTGTCTTGACATATTGTCGAGCGTAAAATGTCGACTTCATGACCAAATCGTCGACTCCAGCCTGACACGCCCTGGGACACGCCCGTGTCCCAGGCCGCGTGCCTCCTGCCAAATACCAGATTTGGCCCAAAACGCCTCCCGTTGCTCTTTTGAGTTTCGGGGCATTACAACTCTCCCCCTCTTAAAAGAATTTCGCGCACGAAATTACATAAAGGAAAGACACCAAAATGAAATTGTACCTGAGCGGAACAACTCCGGATACTCGTCAAGCATAGGCTGCTCTCGTTCCCAAGAGAGCTCCTCTCGACCGCAATTGTCCCATTGGACCTTGACCATCCTGATCTCTTTATTGCGTAGCCGCTTGACTTCCGAGTCCTCAATCCGCACGGGCTTGACTTTTGTCTTCAACGCACTATCCACCGGCACTTGATCAACCGCGATCACTTGCGAAGGCTCTTGCACCGCCTTCCGTAGCACCGAAATATGGAATACATCATGTAAACCACTAAGATCCACTGAAAGCTTCAACCGATAGGCTGCTTCACCAACCCGCTCCAGAACCTCAAACGGCCCAAGGTACCTTGGGCTTAGCTTTTTCAATCGCCGCACCCGCGAGACACCCTTGAACGGCTTGATCTTTAAGTACACCCAGTCGCCCACAGCGAACTCCACGTTCCTTTGCTTGGCGTTATAGTACTTCGCTTGCCGGTCCTGAGCGATTAGCAACCTTTCCCGAATGGTACGAACCAAGGACGTAACATCCTCCACCTCTTGGCGCTTGTATAATTTTGACTCACCCGTTTCTAACCAAGACAACGACGTGCGACATTTTCAACCATATAGGCCGTCGAAGGGCGCCATTTGAATACTCGCCTGGTAGCTATTGTTGTACGCAAACTCCACCAAATAAAGATGGTCTTCCCATTGCTTTCCAAAGTCCAAGACTGAAAGATATGGTACCTAAACACCTAGAGGGGGGGGGGTGAATAGGTGACCTAAACCTTTTTGACACTTTGTTGGCAGCAAAACAGTTATCACACAGATTTCTACAGCTAACAGCAATAACAAAATATAAACTGCTAATCCACATCACAGCACAGCACAGCAGACATACAAATTTATAGTGGTTCCCCAATCTTTGGGTACATCCACTTTCCCCCTTCGCCTATCTAGCAGTGTACTAGATTCGGCCAAACTTCTCCACTATCTCAGAACCCAACTAGGTTCCTACACCTCAGGCCCAAAGCCTTACACTCAGCCACCAAGGCCTACACTCAGCCACCCAGGCCTACACTCAGCCAATCAAGGCCTACACTCAGAGTTCTTCAACTCCTACACTCAGGCAACCAAGCCCTACCCTCAGCCTTTATAATATAGGCTTACAATTCACTCAGATCCAATGGATCCTACAAGTTAAAATTGAATTACAATAACTAACTCTACAACTCAGAAAATAAGAGAGGAGTTGAGAGTTTCTTGAAGAGTTCTTGGAAGAACTCAGCTAGATCCAAACTGACTTAGCTTCCTTCAAAGCTTCTTGAGTAGAACTGAATTAGTCTGAATCCTCTGCAGTTGATCCTTGACCTCTGCTTCTTGAGATCCAGATGATTCTGAATCCTTCTTCTCAGCCTTAGTTCCAAAGACTGATTTCTTGATTGGAGCTCTCTCTCTCCAACTTCTTAGATCTGCAGTTGGACTGCCAGATCTTCTTGTGTTGATACTCTGTGTACCACTTTTCTGAGTACTTGAATAATCTGATCTATTACTTCAAAATAGCTTCCACAACTTCTTATTAACACCTTATCAACTATTTTTCTGTAAACAGTCTGTGCCTATTTATAGGCCTTCTTCATGGTAACCGGCTGGTCCGGTTCATAACCGACTTCTGACATCTCTGACAAGTGCTGTAAACCAGCTGGAACGGCAGCTGTCATGTCATCCAGTCAATTCTTGAAATTCTCTAACTGTCAGATAATGTCGAGACTTTCTGTTCTTAAGTGTCGACACTTATAGACCAAGTGTCGACACATGTTGTGTAAGTGTCGACACAAGTCTACAAGGTGTCGACACAACTCCTTGTATGTCTCGACACAGATTCTTCTTCAAGTGTCGACACTGAAATTAAGTGTCGACACAAGTACTTGATCTTCTGTAACTTGTTGAATTCTTCTAAGTGTCGACACATCTCCTTTGTTTCGACACATCTTCATGTGTTGAAACTGTCAAGTGTCGACACTGCTTCTTGGTGTCGACACAAGTCTTTAATTTTGTTTCTTCAGCTGAGTGTCGACACATTCCCTTAGTGTCGACACTTGTACTTAGAATATTTTGTAAACTTTTCTGTTCTTTGCTAAGTGTCGACACAGCTCCTTGTGTCGACACTTTCTTCAAGTGTAGAGTCTTCAACTAAGTGTCGACACATTGTGCTGGGTGTCGACACTTTCTTCAAGTGTTGACTCTTCTGGTTGTGTGTCGACACATTGTGCTGAGTGTCGACACATACTTTAAGTGTTGACTCCTTTGAGTGTGTGTCGACACATTGTGCTGAGTGTCGACACATTCTTCATATGTTGACTCTGCTGATTGAGTGTCGACACATTGTGTTGAGTGTCGACACTTGTCCTTAGTCTCTGCAGAATTTTGCTGAGTGTCGACACAACTCCAAGTGTCGACACTTTCTGATGTATACTCAGCTCTTCTAGGTGTCGACACTTCTGCTAAGTGTCGACACAGCTTTTCTGCATTCTTCTTCACTGAGTGTCGACACAGCTCCAAGTGTCGACACTTTCTGTCTGGTGTCGAGTCTTCACCTCAGGTGTCGACACAATTACTCCAAGTGTCGACACTGCTTGTCTGGGTGTCGACACAAGCTTTCTCAAGTGTCGACACTTTCCCTCTGGGTGTCGACACATGGACTTAGAAACTTTTAGCTTCAGTCCAGTGAATACCTAACCTGCACAAGTAACTCAAACAAACATCAAATACATTATGATGTATATCATTGAGTTAGGTGAGGCTTCTTCAAATCAGGTACATTTGACCAATGTACCCAACAATCTCCCCCTATTTGGAGAAGTCATAACCCTTAGTCAATGATATACACCACTCATAATTAAAAATTAGAAAATGATGTAAAACAGGTATATGTCAACAGGGTAAACTTAAACATGTAATAAAGCACACATGTATACTCATTAAACATTGCAGAACAAACAAGAAATAGACACATGCTTCTGAACAATCATGAGATATATTTATCAAAAATTGTTCTAACATTGTTTTAATACATTTCCATTGTTTTACAAAAATATTTCATATGTAAAAGATTACAACAATGTTTCTTAGTCTAATCTTAGTCTAATTCTGATCAGGTTTGTTGGAACACCCTATTACTAATTTGGGTCAGGATCACTATGTCTCTAGGAATCTGTGTTTGACCTTCTGTATAGCTTAATAGGTCAATTAGAATTGAGTCTAAGGGCTAGAAGGCTAGGATTGGAAGCTGCCCTGAAGACCCAAGTTTTTCTGGAGACTAAGTCCAAATCGTCGAGCTCAGCACGACGTTTCGTCGAACTCCGGTCGACGATCGTCTACCTCAACTTTGACAGATCGTCGAGCTCCATTCGACGATCGCTGAGCTCAAACCTCATAATATCGTCGAGCTCTGTTCGACGATCGCTGAGCTCAACTTCGCAATATCGTCGAACTCCATTCAACGATCGGTGAGCTCAGGTCGACGATTTTGACTCTGCACTGGATCCTTATCTCTGAGCTCAGTTCGACGATCTTTGAGCTCAGATCGACGATTTCTTTGCTGCTTGCATTTTCCAAATTCGCTGAGCTCAGCTCGACGATAGCAGAGCTCAGTTCGACGATTTCAGTTATCTTTCAGAATTCAAATTCAAATCAGATAGAAGTTATTCTGCATTTAATTCAGAAGATCTGCCAGCCATTTTCATTTACTTCTGGAGCAAGTTTCAAGGGATTTTTTAGGAACAACTCAGTGGACTTTCCTTCAGAACATATTATGCAATTAAGGCTGTAATCAATGCAGACCAACGGCTATCTTTGACAGAGTAATATTCTATTCAGACTCAGAGAATAAAAGAGAATGTTTTTGAATAAAGACAGAGAATAGACAAGAACAAAAGAAGAAGATTGACAAGAATAGGACACCTCTCAATATACAGAGACTCTGAAAAATATTCTGTCAACAAGAATTCAGAAGAACACTCATCATCAAGAGATCAAGCTTTCAAACATTCTTCAGATCTCTTCAGCTCTCAAGTGTTCAAGGCCAACATCATTTCAAGACTCCAGACACTCAACATTTCAGCTTGCTGAAATCATCTTTTGCTGGAGATCTATTTTTGAAGGCCTATCACCCTCAGCAAAGCTCATCTTCCTGAAGATCAAGGACTCAGGGGGAGCTTTGAAATCAATCCACTTAGTCTTCTCAGTTGATTGAGAAAGAGAAGACTGCCATAACTCTCTCAACCCCCTCTCTGTAAAGGGTTTTTCAAACTCCCTTCAAAAGTTTGAATCTGGTTTTTGAGCACCTTGTCAAAAGCTCATTGGTGGCAAGACACCTGATCAAAAAATCTGATTTGGTTTTTGAGCACCTTATCAAAAGCTCATTAGTGCCCAGGACACCTGATCAACTCATCCTGCAGTGGATTCCTACCTAGGGTGGTAGAAGAGTGGATGTACCCAAGTTGGGGAACCACTATATTTCCTTGTGTCATCTGGTTCTGCATGTTTTCTTTTTGTTTCTGGCCTAGATTTTCTTGTGCTTAATTTCTGCATAGCTTAGTTTTATTTCTGCTTCCCTGCTTACACTCATTACAACAATTGTTGTAAAGCTTTGCAAAAGTTTTTCTTTGTGTTATAAAAAGCACCATATACTCTATTCACCCCCCTCTAGAGTATATCAGATCTAGTTTCCCCTTTCAATTGGTATCAAAGCGAGGTTGGTTAAACATACCATTCTGATTGGTTGTACAGGCTAACACCTGAACCCCAAGATCCCAAACTAGATCCTTCTTTTGTATTTTAATATTAGATTTTGTTTGCACAAATCATGGCCCAAAACAAAGATTATGCAAGCACCAGACCTCCAGTGTGCAATCTGTCAAAGTTTGCACTTTGGAAAGCAAGGATTAAACTCTACATGAATTCTATTGACGAGGACATTTTTAATTCTGTTTTGACAGTGTGTCCCAGACCCCCAGAAAGTACAAGCACAAATGCTGTTCCACCTCCATCAGGAACAGATGCTGACATCAAAAGGTGGAAGGTAGCTGATGCCAAGGCAATGAACATTCTAGCTCAAACAATGTCAGATGACATTTTTCAAAAGGTAGCTGAATGCAATTCAGCCAAGGAGATTTGGGACAGGCTTTCAGAAATTGTCTCTGGCTCAGCTGATGAGAGAAAGGACAGAAGATCTCATCTCATCTCCCAATATGAGAACTTCAAGAAGGGAGAAACTGAGTCAGTGGGAGACATGTACAACAGACTGAGTCTAATTGTCAGTGAACTGAGGACATTAGACAAAGAGATCTCACTAACAGAACTTAATGACAAGATCCTAATGTGCTTCCCCAGCACTTGGGATTCAAGAATCTGGCCAATTAAAGATGCCAGAAGCCTGAATGAGATCACGACTGAAGCCTTGTTGGGTAAGCTCAAATCTTATGAGCTACTCATCAAGAACAGAGAAGAAGAACAGAAGGCTGCTTCACCAGCCACAAGAAAGGAGAAGACTATAGCATTTAAGGCAGCTGAGGATCTGCCTGAAGAAAAAGGTACAGGCAATGATGAACTTCTCAGCCTGTTGGCCAAAAGATTCTACAAGATGGCCAGAAAGGACTTCAGAAGAAGATCATACAAGGAGCAAGACAAGCCAAGGTATGACAAGTCCATTGGCAATAACAAAGACATCATTTGCTTTGGTTGCAGGAAACCAGGGCACATAGTTCCTGACTGTCCAGAGAATAAGAACAAGGACAGAAGGGACAGAAAAGAAAGAAGAAAGGAGAAGGACTCCAAAAGGAATGGAAATAGCAAACCTTCCTCCAGCAGAAATAAGCACACAAGGAAAGGATTTGTTGCTGAATCCTGGAGTGAGACTGAAGAGGAGTCAGAAGCCTCTTCCAGCTCAAGTGATGATGAGGATGATGCAGAGGAAAAAGAGTTCTGCATGATGGCAATCAATGCCTCACAACACAACTCAGAGGAAGAGGAGTCAGAGTCAGACTCAGAGACACAACCTGAAGAAGATCAGGTAATCAGCTCTTTTGATTTTACTTCAGAAGATTTTAAACTTGAATTTAAAGCACTATGTTTAGACCTGCTAAAGTCTGAGAAAGAGATCATCTCTCTCAGAAATCAATTATCTGAACAAAGTGGTTTAAAATCAGAAAACCTCAAACTCTCTCAGGAGTTGGAGAACCATAGGGAACAGATAGCTTCACTGAAGAGTGAACTCTCTGAGGCCAAGAAGCTTGAAGAATCTCTCAATGGGAGAAGCATCAAGCTGATGGACATCACAAGCACAGTGAACTCAAGATTCAACAGTACACTGGGCTTGGGTGCCTCATCCAGCCAACCTATTGTTCTAACAACCCCTATCAAGTTCATTTCTGACAAGGGAAAGGGAGTTGTAGAGGTTGCCAGGAAAAATTCTGATCTGCCTCAGAAAACTAAAGTCCAGCACAAATCGTCGAACGGAGATCGACGATCGCCGAATGAAGATCGACGATCGCCGAACACAGCTCGACGATCTCAGGACAAATCGTCGAACGCTGGTCGACGATCTCAACCAAAATCGTCGAACGAAGCTCGACGATCTCATATACCTGACCTCACCCATAGTCGACCGTCGAACGGAGCTCGACGATCTGACCCAAGATCGTCGAACTCAGCTCCAAGATCGTCGAACAGAGGTCAGAGCTCTGGAAATTTTTTCAATGGCAAGTCAAAATTGAATCCTGAGGGTTCTTCATCCCAAACCTTCAACCCTTATACTGAATGGATTTTACCTCCAAGGAGATATCATCCTGAAGGATATAAGAGTCAGCCAGGGATGTCTTTCATTTCTGAATTTAGAGGTTATCAACCTAGGCTCAAGGTAAACTGGGTCAAAAATAAGTAAATTGTTTTATGTGCAGGTGAAGACCTATCCAACATCTAACCAGCAATGGTATTTGGATAGTGGGTGCTCTAAGCACATGACAGGGAACAAGGACAACCTCAATTCCTTTAGAGCCAAGCTTGGACCCAAAGTTATCTTTGGTGATTCCAACTTTGGACAGACTAAAGGATATGGAGAAGTCCAGATTGGTTCTGTAACCTTCAAGAAGGTAGCATATGTGGAAGGACTGAAGCACAACCTAATCAGCATCAGTCAGCTATGTGATGAAGGCTACCAGGTGACCTTCAGCAAAACCTTATGCAAAATCAAGTCAGAGGACAACACAACTGTGTTGACAGGTAAAAGGAAAGGTAACATCTACCTAGTAGATTTTCTTTCAACTTCTATAGATATCTGTTTATTCAATTCAGTTTGTAGACCAAATGTTTTATGGCATAAGAGATTAGGACACCTAAACCTTAGAACTATTGCTAGGCTCTCCAAGGACAACCTTGTTAGAGGACTACCTTCTGGCCCCTACAAGAAGGAAGGACTCTGCAAGGCTTGTCAATTAGGCAAGCAAACTAAGAACAGTTTTAAGTCACTTAATAAGAGTGATTCACCTAGGATATTGTATCTGTTACACATGGATCTATTTGGACCCATCACAGTACAAAGCCTAGGAGGGAAATCCTACACTTTAGTGATTGTAGATGACTTCTCTAGATTCACTTGGGTGTTCTTTCTAAGGAAGAAGTCTGATAACTTTAAGTGTCTGACAGAGTTTCTCAAATGTATAAAGATTGAGTTCAATACTCACATTGCCCTGATCAGAAGTGATCATGGGACAGAGTTTGATTCTCTTCTTATGCAAGAGTTCTGTCAGAGTGAAGGGATCAGGCATACTTTCTCAGCTCCTAGAACTCCTCAACAAAATGGGGTAGCTGAAAGGAAAAATAGAACCCTTATTGAATCTGCCACTACATTGTTGTCAGATGCTCATCTACCTCTATCCTTTTGGGCAGAGGCAGTGAACACCTCCAACTATGTGCTGAACAGAAGCCTGATACATAAACTGAAGGGAAAGACTCCCTATGAATTACTCAAAGGGAAGAAACCTAAAGTTGACTATTTCAAAATTTTTGGTTGCATTTGCTATATTCACAATAATGATAAGAAACATCTAGCAAAATTTCAAGCCAAAGCTGATGAAGGAGTGTTTCTGGGATACTCCATGATCAGCAAGGCCTATAGGGTATATAATAAATCATCATTGAAAATTGAGGAATCTGTTCATGTTTCTTTTGATGAAACTAACATGTCTTTCAAGGAGAAGATTTCTTCTACCATAGAACCTTTGCAGGAACACTCTCTAGTTGAAGATATGAACAAGCTACAGGTTGCTCAAGAGGATGAAAGCAGTGAAGATGAAAGCAATGCTCAACATATTGAAGCACAACCTGAAGAGCCAGTTGTTGTACCACAAGAGGAAACAACAACACAGGTTGGTGAACAATCAACACCCCCTGTTGATTTAGTAACATCAAGAGACCATCCAATTTCCCAGATAATTGGAGAAATCTCAGCTGGTGTGCAAACCAGAAATCAGGTCAACCAAAACCTGTTGCACACCTGCTTCCTTTCTCAAATTGAACCTCAGTCCATTCAAGATGCAGAGCAAGATCCACACTGGATCATTGCCATGCAAGAGGAGTTGCATCAATTTGAGAGGAACAAAGTATGGGAACTAGTGCCCAAGCCTAAGGATCATTCCATTGTTGGAACAAAATGGGTATTCAGAAACAAACTGGATGATCAAGGAGTAATAATAAGGAACAAGGCAAGGCTAGTTGCCCAAGGATATTCTCAAGAAGAAGGAATTGACTACGACCAGACCTTTGCACCTGTTGCAAGATTAGAAGCCATCAGGATATTTTTAGCCTATGCAGCTCACAAAGGCTTCAAGGTTTATCAGATGGATGTCAAGAGTGCCTTCTTAAATGGAGACATCAAAGAGGAAGTCTATGTCAGACAACCTCCAGGTTTTATCTCTCCAACTCATCCTGATTTTGTTTTTAGATTAAATAAAGCATTATATGGTCTCAAGCAAGCTCCTAGAGCATGGTATGAGACCCTAGCATGCTTTCTCTTGGAAAATGGTTTTATAAGGGGTAGAGTAGACCAAACCCTTTTTATTAGAACCCATAAGTCCCATACCCTACTAGTACAAATCTATGTAGACGATATCATTTTTGGTTCTACTGACTCAAAATTGTGCAGAAGGTTTTCTAACCTAATGCATTCTAAATTTGAGATGAGTAGCATGGGTGAGCTATCCTTCTTCCTAGGATTGCAAGTCAAACAACATGCTGAAGGCATCTTTATTTCTCAAACCAAATATGCTAATGAGCTGGTTAAGAAATTTGGCATGTCTGAGGCATCTTGTATGAAAACACCCATGCCTACCAATGCTGTATTGGATGCTGATGAACATGGGAAACCTGTTGATCAGACAACATATAGAGCAATGATTGGCTCTTTACTGTATCTTACAGCTAGTAGACCAGATATAATGTTTGCTACATGTATATGTGCTAGATTCCAAGTTAGCCCTAGAGAGTCACACCTCACATTAGTAAAGAGGATTCTTAGGTATGTTAAAAGTTGTCCAAATCTAGGTCTCTGGTATCCAAAAGATTCAGCATTTGAGTTAACTGGATTCTCTGATGCTGATTATGCTGGATGCAGAATTGACAGGAAAAGCACCAGTGGAACTTGTCAGTTCCTTGGTGATAGACTTGTCTCTTGGTTTTGCAAGAAACAAACATCTGTGTCAACTTCAACTGCTGAAGCTGAATATATGGCTGCAGGCAGTTGTTGTTCACAAATACTGTGGATTCAAAACCAACTCCTAGACTATGGTTACAACTTAGAAAAGTCAAAAATCTTTTGTGACAATACAAGTGCTATCTCCATAGCTCAAAATCCAGTCCTCCATAGTAGGACAAAACATATAGAGATTAGGCATCATTTCTTAAGGGATAATGTTGAAAAGAACAAAATTGAATTGCAGTATATCCCAACTGATTTACAAAGGGGAGATATTTTCACCAAGCCTTTGGATGAAAAGAAACACACCTTCTTCCTAAATCAGTTAGGAATGTTAGATGGAGGAAGTCTTAAATAATCCCCAAGATTTTGAAAGCTAAAAATGGACCAAGACTAGGCAAAATTCTGATTTTCCTTAGTATGTCTAGGATTTTCTGATCTCTGAACTGCGCTCGACGATTTCCCCAAAGATCGTCGAACGGAGTTCGACGATTTCCAGAATCGTCGAACTGAGTTCAGCGCCCCTCAGATAGTATGAACTATCTCCTTCGGTCAACGATCGTCGAACGGCGCTCGACGATTTTGTTCACTGAACGATCGTCGAACGGAGCTCGACGCCTTTCCAGATCGTCGAACGGAGATCGACGATTTTGGAGTCTCTTCAGATTCCTTTAGAAGCCTCGATCGTCGAACTGAGTTCAACGATCTTTCCATTTCTGCGTCGAACCCTAATATAAAACTCATTTTTCGCTGTCGTTCTCTCTTGCGCTTTCAATTTCTCTGAAAGAATTTTCTTCCCTCCAAACAGTTCTACACTTGGTCGTTTTGTCTGTTGATTTTTGCAGGTACAATGGCCGTTTCAGTTGCTGTGCTCGCCGCCATGAAATTTGATGCAGGTTTTGACATTGATTTGGACTCCTTCAACACAACTGATCAAGTCTTCCAGGACATCCTCAGTTTATTCAAAGATCAGCATTTATCTGCCCTCATGACAACAAGAATCAAACTTGCCTCTGATGAAATCAAAGAATGGGTATATACTGCACACAACCTTGACAACAACACCATTGTTGGATCCATTGGTGGCACCCAGGTACCTCTGACCCCAACAGTCCTCACAGAGGTTTTTGGTTTAAGGAATGGTGGAGACTCTGCTGAACTCTCTGGAGAAGAATTCTCTGATATACTTGCCAGGATGGGTCATCCTGAGGGGAACCCTAGCAAGCTGTTTAAGAGGAACCTGTCAGTGGAATACAGGTTTCTGGCAGATGTTGTAGGCAAGATTCTGTTGGCCAAACATTCTGCCCATGACACCATCTCCATATACCAGCTCTGCCTCATGGGAGCTCTGGTGGATAGGAAAAGCTTGAACTGGGGAGAAGTCTTTTTTGATCTGTTGAAGAAAAAGATAAACAAAACCTTTGTGAATTATGGAAGAATTCTGGGAGTCTTCCTTCAGGCTAAGTGCCCTACTCTACTAGTCTCCTCTGGAGTGCACATCAATGCCTCCAAGAGACTCACCTGTGCCCTATTTGGGAAATGGGACAGGCAAATCATCAAGCCCAGCAGGCCCTCTCCATCTGCCCCTTCAGGCACCAGGACTCTAAGAGTCACTCCCCCCCAGGTCTCTGTCCCTGCAGAAGACCTGCCTGCTGCTAGTGCTGCTTCTCCTCCTCCTCCAAGCTCAACCCTACCTCCAGCTCCATCCACCATTCCAGCCTCATCCCCCATTACAATTTCCAGCCCATCTCCAACCTCTATTCCATCTCCAGCAACCATCTCATCTCCACCAGCAGACCACTTCCATCCCCTATTCTCTTATCCCCCACCAGATGTCACCTCATCCCCATTCCTTCCATCCTTCACACTTCTGGATGAATCCTACATGGATGATTCCCCCTCCTCTCCTCCAGAATTACCATCCTCTTCCACCTCTTTCCAAGACCTTCTCCACCACATTATTGCCCAACCCACATTCCCTCCATCCATATCCATCCCATTATCCTCCATCTCCACCATCCCCTCTCCTGAGCCATTCATTCCACCCTTCAGCCCTCCTCCTCCAGCTCCATCAGCCATCCCTGTACCCTCTACCTCTGCTCCTCTTCTTGAGCAAGTAGATCTCCCAGCCTTGGCTGACCAGTTGTATGAGCTCCTTGCACCCAGGCTCTCTCTTCTCATGGAGGCCTCTTTAGCTCCTCTACAACAGTCAGTGGCAGCTCTCTCTGCCAGGCTTTCCTCCTTCCTCACTCCTCAAGCAGCACCCCCAGCAGTGTGCCTTGATACAGCTGTATCTGTATCCAGGCAGGGGGAGATGCCCTATGAAGCCAGCCTTCATGCTACTGTTGCTGCTGCTTCTGCTGCTACTGATGTTGTTTCTGTGTCTGCTTCTGCTACTGCTGCTGCTCCTGCTTCTGCTACTGCTGCTGCTCCAGTCCTAGCAATAGACCTAAGGTCTTTGCTATCTACATTTGATACTGCATACTACTGCTGCCTCCCAGAGCCCAATGCTGTCCAGCCCTCTGAAGATCTGTCCAAGGCTCTGGTGCCCTTCTCATGCTGTGACCCCAGTATAATTTCTGCTTTTATTCATTCAGTGACTGCTGCTTCTGAGGATGTTACTGCTGCTGCTGATGAAGAAAAGGCTGTATCTGCCTCTGAAATTATCCCTGCTGCTGAAGAAATTGTTTCTGTTGAGCCCTTTTCCCAGGATTCTCTGATGACAGAGGCTGCTGTTTTTGAGCTTGCTGAAGTTGTTGTTGTTGTTACTGAAGCTGCTGCTGCTGTCTCTCCTGAAGTTACTAGTGCTGTTTCTGAAGTTGTTTCTGTTGCTCCATATGCTGTTGCACCTGTTGTTATATCTGTTGCCCCATCTGTTACTGTTCCTGTTGCTGCCCCTTCTGCTTCTGCCCCATCAGCTGCTGTTCAACTGAAAGAAACATTGATGAAGAAGATTGATGCTTTATATGATGCACAGAGTTCTGAATCTGAGGATTATAACACTGCTTCTGATGATTCATCTGCCACCATTGCAAAGAAAAGGAAAGCAAGAAGTAAGGCATTGAAGAGGGTTCCTCCTGCCAAAGTTAGAGATAATGATGTTCCTTACTATATTCTGCACAACTGCCCAATCACTGAGCATTGGATGCAGTTCTCTAAGAACCAGCTAAAGGCTATGAAGAAGAAGAGGAAGTATGAGAAAGATTCCACTCAGTTCAAGCACCCTCATCCTCCTCCACCACCTCCACCTGATGCAGGTGCAGGTGGCAGCTCTGCAAGTTCAGGCCCTGCTAGAAGCCAGGCTCCATACCAACCTCATGCTAGAACATATCAAAGGGAAAGCCAGTCTAGGGGCTCTTACTCTAGAAGGGGAGGATACAGGGGAAATCAAAGAGAGACTCAGGTTTACTCCAAAGGGCATTCCAGGCAGCACCCTTATTCCAGGGGAGGACATGTTCCTTCTGATACAACTTCAGGTCCATTCCCTATAAGCTCAAAGATACTGTGACTGCCAGGACTCCTCAAGATACTTCTTCCAACAGGATATGAGCCACCTGTCCCATTTGAGGACCCTGAGAAGAATCCTGTTGCTTGGACTGCTAGAATGAAAGAGCTGGCTGCTTTAGATCAAATCAAGAAAGCCAAAGAGAAAGGCCTAGACACTTCCAACATCTCCACAATGTCAGAACAAAGACAGAAAGAACTAGAAAGATATGCTTCCAGCAAATTTTTTGATGCAGACAGGTACATGGAATTGCATCCTGCTGCAGTGGTTCCAAGGACTTCTAAGCAAACATATCTGGGAGCAGCTGATGATACCAGATCCAAACAACAAGCTTTAGATCCTAACAGAGAAATCAAGATGGTAAAAGGCAAAGAGAAAAAGTAACTCTGTAAGGTGACATTTCTTGGTTTTTCTGACTGATTTCTGGATATCATATATATATCTGTGTGATGGTTCTGTAATGTCTAGCTACTGTTGTTTTTGTGTTTTTCTGATTGTATGATGTTGTTTGATTTTCAAAAGTCTGTAAATAGTTTTCCTAACCCAAATAGGGGGAGATTGTTGGAACACCCTATTACTAATTTGGGTCAGGATCACTATGTCTCTAGGAATCTGTGTTTGACCTTCTATATAGCTTAATAGGTCAATTAGAATTGAGTCTAAGGGTTAGAAGGCTAGGATTGGAAGCTGCCCTGAAGACCCAAGTTTTTCTGGAGACTAAGTCCAAATCGTCGAGCTCAGCACGACGTTTCATCGAACTCCGGTCGACGATCGTCTACCTCAACTTTGACAGATCGTCGAGCTCCATTCGACGATCGCTGAGCTCAAACCTCATAATATCGTCGAGCTCTGTTCGACGATCGCTGAGCTCAACTTCGCAATATCGTCGAACTCCATTCGACGATCGGTGAGCTCAGGTCGACGATTTTGACTCTGCACTGGATCCTTATCTCTGAGCTCAGTTCGACGATCTTTGAGCTCAGATCGACGATTTCTTTGCTGCTTGCATTTTCCAATTCGCTGAGCTCAGCTCGACGATAGCAGAGCTCAGTTCGACGATTTCAGTTATCTTTCAGAATTCAAATTCAAATCAGATAGAAGTTATTCTGCATTTAATTCAGAAGATCTGCCAGCCATTTTCATTTACTTCTGGAGCAAGTTTCAAGGGATTTTTTAGGAACAACTCAGTGGACTTTCCTTCAGAACATATTATGCAATTAAGGCTGTAATCAATGCAGACCAACGGCTATCTTTGACAGAGTAATATTCTATTCAGACTCAGAGAATAAAAGAGAATGTTTTTGAATAAAGACAGAGAATAGACAAGAATAAAAGAAGAAGATTGACAAGAATAGGACACCTCTCAATATACAGAGACTCTGAAAAATATTCTGTCAACAAGAATTCAGAAGAACACTCATCATCAAGAGATCAAGCTTTCAAACATTCTTCAGATCTCTTCAGCTCTCAAGTGTTCAAGGCCAACATCATTTCAAGACTCCAGACACTCAACATTTCAGCTTGCTGAAATCATCTTTTGCTGGAGATCTATTTTTGAAGGCCTATCACCCTTAGCAAAGCTCATCTTCCTGAAGATCAAGGACTCAGGGGGAGCTTTGAAATCAATCCACTTAGTCTTCTCAGTTGATTGAGAAAGAGAAGACTGCCATAACTCTCTCAACCCCCTCTCTGTAAAGGGTTTTTCAAACTCCCTTCAAAAGTTTGAATCTGGTTTTTGAGCACCTTGTCAAAAGCTCATTGGTGGCAAGACACCTGATCAAAAAATCTGATTTGGTTTTTGAGCACCTTATCAAAAGCTCATTGGTGCCCAGGACACCTGATCAACTCATCCTGCAGTGGATTCCTACCTAGGGTGGTAGAAGAGTGGATGTACCCAAGTTGGGGAACCACTATATTTCCTTGTGTCATCTGGTTCTGCATGTTTTCTTTTTGTTTCTGGCCTAGATTTTCTTGTGCTTAATTTCTGCATAGCTTAGTTTTATTTCTGCTTCCCTGCTTACACTCATTACAACAATTGTTGTAAAGCTTTGCAAAAGTTTTTCTTTGTGTTATAAAAAGCACCATATACTCTATTCACCCCCCTCTAGAGTATATCTGATCTAGTTTCCCCTTTCAAGGTTCTTTTATAACTATTCCTTTCCCAGCTTGTACTTTGGCCTTTACAGCAGCAGCAGCAGCAGGCTCAGCATCAGCAGTTTCTTTCCTTTGAGATCTTGCTTATCATCCTTGATCTTTTGTCTCTCAAAGTAATGATAGGGCTTAGGAAAGTACTTGCTAGGCTCCACAGCTGTAGGAGGTAGCTTTCTTAATTTAGCCTTCCTTCTATGCTGGACAATGGCTTCCTGCCTAATCTCATGCTTCCTCCATTCTGCTTCTGAAAACCATTTGTTCCTTTCATGAGCATTGTCCTTGGCTGCTTTCCAGGCTGTGAGAATGATGTTCCTAGAAGTAGGGCTCCACTGTTCAAAATCTGGCTTCTGCTCAGCTAGTTCCCTAAACTTCTTCTTTGACAGCCTTGTCTCTTCTTCCTTGTCCAAAGCCTCTTGCATAGCTGCTGTAACAGGTTGAACAACCTTTTCCAGAACAACTTTGGACTCTCCAGCTGGGGGGCTATACATTGTGCTTACTTCTGCATGAACCATGTCAAAATCTGGAGGTGGATAGATCACCTGAGCTACTTCCTGTTGCTCACCTCCAAGATATGCACTTTGAATTCCTAATTCAGCAACATTATCATCATCACACAGGGGAGGATAGCCCAGTGTAGCTCTGATGGAGTTAGATATCCATTTGGCATGGTCAGAGCTAGCTTTGACTAACACCCTCTCCCCCTTTATGACTTCTTGTGCAACATGGTCTCTCACATCATCCTTTTGGAATCTGATCTGACTGTCCAAGTACCTGATGCCATCCTTAAAGTAAGGTCTAAGCTTGGTAAGTTGTTCAGAAATGACCTTCTGTGAATCCTTGATTGCAGTCTTGACAGCAACAATTTCATCTTGAAAAGCTTTATCAAATTCAGCCTTTGCAGCAGCAGATGATGTTGAAGGTTCAGCAGTCTTATTCTTTAGTTCAGTGACTATAACATTGTGAGAAGCTGTCAGATTGTCATTCATCCTTAGTTGATTTTCCAGCACATAGCCCTGCTTCAATGCTATATCATCTATTTTTTCCTTTATCTTCTCTTGATGTGTTGCCAGAAACACCACTGCATTTCCACCCTTGTGGGAGCATTCATTCATCTCCTTTTTATTAAGGTTCATTTCAAACCTTATTGACTTGATTTCCTGTGCCAGATCAAATTGTAGGGTCTTGTGCCCTTCATCAACATAAGTCTCTATAGCCTTCCTTTGCTCATCCAGCTTGATTTGCAGGGCTACCATTAAGGCACTGTAATCAGGAGATGGAGCTTGTGTGACTAAGGATTGTTGAGCAACAGTTTGTAGAGCCTTCTTGTAGCTCTGACTTCTTCTCTTGAATATAAAGAGTTTCTTCTTTTTAGCTTGTTCAGTCTCATCTTCCTCAGACTCTGAAGTACTGGCTATATTCACCCTGTCCTTAGGGCTTGATGGTTGGTCAGGTTGCACATCAAGTACTTTCTCACTTTCTTGCCTTATAGGCTCTTCCTGAACTTGCAGTGTCTCCCCCTCAGCAGCAGCACCCTTCTCTTCAGCAGCAGCATGCTTGTCCATGTCAAAATCCTCTTGATCTAAATTAAGAAATAGATCTTCCATTGTGTATTCAGCTGGAGACTGTGCAGGAGAAGTACTGGGTTCATCAACTACTTTATCAGGAACCACTTCTAGGATAACTGATGTGTCTTGGAGAACAACATCTGGTTCTTGATTTGCTTGCTGAGTTTGCTGATGGACATCAGACAAATCAGAATCTATTACAGAAAAGTCTAAAGTATTGAGGTCAGAAAGTACCTCTTGGATAATGATTGTAGCTTGCTCACTCTCTAGTGTAGAGGGTTGTTCTACAGCTAGAGGCTCCCCCTGGCTTGGATCCTTATGCATGGGGCTAGCTGTAGGCAGCTCCCCCTGGATTTCAGCTGTCTCTAGAGGAGCAGGAGACTTCTCTGCAGTCACTTCTACTTGACTATCAGGAGTGAAAACAACTTGTTCTTCACTACCTGAACTGCTGGAGGACTCCTGTGTCACAGGAGCTATCTTCCTCTTCTTCTTTGGAGGTGAATCTTTCTTAGAAACTTGCTTCTCTGGGGTAGGCATTTCCTTAGATAGTACTCTTTCCCACCTGAAAAATATCCTCATATCCATCCTTCTCATATGGTTGATCTTGCTACCAGCAGCATTGCTCATTACCTCTGGTATTGTACCAGCCAGGTAGAGACTAAGTATTCTGCCCAGATTGGGCTTCTTCAGACTCTCCTTAATTTTCTCATACACAACCATGGACCAGTCTGTTTTTAGGTTGAAGATAATTCTGGTCATAACACTGAACATGGAGGCTGACACCCTGTCATGCCCTCCAGTCTTGCTGAGTATAACTTTCCCCACAATTTCAGACAGGAATTTTCCTTGGGTATTCATGCCTTTCATGTTGAATACAGATCCTATCTTCATCTTAGGATCTAGACCACACCAGGTAAGTGCTTCCCTGGTCTTAGATGTAGTCACTTCCTCTTCTGCTTGAATTTTAGGTAGCTGAAGTACCTTTCTCAGAGTTTTGGGTGAAATCTTGACCTTGGTTCCATGCACTCTTGACTTGATTCTGTAACCTGAGTCATCTACAGAAGCTCCAGTAAGGAATTCAAGAACTTCCTTCTTCCATATTTTTGTTGGTTCTGAAACCAAGTACTCCAATCCAGAATCGGTGACTAGGGTTACCACCGATCTGATTTCTTGATCGCCATCGTCGAACGCGCCACGAACCAGCTCATAGCCTTCATTGACGTTCTCCTCGAGCTTGGGAGCCATTAGGGTTTGTAGAATTAGTATTTAGAAAAGAGAAATGTCGACACAGTGGTTTGGTCTCGAAACTCTGAAAGTGTGTCGACAAACAAAGACAGAATCCTATTTATACCTTTCTGGTTTGAAGACGAACAGACGGGATGGATTACTAAAGATGTGTCGACACTGGCAATAAGTGTCGACACTGACTTATAATGTCTCGACACTCATGTGTTGACACAAGTTTAGTCAACAGATTTTATGTGTCGACACTTGGTTATGTGTCGACACCACACTACTCGACATGTAGTCGAGACGTTACTTAGAAAATTCTGAGTAAAACTTAAGTGTCGACACCTCATTGGATGTGTCGACACCAACTCGACATGTGTCGACACTAACATTCTGAAGTGTCGACACCAACTTCCTAGATGTGTCGACACCATTTTCCTGAAGTGTCGACACTTACTATTCTGTGTCGACATAGACTTGTCTATGTGTCGACACCTTTTTACTTAGCCAATTTTTAGTTCTGTAAACTTAGTCTAAGTTTATCATACCTAGTTCAACTTTGAACCTATTGAACTTAGCTTCTTCTAAGGGCTTAGTAAACATATCAGCTATCTGATTATCAGTTTTAACATATTCAAGTGCAATATCATTTCTTTCTACATGCTCCCTAAGAAAGTGATATTTAATCTCAATATGTTTAGTTCTACTATGTGATACAGGATTATTAGCTATTGAAATAGCACTTGTATAATCACAGAAAAGTGGAGTTCTACTTACCTGAAACCCATAGTCTTCTAGCTGATGTTGAATCCACAGAAGTTGAGCACAGCAACTTCCTGCAGCTACATATTCTGACTCAGCTGTGGAGATAGCCACACTAGTTTGCTTCTTACTACTCCATGAAATGAGTCTTCCACCTAGGAATTGACAGGATCCATTAGTGCTCTTTCTATCTTCTTTGCATCCTGCAAAGTCTGCATCTGAATAGCCTGTTAGATCAAAATCTTCATTCCTAGGGTACCAGAGGCCTAGATAAGGAGTGCCCTTTAGATATCTCAAAATTCTCTTGACTGCAGTCAAGTGAGACTCTTTAGGGCAGGCTTGATACCTGGCACAAACACATGTAGCATACATAATGTCAGGCCTACTTGCAGTCAAGTATAGTAAGGAGCCAACTATCCCTCTATACAAGGTTTCATCTACAGGTTTCCCTGCATCATCCTTGCTAAGAGACATACTTGACCCCATAGGAGTCTTCATGGTACTGGATGAATCCATACCATATTTCCTTATGAGTTCTAGGGTGAACTTGGACTGACATATGGACAAGCCACTTTCAGTCTGTTTAACTTGGAGACCCAAGAAAAACTTCAGTTCTCCCATACTACTCATCTCAAATTGACCTTGCATAAGCTTTGCAAACTTTTTGCAAAGGCTACTTTCAGTAGACCCAAATATAATGTCATCTACATATATTTGGACAAGTATTACTTTGCCTCTAGATTCCCTAAGGAATAGAGTCTTATCTATTTTCCCCCTTGAGAACTTGTTCTCAATGAGGAAACTAGATAGGGTTCATACCAAGCTCTAGGAGCTTGTTTTAACCCATATAATGCTTTCCTAAGTCTATAGACATAATGAGGTTGAGTTGGATCAACAAAACCTGATGGCTGCTCCACATAGACTTCTTCCTTAAGATTACCATTTAAGAATGCTGACTTGACATCCATTTGGTAAACCTTGAATCCTTGATAGGTTGCATAGGCCAAGAACATCCTTATTGCCTCCAGTCTGGCTACTGGGGCAAAGGTTTGACCAAAATCAATACCTTCTTCTTGCCTATATCCTTTTGCAACCAGTCTTGCTTTATTCTTAATGATGACCCCTTGTTCATCTAACTTATTTCTGTAGATCCACTTAGTTCCTATAACATTGTGGTCTTTAGGTTTAGGAACCAGTTCCCAAACCTTGCACCTTTTGAACTGATTAAGTTCTTCCTGCATTGCTTCAGTCCACTGTGGATCTTGTAAAGCTTCTTCAAATTTCTTTGGTTCTATTTGAGACAGAAAACTTGAATATACTACAGCATTCTGATTTCTGCTCCTTGTCTGAACACCTTGTCTTGGATCTCCAATAATCAGCTCTACTGGATGATCTCTTAGATGCCTGTTGGCTGGAGGCATCCTTACTTCTGGTTGTACTTCTACAGCATCTTCATCATGCTGAGTTCCTTGTACTTCTTCAGCTCCTGGTACATGTAGTTCTCCCCCTGGACATAAGCCATCTTCTTCTACTTGCTGTCTTACAGCAGGTACATCTTCTATGATTAGCTTGTCCATCTTCTTAGTAAGACCTGTGGGGCTGCACACACTACTAGACAACTCATTGTTAATAAGTTTTGTCTCATCAAAAACTACATGCACAGACTCCTCTACAACTTGTGTAGTCAAGTTGTAGACTCTATAAGCCTTACTATTATTGCTGTACCCAACAAACACTCCCTCTTGGGACTTGGCAGCAAACTTAGTTAAGTAAGACTTCCCATTGTTAAGTATGAAGCATTTGCAACCAAAAATCCTGAAATAGGATAGGTTTGGTTTCCTGCCTTTCACAACTTCATAGGGGGTCTTATTTAACCTTTTAGTGATGGTAGCCCTATTTATCACATGGCATGCAGTGTTAACTGCTTCAGCCCAGAAATACTCAGGCAGTGATGTATCACTAAGTAGGGTTCTACCAGCCTCTATTAAGGTTCTATTCTTCCTCTCAGCAATGCCATTTTGCTGAGGTGTTCTAGGTGAAGAGAATTCTTGAAATATCCCAAAGTCTTCACATAGTTTTGTCATGCTTTCAGATTGAAACTCAGTACCATGGTCACTTCTAATTTTGACCACAGTACTATTTAGTTCATTCTGAATTTGCTTGACAAAGCTGTAGAAGACACTAGGTGTTTCAGATTTCTGCCTTAAGAAGAACACCCAGGAAAACCTTGAGTAGTCATCAACAACTACAAAGGTATAGACCTTCCTACCTAAGCTGTGAACTGGCATTGGACCAAAGAGATCCATATGCAAGAGGTATAAGCACCTCACAGCATCTTTGTTCTCAATGCTTTTAAAGGTGGATTTGGTCTGCTTGCCCTTTTGACAAGCTGAGCAAATGCCATCTTTAACACACTTAACTTGAGGACCATTCCTCACTAACTCTTTGCTAAAGAGTTTGCTAATAGTCTTGTAATTAAGATGGGCAAGCCTCTTGTGCCATTTGACACATTTAGAGACTGTCTCATCAGCTACAAGACAAACTGGAGAACTATTGTTCTCAACCATAATGTCTAGACAATAGACATTTCTCTTCCTATAACCTGTCAAAATGATCTCTTGATCACTTGACCTCTTGATATGACAACCATTTTTAACAAATGAGATGTCATACCCTACATCACTTAACTGACTTATACTTATAAGGTTGTGTTTCAACCCTTTAACATAAGCCACTTGAGTAATGGTAACAAGGTTTGAAGAAATGTTACCAAACCCTTTGATGATTCCTTTTTCAGAACCACCAAAGGTCACTTTAGGACCATTTTTGATTGGAATGTAGTCCTTCAGTAGTCCCCTTGTTCCAGTCATATGTCTGGAACATCCACTATCCAAGTACCATGTTGGGGTATGGCCACTTGGATTCACCTGCAAAACAAATTAATGAACCTTAGAACCCAAAGTAAACTTGGGTCCTTGGTGATTGTTAGTTTGCAACATGACATAGCTACCTACTGGCTTTCCACCAGGTAGCTTGCTACTCCCATTGGCACTTGCATTGTGCCAACAGTCCAAGGCAAAGTGGCCAACTTTGCCACAGCACCAGCATTCAAACTTGTTGTACCTTTGCTTAGGTACAGACTTGGTTGTCTTGACTATAACAGGCTTATTGAATGTTGGGGCTTTGCCCTTGGACTTGGACTGATCCTGAACAGTCCTAGCTGGTTTAATAAAACCCAATCCAGCCTTTCCTTTATGATGAACAAATTCATCATTCAAGGGTAGCACTGATTTAGGTTTTGAAAACCTAGCAACTAGCTCTCTTTCCTTCTGAAGATTGATCTCCAGTCTCTTAATTTGATCATTTTTATAGGTGATAGTTCCCATCTGAATCACAGTAATGTGTTTCAGCCTGGCTACCTCATTGAGCTTTTGATCAAATTTCTTCTCAAAATCTGTTGCAGCTGCCTTGAGATCAGCAATCTCCTTTGCCTGACTTTTGGATAGGGTCTTGCTTTTCTTATAGGCTTGCAACAGTACTTTATATTCATCTAAGAGCTGATGAATATCTCCCTCAGATTCAGAAACACTTCCATCACTTGATGAAGATGAATCTGACTCTAAACTAGAACTGGAATCTGAACTTTGAGTTGGACTTTGTACCTGACTAGGTCCTGGCTGCTCCAGGATTTTGGTACTTTCAGTCAATGCCATCAGTCCTTGGCACTGACACTCTTCTTGTTCATAGATTGATTCCATGATCTGCATAAACTCTTCTTCTTCTCCAGCAAATAGACCTATGTAGGCTTCAGCATCTGTCTCAGTGTCTGAAGAAGAAATGTCTGAAAGAGTCTTCTCATTCTTTGCAACAAAGGACTTCTCCTTCTTTCCTTTGAAGTGTGTCTTCTTTTTGTCACTGGATTCTTTTCTTCTCTCAGGACAATCTGCAATAACATGACCCTGTCTATTGCAGCAGTAACACACTATCTTAGACCCAGTTGCCTTGCTAGTCTTTGTCCTTTTCTTGTCCTTCTTTGAAGGCTTCTTCTCCTGATACTGGACTTCTTTCCCTTTGGAAAATGAAGGTCTGGACCTCCACTGTTTCTTCTTCAGGAATTTCTGAAAATGTCTGGTGAATGCAACAAAGTCTTCATCACTTTCACTGCTTGTAGACTTTGTGCTAACAGACTCATCAGATTCTGATTCAACTACCTCTGGAGGAGGAGTTGATGACTTAGTCCTGCCCTTTCTAGGTACTTCTGACTTGAAGGCAACAGTCCTTTCCCTGTGCTCAGTCCTTGTTGATTTTTCCTCCTCTTTTCTCACTGACAGCTGCATCTCATAAGACAACAACTTGCCAAACAGTGTGGGAGGAGGAATTTCTCCCAACTTTACCATTTCTCTGATGGCACAGATCTTGGTGTCCCAATCTTTGGTTAGGGACCTTAAGAACTTATCATTCAATTCATAGTTAGTGAACTCTCTTCCATAGGACATAAGTTCATTAACAATTCTATAGAACTTCTTGTAGCATTCAGTGATGCTATCTCCTCTTCCTTGCCTAAAGCTCTCATACTCTTGATTAAGCAAGGACTTCCTATCTTGCCTAACTTCTTCAGAACCTTCCATATAGACAATGAGAGTATCCCACATCTCTTTTGCTGTTTTACAGTGAATTAAGTTCTGAAAAGTGGCATCATCAATGACACTTACTATAATGTTTTGTGCCCTCTTGTCCATAGTGGCTAGGACAATTTCATCCTTAGTCATCTCAGAGAAATCCTTTGGAGTTCTCTGTGTAGCATCCAAAACTGAAACCTTCATGGGCACATATGGCCCCTCTTTGACTGTGATGTAGATTCTAGGGTCAGAGGCCTCCATAAATAGCCTAACCCTTTCTTTCCAGATCCCAAAGATCTCTTTTCTGCATATGGGCAGTTTCATTGAACCCAATTCCTTGTGATTCTCTGAAGAACCCATGTTTCTTGATTTTCTTGAAACTGTGTTCTGACTTACACTGAATCTGCCAAACTGGATCTCCTCAGACAGTTAGTCCTTTTTGAGGAACCTCCCTCTGATACCACTTGAAAGATATGGTACCTAAACACCTAGAGGGGGGGGGGGGTGAATAGGTGACCTAAACCTTTTTGACACTTTGTTGGCAGCAAAACAGTTATCACACAGATTTCTACAGCTAACAGCAATAACAAAATATAAACTGCTAATCCACAGCACAGCACAGCACAGCACAGCAGACACACAAATTTATAGTGGTTCCCCAATCTTTGGGTACATCCACTTTCCCCCTTCGCCTATCTAGCAGTGTACTAGATTCGGCCAAACTTCTCCACTATCTCAGAACCCAACTAGGTTCCTACACCTCAGGCCCAAAGCCTTACACTCAGCCACCAAGGCCTACACTCAGCCACCCAGGCCTACACTCAGCCAATCAAGGCCTACACTCAGAGTTCTTCAACTCCTACACTCAGGCAACCAAGCCCTACCCTCAGCCTTTATAATATAGGCTTACAATTCACTCAGATCCAATGGATCCTACAAGTTAAAATTGAATTACAATAACTAACTCTACAACTCAGAAAATAAGAGAGGAGTTGAGAGTTTCTTGAAGAGTTCTTGGAAGAACTCAGCTAGATCCAAACTGACTTAGCTTCCTTCAAAGCTTCTTGAGTAGAACTGAATTAGTCTGAATCCTCTGCAGTTGATCCTTGACCTCTGCTTCTTGAGATCCAGATGATTCTGAATCCTTCTTCTCAGCCTTAGTTCCAAAGACTGATTTCTTGATTGGAGCTCTCTCTCTCCAACTTCTTAGATCTGCAGTTGGACTGCCAGATCTTCTTGTGTTGATACTCTGTGTACCACTTTTCTGAGTACTTGAATAATCTGATCTATTACTTCAAAATAGCTTCAACAACTTCTTATTAACACCTTATCAACTATTTTTCTGTAAACAGTCTGTGCCTATTTATAGGCCTTCTTCATGGTAACCGGCTGGTCCGGTTCATAACTGACTTCTGACATCTCTGACAAGTGCTGTAAACCAGCTGGAACGGCAGCTGTCATGTCATCCAGTCAATTCTTGAAATTCTCTAACTGTCAGATAATGTCGAGACTTTCTGTTCTTAAGTGTCGACACTTATAGACCAAGTGTCGACACAAGTCTACAAGGTGTCGACACAACTCCTTGTATGTCTCGACACAGATTCTTCTTCAAGTGTCGACACTGAAATTAAGTGTCGACACAAGTACTTGATCTTCTGTAACTTGTTGAATTCTTCTAAGTGTCGACACATCTCCTTTGTGTCGACACATCTTCATGTGTTGAAACTGTCAAGTGTCGACACTGCTTCTTGGTGTCGACACAAGTCTTTAATTTTGTTTCTTCAGCTGAGTGTCGACACATTCCCTTAGTGTCGACACTTGTACTTAGAATATTTTGTAAACTTTTCTGTTCTTTGCTAAGTGTCGACACAGCTCCTTATGTCGACACTTTCTTCAAGTGTAGAGTCTTCAACTAAGTGTCGACACATTGTGCTGGGTGTCGACACTTTCTTCAAGTGTTGACTCTTCTGGTTGTGTGTCGACACATTGTGCTGAGTGTCGACACATACTTCAAGTGTTGACTCCTTTGAGTGTGTGTCGACACATTGTGCTGAGTGTCGACACATTCTTCATATGTTGACTCTACTGATTGAGTGTCGACACATTGTGTTGAGTGTCGACACTTGTCCTTAGTCTCTGCAGAATTTTGCTGAGTGCCGACACAACTCCAAGTGTCGACACTTTCTGATGTAGACTCAGCTCTTCTAGGTGTCGACACTTCTGCTAAGTGTCGACACAGCTTTTCTGCATTCTTCTTCACTGAGTGTCGACACAGCTCCAAGTGTCGACACTTTCTGTCTGGTGTCGAGTCTTCACCTCAGGTGTCGACACAATTACTCCAAGTGTCGACACTGCTTGTCTGGGTGTCGACACAAGCTTTCTCAAGTGTCGACACTTTCCCTCTGGGTGTCGACACATGGACTTAGAAACTTTTAGCTTCAGTCCAGTGAATACCTAACCTGCACAAGTAACTCAAACAAACATCAAATACATTATGATGTATATCATTGAGTTAAGTGAGGCTTCTTCAAATCAGGTACATTTGACCAATGTACCCAACAAAGACACACATGCAGAACATGTCTTCCATAGTTCTATTGACCCTCTCGGTCTGCCCATCCGTTTGCGGATGGAAGGCTGTGCTGAATTTTACCTTTGTTCCCAACATTTGCTGCACTAGCCTCCAATCATTGGACGTGAACCGCCCATCTCGGTCACTCACGATGCTGCGGGGCACACCGTGAAGCCGTACTATATTATCCACATATAGTTTTGCCAACTTCTCCACCGGATCATCCTTACTATGCGGAATGAAATGCGACACCTTCGTTAACCGATCTACGACCACCCAAATTGCGTCGTTCCCCTTTTGCGACCTTGGCAAACCGTGCACAAAGTCCATAGAGATGTCGTTGAATTTCCACTCTGGAATAGGCAAGGACTTCAGAAATCCTCCCGGCTTTTGGCATTCTGCCTTCACCAAGGCGCAAGTTTGGCACTTCGCCACGTAGAGTGTCACATCCTTCTTCAAACCCGGCCACCAAAACAGTTCCTTAACATCGCGGTACATCTTCGTGCTCCCCGGGTGAATCGAGTACTTGGTATGGTATTCCTCGTACAACAATTCCACCCGCAAATTGCCCACACTTGGGATGCATAGACGACCGTCTTTCCAAAGCAATATGTCCTCCACAACAAATTGGGAATTTGACCCATCCAGAGCCTCTACCATGAACTGCTTCATAAGGTCATCCAAATCCAATGCCTGCCGAATCCGATCAGTCAGGTCATATTGGACTTCAGTCCAATTCAGTACTGCTTCAGCACTTGCTTGCTTGTCTACACAAACAATTTTCAACGCCTCCAACTCCTGAACCAACCACTCGTCATGGATCGACAGCTAATTGGCTTGAGCTGGGGCCCGACGACTCAACGCGTCTGCAACCGCATTACCTTTACCAGGCACGTATTGGATCTTGAATGTATAGTCCCACAGGAACTCCATCCATCTACGCTGCAGCATATTCAGATCTTTCTGGTCAATCAAATACTTCAGGCTCTTATGATCGGTGTTGATATCAATCTTCACACCGTACAAATAGTGTCTCCACAGCTTCAAGGCAAAAATCACGGCCGCTAACTCCAAGTCATGGACCGGATAATTCGTCTCGTGCACTTTCAGCTGTCTCGAGCCATAAGCTATCACACTTCCGTATTGCAGTAGCACGCAACCCAAACCGCTCCCCGAAGCATCGCTATAAATCTCATAACCTTCGGTCCCACTCGGCGAACTAAGCACAGGCGTCGTGGTCAACCGACATTTCAACTCTTCAAAAGCTCGCGCGCACTCCGGCGTCCAAACGAACTTCTGCTCCTTCCTCGTCAAAGTAGTGAGAGGTAATGCTATCCGCGAGAAGTTCTCTACGAAGCGCCTATAATAGCCGGAAAGCCCTAGAAAGCTCCGGACTTCCGCTATCATAGAAAGCTCAGGCCACTCCCGTATTGCAACAATCTTCGCCGGATCCACTGCAAAACCTTCCCCACTCACTATATGATCGAGGAACGCCACTGAGGGTAACCAAAACTCGCACTTAGAGAACTTGACATACAACTGATTCCTCCTTAGCGTCTCCAAAACCAAATGAAGATGCTTGAAGTGATCTTCCTCACTCTGCGAGTACACCAAAATATCGTTGATGAAGACGATCACAAAATGGTCCAAGTACTCCCTGAAGGTCCCGTTCATCAAATCCATGAACACTGACGGCGCATTAGTCAGCCCAAACGGCATGACCGTAAACTCGTAATGCCCGTATCTCGTACTGAATGATGTCTTCGGGATATCACTCTCCCTTATTCGCAGCTGATAGTACCCGGACTTGAGATCCAACTTCAAGTACACCGTCGACCCTACCAATTGATCAAAAAGGTCATCGATCCGAGGGATCAGGTACTTGTTCTTTTCCGTCAACTTGTTGAGCTCCCAATAATCAATACATAGCCTCAAGCTTCCGTCCTTCTTCTTAACAAAGAGGACCGACACGCTCCAAGGCGAAGAACTTGGGCGCACATACCCTTGCTCCAACAACTCTTGCAGTTGCACCTTCAGCTCCGCCATTTCCTTAGGCGCTAGCCGATACGGAGATCGTGACACAGGCTTTGCACCTGACACTAGCTCAATCGTGAAATCTATCTCCCGCTGCGGCGGGGCTCCAGGAAGATCTCTAGGGAACACATCAGGGTACTCTGATACCACTGAAATACTATCCAATACAGGCTTTGGCTTTGCAACCTCCACTAGTGTAAAGAACAGTTCTGCACCGGCGCGAACCACCTTCACCACCTGAAGAGCAGACATCAACGTCTTGCTCGACCCCTTCAAACCCGTAAAAGTCGTCTCACGACTTGATCCCAGCTTGACTTCCTTACTACCGCAATCAATATGGGTCCGCTGCTTCGAGAGCCAGTCCATGCCAAATATAACGTCGAACTCCACTAACTGAAGTAACGATGCTTGTAGATCGAACTCCTGATTCCCAATACAAATCTTAACACCACAGATTCTATTCGCGCGCATCGAACACCCATTGGGCAATAACACATCCAACTTATCCTTCGCCATTGAAGAAGGGACTCCGATGTGTGATATAAATACTTCGGACAGGAAGGAGTGTGAAGCTCCTGTATCGAAGAGTGCTCTTGCCGGATTTTCACAAATCAAAACAAATCCTAAACAAGCAGTGGTAAGGTAACATGTGCATAACAAGTATTTAAAGAAATTAACTTACTATAAATTAAACCGTACCTATAACCACATCCGCCTGTTTGATGGCCTCCTGTTGGCCAAGATTATACACCCTTGGTTGGGTCGGAGCATAATGGGACGTGGTCGACTCCACCGCCTTGACCTTTTCTTCATAAGTTGCTCCTGGCTTTCTTTCGGACTTGGGATGTCCGCTCCGGCACTCACGGGCATAATGCCCCGGCTTCCCACAGTTGTAACATACGCCCGGGGTCCGACCCGTAGTCGCCCCAAAATCACCAGCAGAGGGGGCTGGACCCGAAGTCCTAGCTTTCTTGTTCCACTTCCGGAAGACAGACTTTGAGGAGTTCGGCACTCTGAACTCCGACTTCTTATCACCCAAGCTTTTCTTTGCTTGTATATTCTTCATGTCCTTCTCCAAGGACCGGGCAGTGTTGACCAAGGTCAAGAAACACTGCGTCATCGGACCCGAGAGTAGTAACCTTAACTAATCTCTCAACCCTTCGTAGAATCGATTCGTCTTGCTCTCCTCATCCGCAATGGTGGAGCTAGCATAACGACTCAATCGAGTAAACTCGTGGAGATATTCATCCACGCTACTGTCCCCTTGTACCAACTTCAGGAACTCGTTCTTCAATGCTATCCTTTGCGCCGAAGGGAGGTATCTAGCCAAGAACAATCTCGAGAATTCTTCCATCGAGACATCAACAAGTTGCCTACCTCTCAATAGGTGCAGCTCCAATCCTTCCCACCACAATCTCGCTTCACCGTCCAAAAGGAACGTAGCAATGGTGGTCATTTGCCACTCCTCCGTCTTTGTTGCTGTCATGACTCGCTTCACCCTGGAGATCCAGTCTTTAGCTTGAGATGGGGTTCCCAACCCCGAGAATACCAGAGGATTAAAGCTCATGACATGCTTGAGCTGTCTCTCGGTTTCCCTCCTTGGCACCAACGTCTCCACTACTACCTGCTCCGCTGCAGGAGCGGGCTGCTGTATTTGCCTTGCAGGCTGTGCATTCATCATGGCCAACACTGCTTCGGCCACCAATCGTATGGTCTCAGCCGATGGAGGTGTTGTAGGAGCAACATCTGCTGCACTGCTAGCCTCAAAAACTCGACGTTCTGATGGCCCAACACCACTTCTGGTCACCTATAGTGGTACAAAACACCGTTAAGCGACCAAATAAAATTACAAACAACAATTATAGGAACACACAGGTTCCCCAAACACGTGTATTTTCATTCCTAAGTGGACATTCATGGGTTCTTTTACTGTTATAACGATGACGCACACACATGTGCTCACCACCCCTTAAAAAGAATTCGGCCACGAATTCAGCTTAAGCCCGACCAAAACCAGTAGTATGATACCAAATTGTAACATACCCTATCCGTCGCATAGCATATAGCAGTAGGTCCGGCCGGGGCCCGACGCCATATACCACAGACAGACCGGGTGGTTAATCAGTGGAAACCATCCAACTAATCCAACGCCCTACACATAGCATTCTAGCGGAAGCAGTTTTATAAGTTGTAACTAAGAGAACCCAGCACCAAGCTTGAATGTCCACAAAACACCAAATAGGAATGTAGTACATACACAAGTACAGGCCTTAAGGCCTTACAAAATGGTTTAGTTAATATTACATGTTTTCCATACCACGACACGCATACCGATCATACATGAATAAAAGCAAGAAAGCATTCCAATACGGCCTTCGAGGGCCGGCTTCGCAATTTGGGCTTTAGCCTGCTATTGACCGCTTGGTCCAGCAGCACCTGCAAGCAACAAACCACCGCACGGTGGCAAACAAAAGCAACGGTCAGCAATGCTGACCAAATTATAACGACCATGCCCCCAATTCGGGGCGGTGATGCTCCTTCCCTACATTTTATTAGCACAACCAAGCAGTATATAAATTCATTGCATCACAGGCGTTGGCACGTATGGCCACATGCCCCGTGCTCTCAGGGCACATTCTCGGTGATCATAGTCTAAGCCCGTTGACTCACCACCGTCCCCAGGACGGCAATCTCTCGTGAGCAATTTGGTCTTTTAGGAAGATGTTACGACACTTTAATATCATCAACAGCCTATGTCACGACACTTTAATACCATCGACAACAAAGACCTGACCTCTATGCCCTCGGCATAAAGTAGGAACGGTTCCACTCAACCCGTTGCTCACTTGCCACGACACTTTAAAATCATCGGCACGAGTTAAGTTTCCCCGAAGCCCGTGAATCGAACGCACAATATTACATAACCCAGTTATGTACAAGTTGGATCCCAGGCCCACAAGTTTGGCAGAACCACGCATCTGCCCAGTTTTCCGGGTGTACCTTAAGGTTAATCCCCAAGGCTCCCTGTTGCAATCTACTACGTAGAAAACCCGAAAAACAAACAATCGCACGGAGTCTTCTCCGGCATTTATGCAATGCAACATCACCGATCCAGACCAACATGTCCGGATAGCTTCACACATCATGTCTATGTCCGTTCTCGATTACGGACTCTACACAACAGGGAATTTACATATCTACCCGAAGGAATGCCTCCAACTCACCGCAAACTCGTGAGAGCGGGCTTCCTATGCAAAGAAGGAGAGCTTCACATGCTCAAGTAGAGAATCGTTAACCTAGCGTTCTTCCTTGGCGCCATGGAAATGTAAGCGGATGAAAAGCACCGCACTCTCTTTGCCTGCGTAGATCTGAAGTTGGTTCGCGATTTGGAGCTCCGAAGCTCGTCCAAAGACCGGATCTAAGCTTCTTCTTCCTCCTTGGCTCTCCTCTCTCTATACTTTAGAAAGAGAACCTCTCAAGTGAAATGAGGGTTTCAAGGGTCCAATCCCGTGTATATTCCATCAGGAACAACCCCCAGCCGTTGGATCCCAAATTAAAGAAACGAACGACCTTAATTCGGGCCTGAAATGCTAAAACTGGACCGAACACGGCCTGCGACACGCCCGTGTCCAGGGCCGTGTCCCCCATTCGCCGTCAAAATCGACGCGTCTGGAACAACACACGGGTATCCGACACGCCCGTGTTCGACCCGACACGCTCTTGTTCCAACTAACACGGCCGTGTGGTCGGCCATGTACCCCCATCGACACAGCCCCGAAAACAACCCGAGACTCACATGGGTCTTGGACACGCCCGTGTCCTAGCCCGTGTCTAACTCGAACACGCCTGGGCTCCAGGCCGTGTTCACTGTCTCGACACTTCGTCGACTACCTGACACGGCCTTGGACACACCCGTGTCCTAGGCCGTGTGCCTTGTCTCGACACATCGTCGAGCGAAAATGTCGACTTCGCGGGCCGATTGTCGACATGGGCTCGACACGCCCTGAAACACGCCCGTGTCTCAGGCCGTGTGCCCTATCTCGACATATTGTCGAGCGCAAAATGTCGACTTCACGACCAAATCGTCGACTCCAGCCTGACACACCCTGGGACACGCCCGTGTCCCAGGCCGCGTGCCTCCTGCCAAATACCAGATTTGGCCCAAAACGCCTCCCGTCGCTCTTTTGAGTTTCCGGGCGTTACAACTCTCCCCCTCTTAAAAGAATTTCGCGCACGAAATTACATAAAGGAAAGACAAGTACCAAAATGAAATTGTACCTGAGCGGAACAACTCCGGATACTCGTCAAGCATAGTCTGCTCTCGTTCCCAAGAGAGCTCCTCTCGACCGCAATTGTCCCATTGGACCTTGACCATCCTGATCTCTTTATTGCGTAGCCGCTTGACTTCCGAGTCCTCAATCCGCACGGGCTTGACTTTTGTCTTCAACGCACTATCCACCGGCACTTGATCAACCGCGATCACTTGCGAAGGCTCTTGCACCGCCTTCCGTAGCACCGAAATATGGAATACATCATGTAAACCACTAAGATCCACTGAAAGCTTCAACCGATAGGCTACTTCACCAACCCGCTCCAGAACCTCAAACGGCCCAAGGTACCTTGGGCTTAGCTTTTTCAATTGCCGCACCCGCGAGACACCCTTGAACGGCTTGATCTTTAAGTACACCCAGTCGCCCACAGCGAACTCCACGTTCCTGTGCTTGGCATTATAGTACTTCGCTTGCCGGTCCTGAGCGATTAGCAACCTTTCCCGAATGGTACGAACCAAGGACATAACATACTTCACCTCTTGGCGCTTGTACAATTTTGACTCACCCGTTTCTAACCAAGACAATGGCGTGCGACATTTTCAACCATATAGGGCGTCGAAGGGCGCCATTTGAATACTCGCCTGGTAGCTATTGTTGTACGCAAATTCCACCAAATAAAGATGGTCTTCCCATTGCTTTCCAAAGTCCAAGACACACATGCAGAACATGTCTTCCATAGTTCTATTGACCCTCTCAGTCTGCCCATCCGTTTGCGGATGGAAGGCTGTGCTGAATTTTACCTTTGTTCCCAACATTTGCTGCACTAGCCTCCAATCATTGGACGTGAACCGCCCATCTCGGTCACTCACGATGCTGCGGGGCACACCGTGAAGCCGTACTATATTATCCACATATAGTTTTGCCAACTTCTCCACCGGATCATCCTTCCTATGCGGAATGAAATGCGACACCTTCGTTAACCGATCTACGACCACCCAAATTGCGTCGTTCCCCTTTTGCGACCTTGGCAAACCGTGCACAAAGTCCATAGAGATGTCGTTGAATTTCCACTCTGGAATAGGCAAGGACTTCAGAAATCCTCCCGGCTTTTGGCATTCTGCCTTCACCAAGGCGCAAGTTTGGCACTTCACCACGTAGAGTGCCACATCCTTCTTCAAACCCGGCCACCAAAACAGTTCCTTAACATCGTGGTACATCTTCGTGCTCCCCGGATGAATCGAGTACTTGGTATGGTATTCCTCGTACAACAATTCCACCCGCAAATTGCCCACACTTGGGATGCACAAACGACCGTCTTTCCAAAGCAATATGTCCTCCACAACAAATTGGGAATTTGACCCATCCAGAGCCTCTACCATGAACTGCTTCATAAGGTCATCCAAATCCAATGCCTTCCGAATCCGATCAGTCAGGTCATATTGGACTTCAGTCCAATTCAGTACTGCTTCAGCACTTGCTTGCTTGTCTACACAAACAATTTTCAACGCCTCCAACTCCTGAACCAACCGCTCGTCATGGATCGACAGCTAATTGGCTTGAGCTGGGGCCCGACGACTCAACGCGTCTGCAACTGCATTACCTTTACCAGGCACGTATTGGATCTTGAATGTATAGTCCCCCAGGAACTCCATCCATCTACGCTGCAGCATATTCAGATCTTTCTGGTCAATCAAATACTTCAGGCTCTTATGATCGGTGTTGATATCAATCTTCACACCGTACAAATAGTGTCTCCACAGCTTCAAGGCAAAAATCACGGCCTCTAACTCCAAGTCATGGACCGGATAATTCGTCTCGTGCACTTTCAGCTGTCTCGAGCCATAAGCTATCACACTTCCGTGTTGCAGTAGCACGCAACCCAAACCGCTGCCCGAAGCATCGCTATAAATCTCATAACCTTCGGTCCCACTCGGCGAACTAAGCACAGGCGTCGTGGTCAACCGACATTTCAACTCTTCAAAAGCTCGCGTGCACTCCGGCGTCCAAACGAACTTCTGCTCCTTCCTCGTCAAAGTAGTGAGAGGTAATGCTATCCGCGAGAAGTTCTCTATGAAGCACCTATAATAGCCGGAAAGCCCTAGAAAGCTCCGGACTTCTGCTATCGTAGAAAGCTCAGGCCACTCCCGTATTGCAACAATCTTCGCCGGATCCACTGCAAAACCTTCCCCACTCACTATATGATCGAGGAACGCCACTGAGGGTAACCAAAACTCGCACTTCGAGAACTTGACATACAACTGATTCCTCCTTAGCTTCTCCAAAACCAAATGAAGATGCTTGAAGTGATCTTCCTCACTCTGCGAGTACACCAAAATATCGTTGATGAAGACGATCACAAAATGGTCCAAGTACTCCCTGAAGGTCTCGTTCATCAAATCCATGAACACTGACGGCACATTAGTGAGCCCAAACGGCATGACCGTAAACTCGTAATGCCCGTATCTCGTACTGAACGATGTCTTCGGGATATCACTCTCCCTTATTCGCAGCTGATAGTACCCGGACTTGAGATCCAACTTCAAGTACACTGTCGACCCGACCAATTGATCAAAAAGTCATCGATCCGAGGGATTAGGTACTTGTTCTTTTCCGTCAACTTGTTGAGCTCCCAATAATCAATACATAGCCTCAAGCTTCCGTCCTTCTTCTTAACAAAGAGGACCGGCACGCTCCAAGGCGAAGAACTTGGGCGCACATACCCTTGCTCCAACAACTCTTGCAGTTGCACCTTCAGCTCCGCCATTTCCTTAGGCGCTAGCCGATACGGAGATCGTGACATAGGCTTTGCACCTGACACTAGCTCAATCGTGAAATCTATCTCCCGCTGCGGCGGGGCTCCAGGAAGATCTCTAGGGAACACATCAGGGTACTCTGATACCACTGAAATACTATCCAATACAGGCTTTGGCTTTGCAACCTCCACTAGTGTAAAGAACAGTTCTACACCGGCGCGAACCACCTTCACCACCTGAAGAGCAGACATCAACGTCTTGCTCGACCCCTTCAAGCCCGTAAAAGTCGTCTCACGACTTGATCCCAGCTTGACTTCCTTACTACCGCAATCAATATGGGCCCGCTGCTTCGAGAGCCAGTCCATGCCAAATATAACGTCGAACTCCACCAACTGAAGTAACGACGCTTGTAGATCGAACTCCTGATTCCCAATACAAATCTTAACACCACAGATTCTATCCGCGCGCATCGAACACCCATTGGGCAATAACACAACCAACTTATCCTTCGCCATTGAAGAAGGGACTCCGATGCGTGATATAAATCCTTCGGACAGGAAGGAGTGTGAAGCTCCTGTATCGAAGAGTGCTCTTGCCGGATTTTCACAAATCAAAACAAATCCTAAACAAGCAGTGGTAAGGTAACATGTGCATAACAAGTATTTAAAGAAATTAACTTGCTATAAATTAAACCGTACCTATAACCACGTCCGCCTGTTTGATGGCCTCCTGTTGGCCAAGATTATACACCCTTGGTTGGGCCGGAGCATAATGGGACGCGGTCGACTCCACCGCCTTGACCTTTTCTTCATAAGTTGCTCCTGGCTTTCTTTCGGACTTGGGACGTCCGCTCCGGCACTCACGGGCATAATGCCCCGGCTTCCCACAGTTGTAACATACGCCCGGGGTCCGACCCGTAGTAGCCCCAAAATCACCAGCAGAGGGGGCTGGACCCGAAGTCCTAGCTTTCTTGTTCCACTTCCGGAAGACAGACTTTGAGGAGTTCGGCACTCTGAACTCCGACTTCTTATCACCCAAGCTTTTCTTTGCTTGTATATTCTTCATGACCTTCTCCAAGGACCGGGCAGTGTTGACCAAGGTCAAGAAACACTGCGTCATCGGCCCCGAGAGTAGTAACCTCAACTAATCTCTCAACCCTTCATAGAATCAATTCGTCTTGCGCTCCTCATCCGCAATGGTGGAGCTAGCATAACGACTCAATCGAGTAAACTCGTGGAGATATTCATCCACGCTACTGTCCCCTTATACCAACTTCAGGAACTCGTTCTCCAATGCTATCCTTTGCGCCGAAGGGAGGTATCTAGCCAAGAACAATCTCGAGAATTCCTCCATCGAGACATCAACAAGTTGCTTACCTCTCAATAGGTGCAGCTCCAATCCTTCCCACCACAATCTCGCTTCACCGTCCAAAAGGAACGTAGCAATGGTGGTCATTTGCCACTCCTCCTTCTTTATTGCTGTCATGACTCGCTTCACCCTGGAGAGCCAGTCTTTAGCTTGAGATGGGGTTCCCAACCCCGAGAATACCAGAGGATTAAAGCTCATGACATGCTTGAGCTGTCTCTCGGTTTCCCTCCTTGGCACCAACGTCTCCACTACTACCTGCTCCGCTGCAGGAGCGGGCTGCTGCATTTGCCTTGCAGGCTGTGCATTCATCATGGCCAACACTGCTTCGGCCACCAATCGTATGGTCTCAGCCGATGGAGGTGTTGTAGGAGCAACATCTGCTGCACTGCTAGCCTCAAAAACTCGACGTTCTGATGGCCCAGCACCACTTCTGGTCACCTATAGTGGTACAAAACACCGTTAAGCGACCAAATAAAATTACAAACAACAATTATAGGAACACACAGGTTCCCCAAACACGTGTATTTTCATTCCTAAGTGGACATTCATGGGTTCTTTTACTGTTATAACGATGACGCACACACATGTGCTCACCACCCCTTAAAAAGAATTCGGCCACGAATTCAGCTTAAGCCCGACCAAAACCAGTAGTCTGATACCAAATTGTAACATACCCTATCCGTCGCATAGCATATAGCAGTAGGTCCGGCCGGGACCCGACGCCATATACCACAGACAGACCGGGTGGTTAATCAGTGGAAACCATCCAACTAATCCAACGCCCTACACATAGCATTCTAGCGGAAGCAATTTTATAAGTTGTAACTAAGAGAACCCAGCACCAAGCTTGAATGTCCACAAAACACCAAATAGGAATGTAGTACATACACAAGTACAGGCCTTAAGGCCTTACAAAATGGTTTAGTTAATATTACATGTTTTCCATACCACGACACGCATACCGATCATACATGAATAAAAGCAAGAAAGCATTCCAATACGGCCTTCGAGGGCCGGCTTCGCAATTTGGGCTTTATCCTGCTATTGACCGCTTGGTCCAGCAGCACCTGCAAGCAACAAACCACCGCACGGTGGCAAACAAAAGCAACGGTCATCAATGCTGACCAAATTATAACGATCATGCCCCCAATTCGGGGCGGTGATGCTCCTTCCCTGCATTTTATTAGCACAACCAAGCAGTATATAAATTCATTGCATCACAGGCGTTGGCACGCATGGCCACATGCCCCGTGCTCTCAGGGCACATTCTCAGTGATCACAGTCTAAGCCCGTTGACTCACCACCGTCCCCAGGACGGCAATCTCTCGTGAGCAATTTGGTCTTTTCGGCAGATGTTACGACACTTTAATATCATCAACAGCCTATGTCACGACACTTTAATATCATCGACAGCAAAGACCTGACCTCTATGCCCTCGGCATAAAGTAGGAACGGTTCCACTCAACCCGTTGCTCACTTGCCACGACACTTTAAAATCATCAGCACGAGTTAAGTTTCCCCGAAGCCCGTGAATCGAACGCACAATATTACATAACCCAGTTATGTACAAGTTGGATCCCAGGCCCACAAGTTTGGCAGAACCACGCATCTGCCCAGTTTTCCGGGTGTACCTTAGGGTTAATCCCCAAGGCTCCCTGTTGCAATCTACTACGTAGAAAACCCGAAAAACAAACAATCGCACGGAGTCTTCTCCGGCATTTATGCAATGCAACATCACCGATCCAGACCAACATGTCCGGATAGCTTCACACATCATGCCTATGTCTGTTCTCGATTACGGACTCTACACAACGGGGAATTTACATATCTACCCGAAGGAATGCCTCCAACTCACCGCAAACTCGTGAGAGCGGGCTTCCTATGCAAAGAAGGAGAGCTTCACATGCTCAAGTAGAGAATCGTTACCCTAGCGTTCTTCCTTGGCGCCATGGAAATGTAAGCGGATGAAAAGCACCGCACTCTCTTTGCCTGCGTAGATCTGAAGTTGGTTCGCGATTTGGAGCTCCGAAGCTCCTCCAAAGACCGGATCTAAGCTTCTTCTTCCTCCTTGGCTCTCCTCTCTCTATACTTTAGAAAGAGAACCTCTCAAGTGAAATGAGGGTTTCAAGGGTCCAATCCCGTGTATATTCCATCAGGAACAACCCCCAGCCGTTGGATCCCAAATTAAAGAAACAAACGGCCTTTATTCGGGCCTGAAATGCTAAAACTGGGCCGAACACGGCCTGCGACACGCCCGTGTCCAGGGTCGTGTCCCCCATTCGCCGTCAAAATCAACGCGTCTGCAACAACACACGGGCATCCGAAACACCCGTGTTCGGCCCGACATGCCCGTGTTCCAACTAACACGGCCGTGTACCCCCATCGACACAGCCCCGAAAACAACCCGAGACTCACACGGGTCTTGGACACGCCCGTGTCCTAGCCCGTGTCTAACTCGAACACGCTTGGGATCCAGGCCGTGTTCACTGTCTCGACACTTCGTCGAGAGAAGTTCGTCGACTACCTGACACACCCTTGGACACGCCCGTGTCCTAGGCCGTGTGCCTTGTCTCGGCACATCGTCGAGCGAAAATGTCGACTTCACGGGTCGATTGTCGACACGGGCTCGACACGCCCTGAGACACACCCGTGTCTCAGGCCGTGTGCCCTGTCTCGACACATCATCGAGCGCAAAATGTCGACTTCGCGACCAAATCGTCGACTCCAGCCTGACACGCCCTGGGTCATGCCCGTATCCCAGGCCGCGTGCCTCCTGCCAAATACCAGATTTTGCCCAAAATGCCTCCCATCGCTCTTTTGAGTTTCGGGGCATTACATACCACCCCAGCGAGAGATTGACTTCACGATCGAGTTGGTGCCAGGTGCGAAACCTGTGGCCCGCTCGTCATATCGCGTCGCACCAAAAGAAATGGTGGAGTTGAAAGTCCAACTGCAAGAATTATTGGAGCAGGGTTATATATGCTCAAGCATGTCTCCTTGGAGCGCCCCTGTGCTTTTTGTGAAAAAGAAAGACGGTGGCTTGCGGTTTTGTATTGATTACCGCGAACTGAATAAGCTGATCGAGAAAAATAAATATCCGATTTCGCGGATTGATGAGTTGTTCGATCAGCTAGTGGGATCGTCCGTCTACTCGAAGTTGGACTTGAAGTCTGGTTATTACCAGTTGAGAATCCGGGAAGAAGACATTCCCAAAACTGCATTTGGAACACGGTACTGGCACTATGAGTTCACGGTAATGCCGTTTGGGCTGTGCAATGTGCCCTCAGTATTTATGGACTTGATGCACCGAATATTCCGAGAATACCTGGATCTGTTCGTGATAGTGTTCATTGATGATATCCTGGTGTACTCGAGATCGGAAGCTGATCATGAGAAGCACTTGCGGTTGGTATTGAATACCTTGAGGCAGAATCAGCTCTATGACATGTTCTCGAAGTGCGAGTTTTGGCTAGCGTCAGTGGCTTTTCTGGGCCATGTGGTGAGTGGAGCGGGCATAGCAGTGGATCCAGCAAAGATAAAGGCCATACAGGAGTGGCCGGTGTTGTCTTCAGTGGCTGAAATCAGGAGCTTCCTTGGACTAGTGGGCTACTATCGAAGATTTGTTGCAAATTTCTCGCGAATCGCTTTGTTGCTAACCACACTAACGAGAAAAGATCAGAAGTTCGTTTGGACGCCAGAGTGCGCGCGAGCTTTTGAAGAGATGAATATTCGGTTGACCATAGCGCTTGTGTTGTCATCGTCATGTGGTACCAATGGGTTTGTAATCTACAATGATGCCTCAGGGAGCGGCTTAGGCTGCGTTCTTCTGCAAAATGAAAAGGTGATCGCTTATGGCTCACGCCAGCTGAAGATGCACAAACGAAACTATCCCGTCCATGACTTATAATTGACGGCAGTGATCTTTGCACTAAAACTTTGGCGACACTATCTTTATGGAGTGAAGGTGGAGATCTATACTGATCATAAGAGCCTAAAGTACCTGTTGGAGCAGAAGGACCTGAATATGCGACAACGAAGGTGGTTGGAGTTCCTCGGGGACTATACCTTTGAGATTCATTATACGCCCGAGAAGGGGAATGTAGCCGCAGATGCCTTGAGTCGGAGAGCTCCGATAAGGGCGAGCTGGTTGCAGAGGCATGATGAACGTCTCATCCAGGAGTTGGAAGTATTGGAGATCTCATGTGTTGACAAGAATGCTATAGCCGATGCATGTCTGAACTGGACGGAGGTACTGTGTGACCTTGCAGACCGGATTCGACGAGCAACGAGTTTAGATGAAGATCTCTTACGCTATGTTAAAAAGGGGCCAGAGGGCAAATTATCCTGGGATGACGGTCTTTTGCAGAAAGAGGACCATTTGTGCGTCCCGAATTTGGGTAAATTGAGGGAAGAACTGATGTATGAAGCACATTATATGAAGTACTCAATCCACTCAGTGAGCACGAAGATGTTCAGGGATATGAAAAAGCTGTTCTGCTGGACAGGGCTAAAGAAATATGTTGCTCATTATGTGGCCAAATGTCAAACGTGCTATGGTGAAGGCGGAATGCCAGAAGTCAGGCGGTTATTTTAAGTCATTGTCGATTCCAGAATGGAAGTGAAATTCCACCTAGTGTCAACTACCTTCACCTATGGGGGGGGGGGGGAATAGGTGACGTGCAGCGTTTTTATGGAATTTAAAATTGCACCTGCACAAGAGAACAAAACAGCACAGCAAAGAAAGTACACAAGCAATTTATAGTGGTTCCCCGATTTGGGTACATCCACTTTCCCCCTTCGACCTATCTCCCAACAAGAGACGACTCGGTCACTTCTCCAACAGGATTGAAATCCAATCCTTGCACTATTGGAAGGAACCCTTCCACACGTAGGAGTCAACACTCCCACAACACGGGTTACACCCAACCCTTACAACTAGGAACCAACGTTCCTTTACAACAAAAATGAACTAGAATGTACAAGAAGTACAAACTACTTTTGGAGACTAAGGTGTCCCTCTTCGTTCGATGACGTGTCCTAGAATTGAACGAAGAGTCCATAACCCTCGATCTCACTTGGAGAGAATCTCCTGAAACCGGCGGCGGCAAGAAGGGCGGCGGCTTGGTTCTCGGGATCGGCGGAGACAACGGTGTGCGGCTGCTGTACTTTGGAGATTCAAACTTTGTAGCAAAGCTAGCAAGGTCTTCCAACGGTCACACTAGGATCGATCATCTCGATCGATTCGGACGGGGAAGGTTTTCCCGATCAACAAATCAAGAGACAAGGGATCTCTGGTTAGACGCGTGAGACGCTACGCTTGGCTAAGCTTCTGTCGCCGGAAGATCTAGAAGAATCACGATCAAACTGCCGGCGATCGACTACCACGAGCGGCGACGGCGGCGGAGCAGGTATCGCGATCTAGGTCAAGGTCGGCGGCTCGTGTATTTCTTTCTGTGTGTCCTAACTGTTCAAAAATACGCGTGTATTTATACACAAGTATACTCCTTAATGACCGTTGTGGGTCCCACCAGAAGAAACCCTAATTCCGGTTCAAAACAGTGCCAGCGGCAGAGTCCGGTCCAGCGGTTTCCAGAAAATTGTCCAAGTCAGATTCGGTGAGAATCGAAGGTGATTCTCGACGAGTCGACGAGAATCAACCGGTGATTCTCGACGATTCGGCGAGAATCACGAGTGATTCTCGCTGAATCACTTGATGATTCTCGCCGAATCACTTGATGATTCTCGACGAATATGACTTAGCGCCAGATTTGCACGCTTTAATGTAGCCGGAAAGAAACGGCGAGAATCAGCCAGTGATTCTCGACGATTCGGCGAGAATCACTAGTGATTCTCCCCGAATCGGCGAGAATCACTTGGTGATTCTCGTCGATTATCACTTAGACGATTTTTCGTCTTTTCCGCCCAAAAGCTGCTCTTTGACCCATCCTTGCTCCTTGTCTGCTCTTGCAAGATCACAGCCCTGTACTTGAAAATAAGTACACTCCAATAGAGAGAGTACACGTAGGCCAACACACTGATCTGCTCAACGAGGGATTACGTCGTGCAGACCCGTGTATATTGACCTACTGCACCCTGACATTGGTGTGCACTTAGCGTGGAATAACTGCAAGCACAACTTGAAATATTTTGTCAAATACATTGTCTATTTACCTTAGCTTGTTCATGGGCTTCTTCAAATCAGGTACGTTGTGGATACAATACCCAACAATCTCCCCCTATTTGAAGAAGCCTAAACCCTACAAGTTAAGGTGAATAGAGCGAATGGGAATGAAAATCATAAACTTGAAATTGAGTTGAGAGAGATATTCATTACCAAATACCAATTTCTTGAGAGCAAACTTGGAGCCACCTTAGCCTTAGCCGAGAGGGTAATCTCCCCCTTTTCGGCTTCTGAAAATCTGGGTCTGTTGCATTTGACCCCTTGCTCCCCCGCAGTACTTGCACCTGTGCTCACACTTGAGTTCCTGACAGAGGCTCCCCCTAGAGGCACGATCCTTGAGCTTCTGTAGTCTTCATTCCTCATAGTTTAGCATCCCCAATTCAGTTTTGAAAAGACTGAACTTGGCCTCGTCTAAGGGCTTTGTGAATATATCTGCAATCTGCTTGTCCGTGGGGACATAACAGAGAGAGATGTCCTTGTTCTCCACGTGCTCCCGAATGAAGTGCTAGCGCACTTCAAAATGCTTCGTTCTGCTGTGCGATACCAGATTGTTGGCAATTGCAATTGCACTGGAGGAGTCGCAGTACATTGGTACTTCCTTGAACTGAAGGTCGTAGTCGGCTAACTGGTTTCTGATCCATAGGAGTTGTGCGCAACAGCTGCCTGCCGAGATGTACTCAGACTCTGCTGTGGAGGTAGCTACACAATTCTGCTTCTTGCTGTTCCATGAGATAAGCCTTCTTCCGAGGAATTGACACGTCCCGGAAGTGCTTTTCCTGTCATCCCTACTCCCTACAAAATCAGCATCTGAAAAACCTATTAGCTCGACATCATTATTTCTCGGGTACCACAAGCCAAGATTGGGAGTACCTTTAAGGTATCTTAGAATGCGCTTGGCAGTGACATAGTGAGATTCCTTAGTGTTCACCTGATATCTGGCACAGACACATGTGGAGAACATGATATCCGGTCTACTGGCAGTAAGGTAGAGCAGGGATCCAATGATGCTTCTGTATTTGGTTTCATCGAAAGGTTTACCTTTCTCATCCTTATCCAGAGACATAGTGGATCTCATTGGAGTCCTCATAGAGGTTGCACTCTCCATACCGAATTTCTTGAGGAGTTCATTTGTGAACTTCGTCTGAGAGATGAAGATTCCATCCTCAAACTGTTTCACTTGAAGTCCCAAGAAATACTTTAGCTCTCCCATACTGCTCATTTCAAACTTTTCTTGCATAAGTTTAGAAAACTTTTTGCAAAGATTGTTGTCCGTTGAGCCGAATATAATGTCATCGACATAGATTTGTACCAGCAAAATCTTGCCTTTGACTTCCCTGAGAAACAATGTCTTATCTATTTTACCTCTAGAGAACTTGTTCTCAAGAAGAAAACTAGATAAAGTCTCATACCAAGCTCTTGGAGCTTGTTTTAAACCATATAGAGCTTTATTAAGAAAATATACATGATTGGGATAAGTAGGATTGACAAAACCTGGGGGTTGAGCGACGTATACTTCCTCTTTCAGGTCTCCGTTCAAGAACGCTGATTTCACATCCATCTGATAGACTATGAATCCTTTATACGAAGCATACGCCAGGAACAATCTGATTGCCTCGAGCCTTGCCACTGGTGCAAAGGTCTGGTCGAAGTCAATCCCCTCCTCCTGTCTGTAACCTTGAGCCACCAGCCTGGCCTTGTTCTTTATGATAACACCATGTTCATCCAGTTTGTTTCTGAAGATCCACTTGGTGCCAATCACATTCTGCTTGTGCGGTCTGGGAACCAGCGTCCAAACGTTGCATCGTTCGAATTGATGTAGTTCATCTTGCATGGCCAAAATCCATGCCGCGTCTTTGTTCGCCTCGTCGAACTTCTTTGGCTCAACCTGTGACAGGAAGCTAAAATGCAAAATCTCGTTAATAGTACCTCTTCGAGTTCTGACACCGTCACGAGGATCTCCGATGATCTGATCTCTAGGATGATCCCTCACATGCCGGAGCTCTAGAAGTCTGGCGTCTGGAGCTTCGACTACTTCTTGGGCTTCTCCTTCTTCTAGGAGATTTGTTCCATTTTGATCTTCAACATTCCCAGTTGACGTTGAGGTGGAAACTTTGACGTACTTAGGAGTTTCCTCTTTAGCGGTCTCATCGAGACTCAGCTGTTCAAGTCGTGCACCTGCATCTTCAAGAATACCACTGGAAGAATTGCTGTTAAGCAAACTTCCTTCATCAAATACAACATTAATTGATTCTTCTACCACTAGAGTTTTCTTATTGAAGACCCTATATGCCCGACTGTGGGAACTATAGCCCATGAATATGCCTTCGAAGCATTTTTCACCAAATTTAGTACGCGGGTACTTCCCATTAATCAGTACATAGCATCTGCAACCAAAGATCCTCAAGTAGGACATGGTTGGTTTCCTGCCTCTCAGTAGCTCATAAGGCGTCTTACGATGATGCTTGTTGATCAATGCTTGGTTTTGTACATGACAAGCTGTATTGACCGCCTCTGCCCAGAAGTATTCTGGGAGAGAAGCGTCTTTCAACATTGTCGTGCAGGCTTCAATGAGAGTTCTATTTCTCCTCTCCGCAACTCCATTTTGCTGAGGAGTGCGTGGGGAGGAAAACTCATGAAAGATACCTTGTTCTTCACAAAACTCTGTCATAGCACCAGATTCGAATTCTGTTCCATGGTCACTTCTGATTTTGACCACTGGGCAGTTAAATTCGTTCTGAACCTGCTTGACAAAGCTAGTGAAGATGTCAAATGTATCCGACTTTCATTTTAAGAAGAACACCCATGAAAACCGAGAATGATCATCAACTATCACTAGCGTATAGGACTTGCCTCCAAAGCTATGAACTTGCATTGGACCAAACAAGTCCATATGTAGAAGGTAAAGACATCGGGAAGAGTCTTTGTCTGCAATGCTCTTAAAGGTAGCCCGAGTCTGTTTGCCCATCTGGCATGCAGGACAGGGGATATCTTTGATGCACTTGATAACGGGAGCATCCCTTACTAAGTTTTTAGAAAATAGCATACTAATTGTTTTGAAATTAATATGTGCCAATCTCTTGTGCCATTGTTCACAAATAGATGCACTGCCTATTGCCACAAGGCATACGGGTGTAGATGAATCTAAACTGAGAAAATTTAAGCAGAAGATATTTTTGCTCCTAATGCCTGTTAATACCATCTCAGAAGAGGCACATGATATTATCAGACATTTATCCTTGCAGAACTTAACATCATAACCTTTGTCACATAACTGACTTACACTGATCAGGTTATGGTTTAACCCTTCAACATAAGCCACGTCGGTGATAGAGATTATACCGTTGGAAATCATACCGTAACCTCTGGTGACTCCTCGATCTGACCCTCCAAAGATGACTTTGGGTCCATTCTCGACTGGAGTGTAATCACGCAGCAGGCTTCTTATCCCAGTCATATGCCGGGAGCATCCACTGTCCAAGTACCAGATCGGCGTTTTGGTGGCCTTTGGACATTCCTGCAAAACAAAATTAATTTCCCTTAGGAACCCAATCGAACTTGGGTCCTAGATTCTTGGTTAGCATACTCCCCCTCGGGTGGTTAACCCTACGAGTGGTCGGCCTCGCATTGCTAACATAGGGAGTCTCGTCATACCTCGGATTAAACCAGCAATCCACGGCAAAGTGACCGACTTTGCCACAACACCAACAGTCAAATCTGTTGTACCTCTTCCTAGACTCCTGCTTTACCCAGGGAACGGTGGGTACAGCCGGGGCTTTGGATCTGGAGGTGGAGGCCTCATAGTGATTGCAGTCACATGACTTCTTCACCTTCTGTTCCTTCAGTATAACAGGCTTGGCTCTTGGTGCCTGCTTTCCATTATGGCCGCTAGAGAATTGACCATAATTTCCCATGTGGATTTCCTCATAAGGTGACTTGAAGGCACTCTTACCGAATTTGCGGGGAAAAGTCCAACCATCATATCGGCTCTTTGGCTTTGCAACCGAGGGCCGGAAATGATGACCAAAGGTTGATTCAAAGTCATGTTGGTTGCAAGGAAAGCTAGGCTTTCTGAACGCAACAGGACTGAGCGGAGCCTTTCCCTTTTCAGCAGCAGAGGCCTTCTTGGCGGTCTTATTCTTCCTCTGGTTCCTGTTTCTCCTGGATGAGGGACCAGATAACCCTACATGCCCCAAGCCAGCTCCTTTGGCCTGAGCAGAGAAGGTATCAACTACTGGAAGAACTGTTTTTGGCATAGAGAAGCTCTTGACGATCTTCCTTTCTGCCGCAAGTTGTTTTTCCAACTTGTCGACTTCCTCCTGCTTAAGATCAAGGAGCTTAAGAGACTATGAATGCTTTGAAGTCAGGTCAAGGTGCTCCTGTCGGAGAGAAATCAAACTGGTGATCTCTTCCCTTAGGGAGACACTCTCACCCTTAAGGAATTTCACTTCCTTTTTCTCAGCCTTCAATCTCTTACGGCACTCCTCGAAAGTGTTGAGCAGAAGCTCATACTTCTCGAGGAGCTCCGCTTCACGGGCCGAAAGGCTATCCTCAGGGTCATCATCCTGAGACTCAGGATCAAATTCAGAGTCGGAGAGAGGGGTGTGAGCTTTTACCTTCCCAGTAAATGGGGGGCATTCTCCTTCTGAGTCGGAGTGACCCACCAGCCCGAAGTAGGCTTCCTCATCATCACTGGAGTCTGAGGAATCAGACTCACTCAGTGTCTTTGGCCTTTTGGCGATGTAGCTCCGCTCTTTCTTCTTATCTCTAGAAGATTTGTGCTCCTCTCCTTTCCCTTTTTCTCTCTTGCCTTGGTAGCAGTCGGCCACGACGTGTCCTGACTTATTGCATCCAAAACAAATAATGTCAGAGGAGCGATGTTTATTCGGTTTAGAAGCATACCTGTCAGAAGAATAATTTTTCTTTTGATGCCTGGAGGAGGAGCCGTCTTTCTTTCTTTGATTCCTCATCTTGAGGAACTTCTTGAATTCTCGGGTGATGAGGGAGAAATCCTCCTCAGACAGCTCTGAGCTGGAGGAGCATGGCTCGGAGTCCTCCTCCTCATCCTTTTTCCTAGCACGGTATGAAACCGCACCCTTGCCTTTTCTGGAGTGAATGGCTTTTAGAGCCACAATATTTTCTTTGGCTGCAGCCTTCTCTGCTTCTTCTTCTGCTTTCCTGGTGTTCAGTTGAAGCTCATAGGACATCAGCTTCCCAAACAGAATTTGCGGGTCTGTTTCAGCTAGTCTGCCAAACTCTCGGATGGCGCAGATCTTTGTGTCCCATTCCTTAGTAAGGGACCTAAGGAATTTATCATTAAGTTCACCATCAGTGAACACTCTTCCATATCCTTTGAGGGCATTGACAATCTTGAGGAAGTTCTCGAAGGTGACTCCGATCTCTTCCTTAGGCCCTTGTCTGAAGGCCTCATATTTCTGGTTCAGAAGGGATCTCCGATCATCCCTCACTTCATCAGTTCCCTCCATTAGGATAATCAGGCAGTGCCAGATCTCCTTTGCTGTCCTGCAATTGCAGAAGTTCTGCATCATTGAGTCATCGACCGCGCTGACCAGAATGTTCTGCGCCTTCTTGTCAAGTCCCACCAGCACCATCTCGTCCTTGTCCATTTCAGAAATTTTCTTTGACACTTTCTTGGTAGGATCTATGGTGGAGACCTTAGTGGGGACATAAGGTCCCTCCTCCACGATCATGAAGAGTTGAGGATCAACTGCTTCCATATAGAACCTGATCCTTTCCTTGCAGATAGGAAAGTTGAGCCTGGTGTATACTGGGATCTTGCCTGTGTACTTGAGCCCGTCCATAGTAGATGTTTGCCTTCTTCTTGACACTAGCGGCAGGATTCAACTCAAGGTGTAAACCTTTTTGATGAGGAACCTTGCTTTGATACCACTTGAAAGTCCACCTAGTGTCAACTACCTTCACCTATGGGGGGGGGGGAATAGGTGACGTGCAGCGTTTTTGCGGAATTTAAAATTGTACCTGCACAAGAAAACAAAACAACACAGCAAAGAAAGTACACAAGCAATTTATAGTGGTTCTCCGATTTGGGTACATACACTTTCCCCCTTCGACCTATCTCCCAACAAGGGACGACTCGATCACTTCTCCAACAGGATTGAAATCCAATCCTTGCACTATCGGAAGGAACCCTTCCACACGTAGGAGTCAACACTCCCACAACACGGGTTGCACCCAACCCTTACAACTAGGAACCAACGTTCCTTTACAACAAAAATGAACTAGAATGTACAAGAAATACAAACTACTTTTGGAGACTAAGGTGTCCCTCTTCGTTCGATGACGTGTCCTAGAATTGAACGAAGAGTCCACAACCCTCGATCTCACTTGGAGAGAATCTCCCCGAAACCGGCGGCGGCAAGAAGGGCGGCGGCTTGGTTCTCGGGATCGGCGGCGACAACGGTGTGCGGCTGCTGTACTTTGGAGATTCAAACTTCGTAGCAAAGCTAGCAAGGTCTTCCAACGGTCACACTAGGATAAATCGCCTCGATCGATTCGGACGGGGAAGGTTTTCCCGATCAATAAATCAAGAGACAAGGGATCTCTGGTTAGACGCGTGAGACGCTACGCTTGGCTAAGCTTCTGTCGCCGGAAGATCTAGAAGAATCACGATCAAAATGCTGGCGATCGACTACCACGAGCGGCGATGGCGGCGGAGCAGGTATCACGATCTAGGCCAAGGTCGGCGGCTCGTGTATTTCTTTCTGTGTGTCCTAACTGTTCAAAAATACGCATGTATTTATACACAAGTATACTCCTTAATGACCGTTGTGGGTCCCACCAGAAGAAACCCTAATTCTGGTTCAAAACAGTGCCAGCGGTAGAGTCCGGTCCAGCGGTTTCCAGAAAATTGTCCAAGTCAGATTCGGTGAGAATCGAAGGTGATTCTCGACGAGTCGGCGAGAATCAACCGGTGATTCTCGACGATTCTCGCTGAATCACTTGATGATTCTCGCCGAATCACTTGATGATTCTCGACGAATATGACTTAGCGCCAGATTTGCACGCTTTAATGTAGCCGGAAAGAAACGACGAGAATCAGCCAGTGATTCTCGACGATTCGGCGAGAATCACTAGTGGTGATTCTCACCGAATCGGCGAGAATCACTTGGTGATTCTCGTTGATTATCACTTAGACGATTTTTCGTCTTTTCCGCCCAAAAGCTGCTCTTTGACCCATCCTTGCTCCTTGTCTGCTCTTGCAAGATCACAGCCCTGTACTTGAAAATAAGTACACTCCAATAGAGAGAGTACACGTAGGCCAACACACTGATCTGCTCAATGAGGGATTACGTCGTGCATACCCGTGTATATTGACCTACTGCACCCTGACATTGGTGTGCACTTAGCGTGGAATAACTGCAAGCACAACTTGAAATATTTTGTCAAATACATTGTCTATTTACCTTAGCTTGTTCAGGGGCTTCTTCAAATTAGGTACGTTGTGGATACAATACCCAACAGGAAGTTTGACGATATTTCCATGGATTTCGTACACAGGTTGTCGAGATCTCAATGAGGAAATGATTCCATCTGGGTGATTATCGATCGGCTGACGAAAGTGGCACACTTCCTGCCGAACATACGGGATGATTCGGTGGAAACTTTGGCAAAGTTGTATGTTGACCAGATTGTGTGGCTACACGGTGTTCCCCGGAGCATCGTAAATGATCGAGACGGGCTGTTCACATCGAATGACTGGAGGCTAGTTCATTAACTATTGGGCACGAAGTTGACATTCAGTACGACCTTTCATCTCCAGATGGATGGCCAAACTGAAAGGACCAACATAATAATGAAAGACATGCTTCAGATATGCGCCCTCGACTTCAGAAAGAGATGGGAAGATCATCTCTATATGGTGGAGTTCGCTTACAATAACAGCTACCAATCAAGCATCGGCATGGCGCTGTATGAAGCTCTATAAGGACGGAAGTGTCGTACTCCTTTAGCTTGGGTAGAAGCGGGTGAAGCCAGAGTTTATAGGCATAATGAAGTCGATGAAGCAAACTCGACAATACAGACTATTCAGGAGCGACTATTGATCGCTCAAGATCGACAAGCGAAATACTACAATGCCAAGCACCGGAACGTGGAGTTCGCGGTAGGCGATTGGGTATACTTGAAGATCAAACCCTTCAAAGGCGTATCCAGGATTCGGCGTCTGAAAAAGTTAAGTCCAAGATACCTTGGTCCATCTGAAGTGGTCGAGCGAGTTGGAGAAGCCGCATATCGGCTAACTCTTTCAACAGACTTGGGTGGATTGCATGATGTGTTTCACGTCTCGGTGCTACGGAAGGCCGTGAAAGATTCAGCTCAGGTGATCAGGGATGATCAAGTGCCGGTGGAGTATGGGCTAACGACGAAGGTTAGGCCCATTCAGATCGAGGATCGAGCCGAGAAACAGTTGCCGAACAAGACAGTCAGGATGGTTAAAGTCCGGTGGGACAAGTGCGGTCGTGAGGAGCTTACATGGCAGAGAGAGCAGACCATGCGAGCTGAGTTTCCCGAACTTTTTATGTAATGGTTATGCAGTGTGTATCAACTTGTATTGAAACTATTGTGGAATAAAAATCCTTCTGTTTGAGTTCCTTGGTGAAAATTTCGGGGACGAAATTTTTGTAAGGAGGGGAGGGTTGTAACACCCCAAAATCCAGAAATTGGAAAAAATTGGGTGACACGGCCTGGGACACGGGCGGCCCGTGTCCCGGGGCGTGTCCTTCCTGGGTGAACAGTCGACGAGTGGTCGACAAAATTTGGTCGACGATCGTCGAGTGCTTAGGACATGGCAAGTGACACGGGCCTGTCACAGGGTGTGTCAGCGTGGTCGACGAACTCAACTTGAGCTGGGGCGTTTCTGGTGTCGTGTACGGGCACAAGACCGGAGACACGGGCGTGTCACATGTCATATGAGTCTCGGGTTGATTTCAATTTCCTGCAGCCTGATGTACATGGCCACAGACACGAGCATGTTTGAAGGCGTGTCGGGTGACACAGCCCGTGACACAGGCGTATCATATGGGCATGTACTGGACTAGATAAGTCGGTTGAGCACCACTTTGGGAACACGGCCCGTGACACGCGTCACAGGACGTGTCAGGAAAAAATTATGCTTTTCTGGCAAAATCGTAGCCGTCCGTTCCTTCAGCTGGGATCCAAGGGCTGAGCAGCCTCCCTGTTGCCTTAAGGCCGTAGATTGAGATGAAAGAACTCATTTCATACTTGGCTTTTATCTTTCTCAATCCTAGAGAGAAAGGGAGAGGAATAAGGAGGGGGGGGGGAAAGAGGCTAGTCACTGGTAGTGCTGCGGTTTTCCGACGAGAGATCCGAGGCCGGCGTTGCGGAGGAAAAGCTGTTGCGGTTCTTTCAAGCCAGTTAGGAGCTCATGGCACCGAAGCAGTCTTCGAGGGTAACGATCTTTCTTACTAGCCATGTGAAGGCTTCCTTTTTGGCATATGCATGTGATTCCCCCACCAGAGGGTGGATTGTTGTGGGAGTCCTTGGGTTGATTCATGGAATCCCCAATTGGTTGACTATAGATCTGGAAATTGAGTACGGAATAGACATTCTGTGTGAAGCCCATCTGGACAGGATGGTCTGGATTGGTGATGTTGCATACGAACCGGAGAAGACTCCATGATAAATGTGTGGTTTAGGAGTCGACGGGTTGGCCTGTGAAAGGAAGTAGCAGGAAATACTGGATTGGAAGTCCAGGAAATACCCTTTTGATGCTTGATGTTCTTGGGTGGTACCTGTGAAGAGAGTAACAGGAAGTACTGGCGTGGTGAGTCAGGAAAGACCCTTGACACTGCGGAGTCATACATGTGAAAGGGATTAGCAGGAAGTACCGGTGCGCCCAGGAAAGATCCGCAAATGTTGTGATATGAAATGGGTGTCAGAGACATAACCAGTCTTGAATGCCAGAACAGGATCGGTGAAGCCGACCCGCGCCTTTTCTTTAGCCGCGAGCACGCTGTGCTCGGTGATGGAAAGGCGATTTGAGCAACGGGGGGTGGAGGATCTGACCTGCGTTATGTCCGTCCGACGTGAGACTTGAAAGTGGGGTCTGTTGGAGCGCATAACAATAGTCTTAGGCCTGCGCGCCGTAATACAATGGGGGGGGGGGGGGCTACGGGCCAATCCTGGTTCACTAATACTATAAAACTCTGGCTGCACGCCATGGAGTAAATGCTCAAGTGATTTGTCGTTGGGTTGCGACCCTGATACAGTGGTGGGTAACTGGTTCGCCGGTACACCAAGAATGTTCCTTGAGTGCACGGATCGTCGGGCCGGGCGGCTGATGGTTGTGATGGAATGTGTGCATAAAAGCACATTTGTGAGGTATAGATATGTGTTTGTGAAATGCTATGCCTGCAGGGAAGATTACCACTGCCCCGGGAAAGGGGTAGGGTCATTATAATTTGGTCAGCTGAATACTGACCATTGCCTCTGTTTGCCACCGTTGGGTGGAATGTTCCTGTGCAGGTGCTGGAGAGCCGAGCGGGACGCATAAGGGCTGAAGTCCCTACTACATTTGCTGCTGCCGTTGCTAGCCCTCGAAGGCTAAAAGAAATGGAAGTGTTATGTTTTCTTTTGATGTGGCCGACCTGCATGCCAATGTTTGAGGCCACTGTTTTGAAAGCCCTGTAAGGCCATAAGGCCAACTACTTGTATGTGTAAGACATTCCTATCATGTATAAAATGTGGAGTTCAAGTGTAGTGTTCTAGGCTTTCTCTAGAATGCAATGTGTTAGGATGCGCTGCGCTACTCTAGTATCATACCATAATTGCACCGCCTGTTTTGTGGTCTATGTTGTGGAGCCCCGGCCGGACCTTCTAGTATATACTATATGAACAGATGGGGTTACTACACTCCATCCGAGTGGTGACTAACCATCCCCTCTGCAACATCTTCGAGGTGGTGGAGCATTTGGGCAGGTTGGCCAAGTGGTCGGTGGAGTTGAGCGAGCTCGACATCTCCTTCGTTCCCTGCCTCTCGATCAAGGCCCAAGCAATGGCCGAATTTTTGGCCGATTACGTGATCAAGGTGGTGGAGGAAGAGCTCACTCGTACGACTCCATGGAAGGTGAAGGTAGATGACGCTTCAGGGAGGCATTCCCTGGGGATAGGGTGATCTTGGAGAGCCCTCAGGGAACTAGAATCGAACAAACGGTGGTGGTGCACTTCCCCATCACTAACAACCAAGCCTAGTACGAGGCCATGATAGCGGGGTTGTGCCTGGCCTGGGAGTTGGGGGTGCTCGACGTGGAGGTCCTCACTGACTCCATGGTGGTAGCTTCCTAGATCAACGAGAAGTTTGAGGAGAGAGAGCCTACCCTACGACTATACTTAGCCAAAGTGAAGCGGGTCATCGGCACGTTCCAAACCTTATCCATCCGACACATCCCCCGGGAGGAGAACGAGCAAGTCGATCAGCTAGCGAAACATGGCCCCCGGGTCGGGGGTACCATCACCGATATGTTTCGCCCTTCCATTGAGGAGGGAGAACTGATGGAAGTGGATCAGCACTCCTCGTGGATGGACCCGATTGTAACTTTCCTCTCCATGGGAGAGTATCCAGAGGAAGTGGATAAGAAGAAGCTCAGGTACAAATCAGCATACTATCTCCTCCGGGACGGACAATTGCATAGGAAGACTCTCTCAGGGATACTGGCCTGTTGCATGGCCGAGAGGGAAGTACAAACGATATTGGAAGAAACCCACTTTGGGGAGTGTGAGAGTCATTCCGAGAGTCGGACCCTGAAAGGGAGTATCGTCAGGCAGGGATACTTCTGGCCAACCCTGGGCTGCGATGCTGTAGAATTTGCGAGGAGATGTCACAAGTGCCGGCTATTTCCCCCCTCCAACTACAGCCAGCTCAGCGATTCAAGAGTATCATGGCCCCCTGGCCCTTTGCAATTTGGAGAATTGATTTGGTCGGTCCATTCCCCCATGCCAGTGGGCAGAGATGGTTCTTGTTGGTGATGATATATTATTTCTCTAAGTGGCTGGAGGTGAAGGCGCTGGCCAAAGTGACCTCCCAAGTCATTAGAAACTTTGTTTGGGGGGGGGGAGATCATCTGCCACCATGGGCTGCCCCAAGCCATTATCACGGACAACGGGCCTCAGTTCGCGAGCGTAGAATTCACTAGCTCCTGCGAGCAGCTCAGGATTGACCTTAGGTTTGCCTCGGTTCACCACCCCAGGAGCAACGGGTAGGTGGAGGCCGCAAATAAGATCATTATGAACCTCCTGAAGAAGAAGGTAGAGAACCTGAAAGGGAGCTAGGTGGACCAGCTTCCCTCGGTTCTCTGGGCCCTAAGGACCACCCCCAACACAGCCACTGGGGAGACCCCTTTCAAGTTCTTCCATGGATGTGAGGCAGTACTCCCCGTAGAATTTGAAGTTCAAATGCCTCGGGTTATCACGACAAAGGAAGGCAGGGAATAATGGAAGGCCGAGAACGAGGAGGGGTTGCGACTCTCCATTGATATGGTAGGGGAGCTGCGTGACCTCTCCGCCATCCGACAAGAAGAAGTGAAGAGGAGAATGGACAAGTACTTTGACAAGCATATCAGAGTCAAACAATTTACGGAGGGGGACTTGGTCCTGAAAAAGGTGGATGCAGCATGAAGATCGACAACAGTGGGTAAGCTCAACCCCAACTTGGAAGGTCCGTACATTGTAAAAGAAATATTAAGATCAGGAGGATATCGTATCCAAAATGTGGAGGGCGAGACCCTAAGTCTCACCTGGAGCGGTGACGACTTGAAACATTTTTATCCTTGAAATATGTAAGTAATCATTTGTTCTTAATAAAGCTTTGTGACGTGCTAATCCTACTGCAGTAACTCGCACGATAGGGTGAAGTATTCACTTGATAGATCACGAGCAGATCCCGTTGTCAGGCTCTCACTTAGCTGGCAGGGCTGGATGTCACTCGAAGGTGTCTACCAGGACCCTGAGCAGATCCCGATGTCAGGCTCTCACTTAGCTGGCAGGGTTGGATGTCACTCGAGTGCGTCTACCCGAACCCCGAGTGGATCCCGCAGTTAGGCTCTCACTTACTTGGTAGGGCTGGATGTCACTCGTGTGCATCTACCCGGACCCCGAGCAGATCGCGCTGACAGGATCTCACTTAGATGGTAGGACTGGATGTCACTCGAAGGTGTCTACCCGGACCCCGAGCAGATCCCGCTGTCAGGCTCTCACCTAGCTGGCAAGGCTGGATGTCACTCGTGTGTGTCTACCCGGACCCCAATCAGATCCCGCTGATAGGCTCTCACTTAGCTGGCAGGGCTGGATGTCACTCGAGTGCGTCTACCCGGACACCGAGCAGATCCCGCTGCCAGGCTCTCATTTAGCTGGCAGGGCTGGATGTCATTCGTCTGCGTCTACCCGGACCCCGAGTAGATCCCGCTGCCATGCTTTCACTTAGCTGGCAGGGCTGGATGTCACTTGAAGGTGTATACTCGGGCCCCGAGAAAATCCCAATGTCAGGCTCTCACCTAGCTGGCAGGGTTGGATGTCACTCGATGGCAGGTACCCAGACCCCGAGCAGATCCCGCTGCCAGGCTCTCACTTAGTTGGCAGGGTCGGATGTCACTCGAAGATGTTTACCCGGACCCCGAGCAGATCCCGCTGGCAGGCTCTCACCTAGCTAGCAAGACTGGATGTCACTCTTGTGCGTCTACCCGGACCCCGAGCAGATATCACTACCAGGCTCTCACTTATCTGGCAGGGCTGGATGTCACTCAAGTGCGTCTACCTAGACCCCGAGCAGATCCCGCTGTCAGGCTCTTACCTAGTTGGCATGGCTGGAAGTCACTCGTAGGAGTCCAATCTAGTTTCCCAACTGGCCAACAGTACAGGTCGAGAAGAACGAAGCGACATTGGAAGTTGGAGGGCCCCAGTCGTCCGAATGACTGGAAAGAAGTCACATGGCCAACGAGATAGGTCCCACATGATCAACCGGCACCCAAGATAACGGTCAAGATGGCGAGACCCGGGCCGCGTCGCATAAGGGCCGACTCACGGGGAATCCGGTAGCCGGGGTGCGAGCCTAGACGGTTCGCCCCTCCTAGCAAGTGGGCAGGCAGCACGGAGGACCTAGGCTAGGGAGGCTGCTCGCCGCCCGTGATTCGGCTAACTAAGCACCCATGCTTCCCGATCTAAGCCCTTAGATGGCACACAACCTCGTCGATATCACACGGAAGAGGGAACTGCGAGCGAAAGAATCAAGGCCGGCCGCGAATACAAAAAGAGGAAAATCTACATCGCACAAACATGACAAGCAGCGGTAATGAGTATTTGCATAAAGCGGGTAGGGAATCGTTTCACTGAAAATCAAAATTACAAAATCGGGACACGACACACGCTTACATTATAACAAAAAGGAAATATATACATAAGGGGAGGACGCCAGCTCTGGGAGACAAATCTTAGAGGCGCTGATAGGACTTGTCTCCCGAATCCGGCACCGGGAGGAACAACGCCAGCACTACATCGCTTGAAGAGAGGCCCGCGCCCTCACTCTTGATAAGATCAGCCCGCCGTAGCATCTGGAGTGTATACTTGGCCGCGCTGGCGCTGTTCTTTTGCATCATTTATTATAGTTCATGCTCGGTATAATGCGCGAGCTGGCAGGTGCTGCTTGATGACGGCGGGACGACCGTCGTGTCCTCCAGCTCCTGCACCTGCGCCCGCAGCGCCTCCCTCTTTTTCTCCAGAGCGGCGACGGCGGCGTCGGATGCATCCGCCCTCTCCCTCTGCCGCTCCGCCTTCTCCTGGGCGAGGCGACGAGCCTCCTCCTTCTCCTCTCCCAGCCTCTTGAGCGAGGGGGCGTTCCTCTCCACCTGCGTGCAGCGCCGGCCGACCATGTGGGCCAGCTCCAAGCTGTGTAAGCCTCCCCGCTGATGGACTCCTGCTCCAGCAAGCTCGACAATAGGGTAAAGATCACCACCCGGTTCGACTCCTTATCCCATGACATGAGCGGGACGTCGAGCTCGTTCAGGCACTTCTCGCCATAACCGAAGTTGCGGTGCCCTCTCAGCACCGGCTTCACGGCAGTCCGCGCCTCTTCCTGCGGCCCGAAGGTGCCAGCTGCCTTGTCGGGGATGCCGCTGGCCGAGGCGACAGCGGGGGCGGGATCCTTGGCCGATTGGATCGCCGGGGCCTTGCTTTTTATTTGGCCCGTGGTGGGCATCGCACCCGTCGCCTTCGCCTTCTTGGGCAGTGGCGGTGGAGATTTTTCACGGCTTGGCCGCTTCTGGACAGCAGACGCCGGGATCTCACGTTGTGCGGCGTCTGCGGCTTGAGAGCGGGCGAGTCCGCTGGGAACGACCCGGGCGCTCTCGTATGGGGGGTATAGGGGGATGCATCGCTCACCTACGGAGAGAGAATTAAAGCAGGAAAAACAGTGAAGTAAAAAGGATAAGAGCGAGTAGCTTACCTCCCCCGGGCGGGACGGGGGTGAGGTTGTCCAAATTCCGACGTAGGTACGCGACCTCGAAGTTCTTCCCGACGAAGAACCCACACAGGTCCGCTTCATGGCCCCCTAGTCTAGGGGGTCGGTAGCTCGCCTCGCTGAGCTGAACCGGAGAGAAGGGGACGTTGCCGAGATCCCCCTTGACGAACACGAACTTCTTGAGCCAGTTGTGTCTCTTGTTAACGGTCTCCCACACCTTGAGATGGGCACTGGATAAGTAGGCTTTCCCATCCTTATTTGCGCGGAAAGAGAACAGTTTGTGGAAAACTACGAGGCCGAACTCAACCCGCTCTTCCCGAAGGAAACATGCGAATCCGACCATGACAACCACGGAATTCGGGGTCCTCTGGCCAAAGACGACCCCAAAATACTTCAGAATCTGACGAACCTCCGGCCATAGAGGAAGCCGGAGGCCCGCCTCGAAGTGCGCCAAGGGATTGGCGTGTTCCCATCCGGAGAGGTTGTTTATCTTCTCCGCCTCCCCAGGATGCCTTGCCACTAAACCGGGCGGGATGTGGTCACTGATGGCGCCAAAGAACTCACTCTGAGAAATGACAGCGGGGGGAAAGTCGTGCTCAGCAAAGGTCCAAACACACTTGCTCCGCCCGTCCGCGTTGCCGCTGCTGCCGCCCATTTCACAAAAAGCTCGCTAAGCGGGTGAGCAAGTCCTCACAGGAAGCAGGCAAGTCGGTGTTCGCAAGGAGCAGGAAAGGAGAAAAGCTTAAATGCGGCGGATGAGCAAGGGCAGGCAGTGCCTATTTATAGAAAGAAAAAGGGCGGGAAAATCTTCCGCAGGCGGGAAAAGTGCGGATATCAAAAATAAGGTCTGACGGTTCAACTTCCCGGCTCGCAGCCGCACCACAAAGACTGTCCGGCAGCGAACTGTGCCCACCCGCATCCGCACAAGAGGCGGGCGAGCAGCGGCTCGCACCCACCCGAAACAATAGGCGAGCCGGGGAGACTCGCAACCAACGAGTTCCCGGCCTGCTCCCGCCAAGATTAAATAAGTGGGCTGGGCAAGCCGATTCAATGATCTCATGCCCACTTAAAGAAGCGGTGGGCGAGCAAGAGGGCTTCATCCGTACCCACCCAAAGAAAACTAGATAACAACACAATGGAAATAACATGCGACCGAAATTAAGCCCGTCAACGGGCGAGAGAAGTCTCAGATTATTACAGATTAAAATGTTTCAAGATGGGGAACCCTCCTAAGTGAGTCAGTTTAGAGTGCGCATGCGGTCCCGACCCAAGGACCAATAGCGGGGAGGGGGCAGACGACTCAGTACTGAATCCACTTCCATCTACCCCGCCCCCGTGTCCCAGTCCGGGGAGGCATGCGAGGATAGTGGTAATCGTGAACTGCCTCCAGCTCCTGCTGGGCCAGGCCGACTTGCTCCGTGGCATGCCTAAGCCGCTCCTCGACCCGTGTTATATGCACGCCAGGAGAATTAACCTCCTCCCCTTCAGCTGGGCGCCATGCTCCCTCCAAAGCCACGAGTTGCACCTCCGTCGCAGTTTTGTCCTAGTCAACCCTGTTGAAGATCTCCTGTAGCAGCAGAGTATGCTTCTGAAACAGCCACGTCACTTGTCTTTTCATCCCCGCCGCATCTGTCGGGTCGTCCAGGTACTCTGAAATCCCGTCTGTGTCAGGAGGAGGCGAATATCCATCGCTTATCTCAGCATCAGAGGAGACTGCATTATAACATGTGAAGAAAAAAGTCAGAGGGGACGAGCGATGACAAAACAGGCACAAGCACGAGCTTACCAGGGGTCGGCATGTCGACCGCACCGGTGGATGGTCGAGAAGAACCCGTCCGTCCCTGGAAGAGTTCCCCTTCAAGAGCTACAATGGATTTCCCTAGCCCGGGGGGGGATCGGCGATCAAGAAGTCTCCGGAGGGGGATGTCCCAGGCCCGAGGGGCTGGCGACCCACTCGGTTGACAGCGGGAGGGAATGATCCCCTTCCCCACCGCCTCCCTCTTCACGCGGCGACACCTGCGGAAGGAGAGGTTAGAAGAAAAGCGACGAATCAGACGGGAAGTGCGCATACCTGATGAACAGCCTCGGCGCCAGTCGCCGAGCTGGAACCCAGGGGGTCATTCGCCGGGGATCGCCTGACGATCTTTCATTTTACCGGCCTGAAGATGGGGCCGGGAGACCCACGCGCCAACCATGGGGGGAACTCAAGGGCCTCTTCTCTGGTCTTTTGGCTCGCAACTGCCAGTCGGGCTCGCACTTCCTCATTGACAGGCATGGTGCAGCTACAGTTCACTGAGAAAGGCAAAAGGGGGTAGGGATTTCCCTGGGGGCTCGGTGGTGTATTTATAACTAGGGAGTGGGACTGTTGGGTATTTCATCCACATGAACCCAGATTTGATGAAGTCACCCTGGAACTAAGATGAATTAAGTTGTATTTGATGCTTGGTTTGAGCTATATGTTTGCAGGAGTTTCACTGGGAAGTGTAGGCCAATGTCAGCCCACAGTGGGTCACCAAACACAGGAACTGTGCAATGTAATCCCTAATTGCATATTCCAAGGTGTTGAATCATGTGTGGTCTCTCTATTGGGATACACTTCATATTTAAGCTATTGGACTATGGGAAAGACATTGGAAGTTGGCTACTCTAGAAGAATCAGTTTTTCCAACATCAGAAAATTTCTAAGTGTTTTACTCGAGTAGAGCTTTCACCTACTAGAGTAGTCTGGGTATAAGTTACTCGAGTAAAGGAATCTTGTACTCGAGTAGACATAGTCATATACTCGAGTAGTTAAGTCACCTACTCGAGTATACCAAGTCATATACTCGAGTAGCATGCTTATATACTCGAGTAGATCACTCTTTATACCCGAGTACTAAAGGTTTTTCTCATCTAAATTTCTCTAAGTTAAATACTCGAGTAAGTATACTCACATACTCGAGTAGATAGAAACATACTCGAGTAGTTCATTTTACCTACTCGAGTAGTTCATGTGTCACCCGTGTACCTTGCTATTTCCCTACTCCAGAATTTTTTTTTCTAAGTCTTTTACTCGAGTAGAACCTTCACCTACTCGAGTAGATTACTTCCTCTCGAGTAGTTTAGTTCAACTACTCGAGTAGTTGCCAGCAGACCTCTTCAGAATTCTTCTAAGTATTCCACTCGAGTAGTACTTCTTGTACTCGAGTAGGTTATGTAATATACTCGAGTAGCTCTTCCAGTACTCGAGTAGATCCTCTATATACTCGAGTAGGTCCCTTCACATACTCGAGTAGTTCTGTCTGCCTACTCGAGTAGTTGATCTCTATATACTCGAGTAGTCTTTTTATACAGACCCGAGTATGTTTCCCATCATATACTCGAGTAGTTATTCAACTACTCGAGTAGTCATTGACTTACTCATGTAGTTGCCTGAGTCTTTCCGAAACCTTTTCTAAGTCATTTTTCTGACGGGATTTTTCAAATCACGTGACATGATTGGTCCACGTGTACATCATTATGACCGATTATGACCGTTAGTCTCTCCTATATAAGGTCTTATCAGAAAATGACAAACCCTAAGTATTCTTAAGCTTTCATGTAAATTCTTTTTCGAGGAATATTCTTCAGCCGCCTCCTCTCTAACTTTCGCGAAACGGAAGCCGCCGCCGCCGCCTTCTTCTCCGGCCAAAGCTTCTACTTTCAGAGGATTATTCTGAAGAAAAGTTACAGATCGAGATCGACTTCACTGATCATATTCTCTCTCGATTTCTGTAAAAGCGAGTAGATCCAGATCGAGGCCGAGAACTTCTTCACCGATTTCTAAAAGTGCTACAAAGTTGAAAAGAAGAAGATCCTGGCCGTTTTCTTCAGATCTGAGTGATTTACTATTTGTATTCTTGTAAACTCTTTATTAATCTTGTAGGAGAAATCTTCTCAGAGTGTAGGAGTTTTTCACTCCGAGTTTGTAGGAAGTGCTATCTTCCGAGGTGTAGATCCTCTTGGTTGGATCGAGTTTGTTGGAACTTTGTTCCGAGGGTAGGATCGATTTTTGATCCGAGATAGTGGAGTAGCCGAGTCTAGTTGATTGCTAGATCGGTGAGGGAAAGTGGATGTACCCAAGGTTGGGGAACCACTATACATCTTGTGTCGTCTGTGATATTGGTAGATATTTTTGTGCTGTGCTCTAATTATTTTTTATTCCCGCAAAAGACGCACAAACCACCTATTCACCCCCCTCTAGGTGATTTAGGTTGACAACAGTTTTCTTTCAATTGGTATCAAAGGGATGTTGATCGTTAAAAGGTTAACACCTTGATCAGATCCAGATCTGTTGTCTGTTAGATTCTGCCATAAAATGGACAAGGGCAAAGATTTCGCCAAGCTTCCTCTGTGCAACAAAAACAACTTTCCCATGTGGAAAGAAAGGATAAAATTTTTCATGGAAGCTGTGGATCCAAGGATCTTCATGATCGTTGAAGAAGGTCCTTACGTTCCCATGACTATGTCCACTATCGACCCTACCAAGAAAGTTCCCAAAAAGCTAATGGATCTCGACAAAGACGAGATTGCACTTGTCTCTCTCGACAAGAAAGCTAAGAACATCATAGCAAGTGCAGTCGATAACTCGATGCTGCAGAACTTGATTCACTGTCAATCAGCTAAGGAGATGTGGCACTCCTTAGTCACTTTGATGGAAGGGACTGAAGAAGTAAGGGATGATCGGAGATCCCTTCTCAATCAAAAATATGAAGCGTTCCGACAAGGGAACAAAGAAACAATTGCCGACACCTTTGAGAACTTCTTCAAGATTGTAAATGGCCTAAAGGTGTATGGCCGTGTCTTCACAAACGGAGAACTGAACGACAAATTCTTGAGATCCCTAACCAAGGAATGGGATAACAAGGTATGTGCCATCAGGGAGTTCGGGAAGCTAGCTGAAACGGACCCGCAAAATCTCTTTGGAAAGCTTATGTCCTATGAACTCCAAATTAATACAAGAAAAGCTGAAGAAGAGAAGGGCAGGTCTGCTCTAAAGGAGAAATCTGTCGCTCTGAAGGCAGACACCTCCAGAAAGACTACGGCTGCCTCCCCCGCTCCAGCTCCAGAAGTTGATGAAGAAGAAGAAACATCAGAGCCCAGCACCTCAGGCTCTGAACTATCTGAAGGAGAGTTCTCCTTGCTCTCAAGGCAATTCAAGAAGTTTCTTAATAAAAAGAAACAATGTAAAGGCAAGGATGCCTCACACAGAAGATCGCGACGCGATGACGATCGACAAAGAAAAGGCTCAAGCAGCCACGACAGGTATAACACTAAACAAAACAAATACATTTCAACTGACATCATTTGTTATTGCTGTAATAAGCCAGGTCACGTCATTGCTGACTTCCCTTACAAGAAGAAGGAGGGTGGCAGAAGAGAAGAAAAGAAATCCTCTTACAACAAGAAGAGGAAGGAGAAGAGCCTCATAGCCAAAAAGAGCAAGACTCTTAGCGACTCCGACTCTTCTGAGTCAAGCGAAGAAGAAGAAGCTTACTTTGGGCTAATGGCTCAAACAGATGATGAGCAAGAGCCCCAGTTCACTGGGAAGGTAAACTCTCACACCCCCCCTCTTAGAGTCTGAAAGTGCAACTAGATCTGATATACTCTAAAGGGGGGGTGAATAGGGTATATGGTGTTTTAAAACTTTTTAAAAGCTTTTACAACAATTGTTGTACTTTGTGTGAACAGGGAAGCAAATATAAATCTAATCACAGAACTAAACTATGCAAAAACTAAGCATAGACAAATCAAGGCCAGAAACAAAAAGTAAACAAGCAGAGCCAGAGGACACAAGGAAATATAGTGGTTCCCCAAACTTGGGTACATCCACTCTTCTACCACCCTAGGTAGGAATCCACTGCAGGATGAGTTGATCAGGTGTCCTGGGCACCAATGAGCTTTTGATAAGGTGCTCAAAAACCAAAGCAGATTTTTTGATCAGGTGTCTTGCTACCAATGAGCTTTTGACAAGGTGCTCAAAAACCAGATTCAAACTTTTGAAGGGAGTTTGAGAAACCCTTTACAGAGTGGGGGTAAGAGAGTGATGGCAGTCTTCTCTTTCTCAAACAACTGAGAAGACTAAGTGGATTGATGTCAAAGCTCCCCCTGAATCCTTGAAATCTTCAGGAAGAAAAGCTTTGCTTGAGGGTGATAGGCCTTCAAAGGTAGAACTCCAGCAAAAGATGATTTCAGCAATGGCAGAAGTGTTGAGTGTCTGGAGTCTTGAAATGATGTTGGCCTTGAACACTTTGAGAGCTGAAGAGATCTGAAGAAAGCTTGATCTCTTTGATGAGTGTTCTTCAGAATTCTTTTTGACAGAAGATTGAGAGAGTCTCTGTATTCTGAGTTTTTTTTTGTGTCCTCTCCTTGTTTTTCTCTGTATATCATCTATATTGATTCAAAAACATTCTGTCTTTTATTCTCTGTGCCAGAATAGAATATCACTCTGTCAAAGATAGCCGTTGGTCTGCATTGATTGCATCCTTAATTGCAAAAACTCTTCTGGAGGAAAGTCCACAGAATTATTCCTTGAAAAATCCCTTGAAACTTGGTCCAGAAATAAATGAAAACGGCTAGCAAATCTTCTGAATTAATTGCATAATAACTCCTGTCTGATTTGAATTTGAATTCTGGAAGTTATCTGAATTCGTCGAACTGAGCTCTGCTATCGTCGAGCTGAGCTCAGCGAACTGGAAAACTCAAGCAGCAAAATAATCGTCGATCTGAGCTCAAAGATCGTCGAACTGAGCTCAGAGATAAGGATCCAAAGCAGAGCCAAAATCGTCGAACTGAGCTCACCGATCGTCGAACGAAGTTCGACGATATTCTGAAGTTGAGCTCAGCGATCGTCGAGTGGAGTTCGACGATCTGCCGAAGTTGAGCTCGACGATCGTCGATCTGAGTTCGACGAATCGTCGTGCTGAGCTCGACGATCAGACTTAGTCTCCAGACAGAAAAACTTGGTCTTCAGGGCAACTTCCAATCCTAGACTTCTAATCCTTAGACTCAATTCTAATTGACCTATTAAGCTATACAGAAGGTCAAACACAGATTCCTAGAGACATAGTGATCCTGACCCAAATTAGTAATAGGGTGTTCCAACAATCTCCCCCTATTTGGGTTAGGATTACTATTTACAGACTTTGGAAAGTCAAATAACATCATATAATCAGAAAAGCATAAAAACAACAGCAGCTAGACATTGCAGAAACATCACAGAGATATATATATATAGCATCCAGATAGCAGTCAGAAACACCAAAGATTGTCACCTTACAGAGTTACTTCTTCTCTTTGCCTTTAACCATTTTGATTTCTCTGTTTGGATTTAAGGCTTCCTTGTTGGACCTGGTGTCATCAGCTGCACCCAAGTATGTTTGCTTTGAAGTCCTGGGAACCACAGCAGCAGGATGCAACTCCATATATCTGTCTGCATCAAAGAATTTGCTGGAGGCATATCTCTCTAACTCTTTTTGCCTTTGCTCTGACATAGTAGAAATATTGGAGGTGTCTAACCCTTATTCTTTGGCTTTCTTTATCTGATCTAATGCAGTCAACTCATTCATCCTAGCAGTCCAAGCAACAGGATTCTTCTCAGGGTCCTCAAAAGGTACAGGTGGCTCATACCTGTTGGAAGAATTATCTTGAGGAGGCCTAGCAGACACTGTCTCTCTTAGCTTGTAGGGGAATGGACCAGAAGTAGTGTCAGCTGAAACATGTCCTCCCCTGGAGTATGGGTGCTGCCTGGAATGCCCTTTAGAATAAACCTGAATATCTCTTTGACTTCCCCTGTATCCTCCTCTCCTGGAATAAGAACCCCTAGGCTGGCTTTCCCTTTGGTATGATCTGGCATGGGGTTGGTAGGGAGCCTGGCTTCTAGATGGGGCTTGGCTTGCAGAGCTGCCACCTGCACCTGCATCAGGAGGAGGTGGTGGAGGAGGATAAGGGTGCTGGAACTGGGAGGAGACCTTCTCATACTTTCTCTTCTTTTTCATTGCTTTTAGCTGATTTTTGGAATACTGCATCCAATGTTCAGTAATTTGGCAGTTATGCAGAATATAATAAGGAATATCATTATCATCTTTTACTTTTGCAGGAGGAACCCTTTTCATAGCTTTGCTTCTAGCCTTCCTCTTCCTGGCAATAGTGGCAGCAGAGTCATCAGAGTCTGTCTTGAACTCATCAGAGTCAGAACTCTGGGCATCATATACATCATCTATTTTCTTCATCAATTCTTTCTTCAATTGAGCAGCAGCAGATGAGGCAGAAGAAGAAGGAGCAGCAGCAGGGACAGTAGCAAATACAACAGTAGATACAATATCAGATACAGGAACAACAGCAGATGGGGCAGCAGATGGAGCAACAGAATCATCAGCAGATACAGAAGGAGAAGCAGAAACAACAACAGTAACTTCAGGAGTGATGGCAGCAGCAACTTCAGTAACATCAACAAAATCTTCAGCAGGCTCAAGATCAGTGGCCTCTGTCATCAGAGAATCCTTGGATATCTGCTCATCAGAGGCAGTTGGAATTTCAGCAGCAGCAAAAACAGTTCTTTCTTCAACAGCAGCAACAGCAGCAGTTACTGAGAATACAAAGGAGGATATAATGCTGGGGTCACAGCCAGAGAAAGGCACCAGTGCCTTGGACAAATCTTCTGGGGGCTGGACAGCATTAGGCTCTGGGAGATAACTGAAGTATGTAGTATCAAAGGCAGAAAGCAAAGACCTTAGGTCTATTGCCAAGACTGCGGTAGGAGCCACAGGAACAGCAGATACAAAAACAACAGCAGCAGCAGCAGTATCATGATCAGCAGGAGCAGAAGCAGCAGCAACAACAACATGAAGGCTTGCTTCATATGGCATCTCCCCCTGCCTGGATACAGATGCATCTGTATCAAGGCACACTGCTGGAGGTGCTGCCTGAGGAATGAGGGAGGAAAGCCTGGCAGAGAGAGCTGCCACTGACTGTTGTAGAGGAGCTAAGGAGCCCTCCATGGGAAGAGAGAGCCTGGGGGCAAGTAGCTCATACAACATGTTAACTAAGGCTGGGAGATCTACATGCTCAATAGCAGGAGCAGTGGTAGATGGAATAGGGATGGCTGAGGATGCTGGAAGTGGAGGGCTGGAGAGTGGAGGGATGGTTGGCTGAGGTGTGGGGATGGTGGAGATGGAGGACAAGGGTATGGATATGGATGGAGTGAATGATGGTTGGTCAATGATATGGTGGAGGAGATCTTGGAAGGAGGTTGAGGAGGAGGGGAATTCTGGAGGAGAAGAGGGGGAATCATCCATGTAGGAGTCATCCAGAAGGGTGAATGATGGTATGGATGGGGAAGAAGTGACATCTGGTGGAGGGTATGAGAACAATGGGTGGAATTGGTCTACTGGAGGTGATGAAATGGTTGCTGGAGATGGAATTGATGTTGGGGAAGGGCTAGAGATGGGAATGGTGGATGGAGCTGGAGTGGTGGATGGAGCTAGAGTGGTGGAGGGAGCTGGAGTGGTGGAGGGAGGAGGTAGGGTTGGACTTGGAGGAGGAGGAGAGGCAGCAACAGCAGCAGCCAGGTCTTCTGCAGGAGCAGAGACCTGTGGGAGAGTGACTCTGTGAGTCATGGTGCCTGAAGGAGCACTAGATGATGGCCTGCTTGGCTTGCTGATTTGCCTGTCCCACTTGCCAAAGAGGGCACAGGTGAGTCTCTTGGAGGCATTTATGTGCACTCCAGAGGAGACTAGCAAGGTGGGGCACTTGTTCTGCAGGAAGACTCCAATAATCCTTCCAAAATTTACAAAGCTTTTATTTATTTTCTTCTTTATTAGGTCAAAGAAGACCTCTCCCCAGTTCAGACTTTTCTTATCTACCAGAGCTCCCATGAGGCAGAGCTGATGTCTGGAGATAGTGTCATGTGCAGAGTGCTTTACCAACAGCACTTTTCCTACAACATCTGCTAGGAACCTGTACTCAACAGACAAGTTCCTTTTGAATAATTTGCTAGGGTTTCCCTCAGGATGACCCATCCTGGCAAGTATGTCAGAAAACTCTTCTCCAGATAATTCGGCAGTTTCTTCACCATTTCTCAAACCAAAAACCTCTGTTAAAACTGTGGGGGTCAGAGGTACCTGAGTTCCAGCAATAGAGCCAACTATAGTGTTGTTGTCTAGATTGTGAGCAGTATAGACCCATTCCTTTATTTCATCTGAAGCAAGCTTGATTCTAGTGGTCATGAGGGCAGACAAGTTCTGATCCTTGAATAAATTCAGAATGTCTTGGAAAACTTGATCAGTGGTGTTGAACGATTCCAGATTAATGTCGAAGCCTGCATCAAACTTCATGGCGGCTAGAACAGCAACTGATACGGCCATTGTACCTGCAAAAACTTAACAAACAAAACGAACAAGCGTAGAACTGTTTGGAGGGAAGAAAATTCTTGCAGAGAAATTGAAAGCGCAAGAGAGAACGACGACGAAAAATGAGTTTTATATTAGGGTTCGACGCAGAATTGGAAAGATCGTTGAACTCGGTTCGACGATCGAGGCTTCTAAAGGAATCTGAAGAGACTCCAACATCGTCGATCTCCGTTCGACGATCTGGAAAGGCGTCGAGCTCCGTTCGACGATCGTTTAGGGAACAAAATCGTCGAGCGCCGTTCGACGATCGTTGACCGAAGGAGATAGTTCATACTATCTGAGGGGCGCTGAACTCAGTTCGACGATTCTGTAAATCGTCGATCTCCGTTCGACGATCGTTGGGGAAATCGTCGAGCGCAGTTCAGAGATCAGAAAATTCTAGACACTTAAGAAAAATCAGAATTTTGCCTAGTCTTGGTCAATTTTTAGCTTTCAAAATCTTGGATATTATTTAAGACTTCCTTCATCTAACATTCCTAACTGATTTAGGAAGAAGGTGTGTTTCTTTTCATCCAAAGGCTTGGTGAAAATATCTCCCCTTTGTAAATCAGTTGGGATATATTGTAATTCAATTTTATTCTTTTCAACATTGTCCCTTAAGAAGTGATGCCTAATCTCTATGTGTTTTGTCCTACTATGGAGGACTGGATTTTGAGCTATGGAAATAGCACTTGTATTGTCACAAAAGATTTTTGACTTCTCTAAGTTGTAACCATAGTCTAGGAGTTGGTTTTGAATCCACAATATTTGTGAACAACAACTGCCTGCAGCCATATATTCAGCTTCAGCAGTTGAGGTTGACACAGATGTTTGTTTCTTACAAAACCAAGAGACAAGTCTGTCACCAAGGAACTGACAAGTTCCACTGGTGCTTTTCCTGTCAATTCTGCATCCAGCATAATCAACATCAGAGAATCCAGTTAAATCAAATGCTGAATCTTTTGGATACCAGAGACCTAGATTTGGACAACTTTTAACATACCTGAGAATCCTCTTTACTAATGTTAGGTGTGACTCTCTAGGGCTTACTTGGAACCTAGCACATATACATGTAGCAAACATTATATCTGGTCTACTAGCTGTAAGATACAGTAAAGAGCCAATCATTGCTCTATATGTTGTCTGATCAACAGGTTTCCCATGTTCATCAGCATCCAATACAGCATTGGTAGGCATGGGTGTTTTCATACAAGATGCCTCAGACATACCAAATTTCTTAACCAGTTCATTAGCATATTTGGTTTGAGAAATAAAGATGCCTTCAGCATGTTGTTTGACTTGCAATCCTAGGAAGAAGGATAGCTCACCCATGCTACTCATCTCAAATTTAGAATGCATCAGATTAGAAAACCTTCTGCATAATTTTGAGTCAGTAGAACCAAAAATGATATCGTCTACATAAATTTGCACTAGTAGGGTATGGGTCTTATGGGTTCTAATAAAAAGAGTTTGGTCTACTCTACACCTTATAAAACCATTTTCCAAGAGAAAGCATGCTAGAGTCTCATACCATGCTCTAGGAGCTTGCTTGAGACCATATAATGCTTTGTTCAGTCTAAAAACATAATCAGGATAAGTTGGAGAGATAAAACCTGGAGGTTGTCTGACATAGACTTCCTCTTTGATGTCTCCATTTAAGAAGGCACTCTTGACATCCATCTGATAAACCTTGAAGCCTTTGTGAGCTGCATAAGCTAGAAATATTCTGATGGCTTCCAATCTTGCAACAGGTGCAAAGGTCTGGTCGTAGTCAATTCCTTCTTCTTGAGAATATCCCTGGGCAACTAGCCTTGCCTTATTCCTTATTATTACTCCTTGATCATCCAGTTTGTTTCTGAATACCCATTTTGTTCCAACAATGGAATGATCCTTAGGCTTTGGCACTAGTTCTCATACTTTGTTCCTCTCAAATTGATGCAATTCCTCTTGCATTGCAATGATCCAGTGTGGATCTTGCTCTGCATCTTGAATGGACTGAGGTTCAATTTGAGAAAGGAAGCAGGTGTGCAACAGGTTTTGGTTGACCTGATTTCTGGTTTGCACACTAGCTGAGAGTTCTCCAATTATTTGGGTAATTGGATGGTCTCTTGATGTTACTAAATCAACAGGGGGTGTTGATTGTTCACCAACCTGTGTTGTTGTTTCCTCTTGTGGTACAACAACTGGCTCTTCAGGTTGTGCTTCAATGTGTTGAGCATTGCTTTCATCTTCACTGCTTTCTTCTTCTTGAGCAACCTGTAGCTTGTTCATATCTTCAACTAGAGAGTGTTCCTGCAAAGGTTCTATGGTAGAAGAAATCTTCTCCTTGAAAGACATGTTAGTTTCATCAAAAGAAATATGAACAGATTCCTCAATTTTCAAAGATGATTTATTATAGACCCTAGAGGCCTTGCTGATCATGGAGTATCCTAGAAACACTCCTTCATTAGCTTTGGCCTGAAATTTTGCTAAGTATTTCTTGTCATTATTGTGAATATAGCAAATACAACCAAAAATTCTGAAATAGTCAACTTTAGGTTTCTTCCCTTTGAGTAATTCATAGGGAGTCTTTCCCTTCAGTTTATGTATCAGACTTCTGTTCAACACATAGTTGGAGGTGTTCACTGCCTCTGCCCAAAAGGATAGAGGTAGATGAGCATCTGACAACAATGTGGTGGCAGATTCAATAAGGGTTCTGTTTTTCATTTCAGCTACCCCATTTTGTTGAGGAGTTCTAGGAGCTGAGAAAGTATGCCTGATCCCTTCACTCTAACAGAACTCTTGCATAAGAAGAGAATCAAACTCTGTCCCATGATCACTTCTGATCAGGGCAATGTGAGTATTGAACTCAATCTGTATACATTTGAGAAACTCTGTCAGACACTTAAAGTTATCAGACTTCTTCCTTAGAAAGAACACCCAAGTGAATCTAGAGAAGTCATCTACAATTACTAAAGTGTAGGATTTCCCTCCTAGGCTTTGTACTGTGATGGGTCCAAATAGGTCCATGTGTAACAGATATAATATCCTAGGTGAATCACTCTTATTAAGTGACTTAAAACTGTTTTTAGTTTGCATGCCTAATTGACAAGCCTTGCAGAGTCCTTCCTTCTTGTAGGGGCCAGAAGGTAGTCCTCTAACAAGGTTGTCCTTAGATAGCCTAGCAATAGTTCTAAGGTTTAGGTGTCCTAATCTCTTATGCCATAACACATTTGGTCTACAGACTGAGTTAAACAGGCAAATATCTATATCAGTTGAAAGAAAGTCTACTAAGTAGATGTTACCTTTCCTTATACCTGTCAACACAGTTGTGTTGTCCTCTGACTTGATTTTGCATAAGGTTTTGCTGAAGGTCACCTGGTAGCCTTCATCACATAGCTGACTGATGCTGATCAGGTTGTGCTTCAGTCCTTCTACATATGCTACCTTCTTGAAGGTTACTGATCCAATCTGTACTGCACCATATCCTTTAGTTTGTCCAAAGTTGGAATCACCAAAGATAACTTTGGGTCCAAGCTTGGCTCTAAAGGAAGTGAGGTTGTCCTTATTCCCTGTCATGTGCTTAGAGCACCCACTATCCAAATACCATTGCTGGTTAGATGTTGGATAGGTCTTCACCTGCACATGAAACAATTTACTTGTTTTTGACCCAGTTTACCTTGGGCCTAGGTTGATAACCTCTAAATTCAGAAATAAAAGACATCCTTGGCTGACTCTTATATCCTTCAGGATGATATCACCTTGGAGGTAAAATCCATTCAGTATAAGGGTTGAAGGTTTGGGATGAAGAACCCTTAGGATTCAATTTTGTTTTGCCTTTGAAAAAATTTCCAGAGTTCTGACCTCTGTTCGACGATCTTGGAGCTGCGTTCGACGATCTTGGGTCAGATCGTCGAGCTCCGTTCGACGGTCAACTATGGCTGAGGTCAGGTATATGAGATCGTCGAGCTTCGTTCGACGACTTTGGCTGAGATCGTCGACCAGCGTTCGACGATTTGTCCTGAGATCGTCGAGCTGCGTTCGGCGATCGTCGATCTTCATTCGGCGATCGTCGATCTCTGTTCGACGATTTTTGCTGGGACTTAGTTTTCTGAGGCAGATCAGAATTTTTCCTGGCAACCTCTACAACTCCCTTTCCCTTGCTAGAAATAAACTTGATGGGAGTTGTTAGGACTATAGGTTGGCTGGATGAAGCACCCAAGCCCAGTGTACTGTTGAATCTAGAGTTCACTGTGCTTGTGATGTCCATCAGCTTGATGCTTCTCCCATTAAGGGATTCTTCAAGCTTCTTGGCCTCAGAGAGCTCACTTTTCAGTGTAGCTATTGTTCCCTACAGTTCTCCAACTCCTGAGAGAGTTTGAGGTTTTCTGACTTTAAACCATTGTGTTCAGATAATTGATTTCTGAGAGAGATAATCTCTTTCTCAGACTTTAGCAGGTCTAAACACAGTGATTTAAATTCAGATTTAAAATCTTCTGAAGTAAAATCAAAAGAGCTAATTACCTGATCTTCTTCAGGTTGAGCCTCTGAGTCTGACTCTGACTCCTCTTCCTCTGAGTTGTGTTGTGAGGCATTGATTGCTATCATGCAGAACTCCTTTTCCTCTGCATCATCCTCATCATCACTGGAGCTGGAAGAGGCTTCTGACTCCTCTTCAGTCTCACTCCAGGATTCAGCAACAAACCCTTTTCTTGTATGCTTATTCCTGCTTGAAGAAGGTTTGCCACTTCCATTCCTTTTGGGGTCCTTCTCCTTTCTTCTTTCTTTTCTGTCCCTTCTGTCCTTATTCTTGTTCTCTGGACAGTCAGGAACTATATGCCCTGGTTTCCTGCAACCAAAGCAAATAATATCTTTGTTATTGCCAGTGGACTTGTCATACCTTGGCTTATCCTGCTCCTTATATGATCTTCTTCTGAAGTCCTTTCTGGCCATCTTGTAGAATCTTTTGGCCAACAGGCTGAGAAGTTCATCATTGCCTGTAGCTTTATCTTCAGGCAGATCCTCAGTTGCCTTGAATGCTATGATCTTCTCCTTTCTTGTAGCTGGTGAAGCAGCCTTCTGTTCTTCCTCTCTGTTCTTGATGAGTAGCTCATAAGACTTGAGCTTACCCAACAAAGCTTCAGTGGTGATCTCATTTAGACTTCTGGCATCTTTGATTGGCCAGATTCTTGAATCCCAAGTGCTGGGGAAGCACATTAGGATCTTGTCATTAAGTTCTGTCAGAGAGATCTCTTTGTCTAATGTCCTTAGTTCACTGACAATTAGACTCAGTCTGTTATACATGTCTCCCACTGACTCAGTCTCTCCCTTCTTGAAGTTCTCATATTGGGAGATGAGATGAGATCTTCTGTCCTTTCTCTCGTCAGCTGAGCCTGAGACTATTTCTGAGAGTCTATCCCAGATTTCCTTGGCTGAATTACATTCAGCTACCTTTTGAAAAATGTCATCTGACATTGTCTGGGCTAGGATGTTCATAGCCTTGGCATCAGCTACTTTCCACTTTTTGATGTCAGCATCTGTTCCTGATGGAGGTGGAACAATATTTATACTTGTGCTCTCTGGGGGTCTTGGACACACTGTCAAAACAGAATTAAATATATCTTCGTCAATAGAATTCATGTAGAGTCTAATCCTTGCTTTCCAAAGTGCAAACTTTGACAGATTGCACACTGGAGGTCTGGTGCTAGCATAGTCTTTGTTTTGGGCCATGATTTGTGCAAACAAAATCTAGTAATAAAATACAAAAGAAAAACAGATCTAGTGAAGGATCTTGGGGTTCAGGTGTTAACCTGTACAACCAAACAGATATGGTATGTTTAACTAACCTCCCTCTGATACCAATTGAAAGTGCAACTAGATCTGATATACTCTAAAGGGGTGGGGTGAATAGAGTATATGGTGTTTTAAAACTTTTTAAAAGCTTTTACAACAATTGTTGTACTATGCGTGAACAAGGAAGCAAATATAAATCTAATCACAGAACTAAACTATGCAAAAACTAAGCACAGACAAATCAAGGCCAGAAACAAAAAGTAAACAAGCAGAGCCAGAGGACACAAGGAAATATAGTGGTTCCCCAAACTTGGGTACATCCACTCTTCTACCACCCTAGGTAGGAATCCACTGCAGGATGAGTTGATCAGGTGTCCTGGGCACCAATGAGCTTTTGATAAGGTGCTCAAAAACCAAAGCAGATTTTTTGATCAGGTGTCTTGCCACCAATGAGCTTTTGACAAGGTGCTCAAAAACCAGATTCAAACTTTTGAAGGGAGTTTGAGAAACCCTTTACAGAGTGGGGGTAAGAGAGTGATGGCAGTATTCTCTTTCTCAAACAACTGAGAAGACTAAGTGGATTGATGTCAAAGCTCCCCCTGAATCCTTGCAATCTTCAGGAAGAAAAGCTTTGCTTGAGGGTGATAGGCCTTCAAAGGTAGAACTCTAGCAAAAGATGATTTCAGCAATGGCAGAAAGTGTTGAGTGTCTGGAGTCTTGAAATGATGTTGGCCTTGAACACTTTGAGAGCTGAAGAGATCTGAAGAAAGCTTGATCTCTTTGATGAGTGTTCTTCAGAATTCTTTTTGACAGAAGATTGAGAGAGTCTCTGTATTCTGAGTTTTTTTTTTGTGTCCTCTCCTTGTTTTTCTCTGTATATCATCTATATTGATTCAAAAACATTCTGTCTTTTATTCTCTGTGCCAGAATAGAATATCACTCTGTCAAAGATAGCCGTTGGTCTGCATTGATTGCATCCTTAATTGCAAAAACTCTTCTGGAGGAAAGTCCACAGAATTATTCCTTGAAAAATCCCTTGAAACTTGGTCCAGAAATAAATGAAAACGGCTAGCAAATCTTCTGAATTAATTGCATAATAACTCCTGTCTGATTTGAATTTGAATTCTGGAAGTTATCTGAATTCGTCGAACTGAGCTCTGCTATCGTCGAGCTGAGCTCAGCGAACTGGAAAACTCAAGCAGCAAAATAATCGTCGATCTGAGCTCAAAGATCGTCGAACTGAGCTCAGAGATAAGGATCCAAAGCAGAGTCAAAATCGTCGAACTGAGCTCACCGATCGTCGAATGGAGTTCGACGATATTCTGAAGTTGAGCTCAGCGATCGTCGAGTGGAGTTCGACGATCTGCCGAAGTTGAGCTCGACGATCGTCGATCTGAGTTCGACGAATCGTCGTGCTGAGCTCGACGATCAGACTTAGTCTCCAGACAGAAAAACTTGGTCTTCAGGGCAACTTCCAACCCTAGACTTCTAACCCTTAGACTCAATTCTAATTGACCTATTAAGCTATACAGAAGGTCAAACACAGATTCCTAGAGACATAGTGATCCTGACCCAAATTAGTAATAGGGTGTTCCAACAGAGTCTGAAGCCTCTGAACATGATTGCGAGAGTAGCTCCTCTGACGATGAGTCAGAATTGATGGCCCAGTATAAGGAGTTAATCATGGCTTACGACAAATGTCATCGAGTCGTGAAGACTCAGGATAAAGAGATCAAATCTCTAAAAGCCGAAGAGAGCAACTTGAGAGATAAAGTCGCGAAGACTGACTCCCTCGAGGAAAACTTCAATAATACTATTGAAGAATATAACAAGGCTCTTGAGCACCTTGACCTGAAGGAGAAGATCATCAAAGGGTTGGAAGCCGAACTTGCGGCTGAAAGGAAACTTGTTGAGAGTTTCTCTAAGCCCAAAACAGTTCTTCCATTCGTTGTTGAATTCTCAGCAAAGGCCAAGGGAGTTGGACTAGGCCATGAAGAAGCTCCTAGTAAATCCTCTAGGAGAAACAAAAATCAACGGAAAAATAAGGCCGCCAAAAAGGCCTCAGCCGAAGAAAAGGGAAAAGCCCCGCAGAATCAAACCACATTCAGAAAGGTCATCTTTCCAACAAATGAGTTTGATTTTGACTCATCATACGGGCACTTTGCTAGGCCTACTTATGTAGAGCCAAAGTCCCGCTATCAAGGATGGGCTCGACCCCGAAACTTTGGCGAAAGTGTCTTTAAGGCACCTTATGAAGAAGTTGTTCTTCAGAGCTATGGCCCTTTCAATCATGGGCATAACTTCAAGAACACACCCAAGACAAAGCCTGTTGTAGAGAAGCCCATAAAGGAGAAGAAGCCATGTGATTGCCATTATCATGAGGCATCTTCCTCCAAGAATGCTACCCCTGCTAGACCAAAGTTCCAAAAGGTCAAGCAGGAGATCTTGAGGCAAAGGTACAACAAATTTGACTGTTGGTGCTGTGGCAAGGTTGGTCACTTTGCCATAGATTGCTGGTTCAATTCCAGAAATGCTGCAACCCCTCATGTCAGCAATATGAGAAAGACCGCTCATAATGCCAACACTCGTAGGGGGAGCACTCTAACCTGAGACCAAGGACCCAAACGTGTTTGGGTTCCTAAGGCGAATTGATTGTGATTGCAGGGATGTCCAAAGGCCAACAAAATGCCTATCTGGTACTTGGACAGCGGATGCTCTCGGCATATGACCGGGACGAGAAGCCTCATTCAGAACTTTACTCCAGTCGTGAACGGACCAAAGGTCATCTTTGGAGGTTCAGACCGTGGAATTACTAGAGGCTATGGTATGATTACTAACGGCAATGTATCCTTCTCGGATGTGGCCTATGTTGAAGGATTGGAACACAATCTCATTAGCATAAGCCAACTCTGCGACAAAGGATACATAGTTGAGTTCCATGCTGATAAGTGCTTGATAAAATCCGTTGACAATATGGAAACGATTCTATCCGGCACTCGAAGCAGGAATATTTTCTGTTTAAATTTCATTTGTATAGATTCCTCCACACCAGTGTGTCTTTTGGCAAAAGATAGTGCGTCTCTTGGTGACCAATGACACAAGAGACTAGCACATATTAATTTCAAAACAATTAATAAACTATTTTCAATGAACTTGGTACGTGATGCCCCAAATGTCAAATGCGTCAAAGACAGACCTTGTCATGCATGCGTAAAAGGCAAGCAAACAAGGGCTACCTTTAAAAGCACTGTTGGCAAAGACTCTAACAGATGTCTCCATCTATTGCACATGGACTTGTTTGGTCCACTGCAGATTAGAAGTTTGGGAGGCAAGGAATATACATTGGTAATTGTTGATGACTACTCGCGCTTTGCGTGGGTGTTCTTTCTGAAACACAAGTCAGATACCTTCGATATCTTTACCAATTTTGTCAGGCAAGTCCAGAATGAATACAACTGCTCCATAGTCAAAATCAGAAGTGACAACGGAACAGAGTTCAAATCTGGGGCCATGACAGAATTCTGTGAAAGCTTAGGTATCTTTCATGAGTTTTCCTCTCCTCGTACTCCACAACAAAATGGAGTGGCTGAGAGAAGGAACAGAACACTCATAGAGGCCTGCAGGACCATGTTGAGTGATGCTTCACTACCGGAGTACTTCTGGGCTGAGGCCGTCAACACTGCATGCCACGTGCAAAATCGAGCACTCATAAACAAAGATCACAATAAGACTCCTTACGAACTTCTGAAAGGCAGAAAACCAACAGTCTCTTACTTTAGAATCTTTGGCTGCAAATGCTTCGTACTTAACAATGGCAAGTATCATACCACCAAGTTCAGCGAAAAGAGCTTTGAAGGTATTTTTGTAGGATATAGTAGCCATAGTAAGGCATACAGGATTTTCAATAGAAAAACCCTGGTGGTGGAAGAATCGATACATGTTGTATTTGATGAGACGAGCTTGCTGCAAAGCAATCCGTCTAGTGTGCTCATTGAAGATGCAGGTGAAAAGCTGAAAGAAACTAGCCTGGATGATCCGTCCGAGAACAAAGGCGAGAAGTTCATTAAGATCACCACTCCAACTCCTATTAGAGAGGCTGATGATCAAAATGAAGAAGTCATCCAGGATGAAGAAATCACTCCGGTGCTTGAAGATAATCCAGATGCAAGAACTCTAGAGCTCAGACATCTGAAGGATCACCCCATGGACCAGATCATAGGAGATCCCCGGGATGGTGTCAGAACTCGGAGAGGTACAACTAATGAGAATCTTCATTTGAGTTTTCTCTCACAGGTTGAACCAAAGAAATTTGAGGAAGCAAACTCAGACGCATCATGGATAATGGCAATGGAAGAAGAGCTAAATCAGTTCAAGCGCTGCAATGTGTGGATGCTGGTTCCAAGACACAAGGAAAAGAACATCATTGGAACAAAATGGGTCTTCAGGAACAAGATGGATGAAGACGGGACTATCATAAAGAACAAGGCCAGACTCGTCGCTAAAGGCTATCGTCAAGAAGAAGGAATCGACTTCGACCAGACATATGCTCCAGTGGCCAGACTGGAGGCAATAAGGTTGTTCCTAGCATATGCTGCCTTCAAAGGCTTCACCGTCTATCAGATGGACGTGAAGTCGGCCTTCCTGAATGGTAACTTAAAGGAGGAAGTGTATGTGGAACAACCTCCAGGTTTCGTTGATCCTAACTTTCCCGATCATGTCTATTTTCTGCACAAGGCCCTATATGGTCTGAAACAAGCTCCTAGAGCTTGGTATGAAACGCTGTCTACCTTTCTACTTGAGAACAAGTTCACAAGGGGAAAGATAGACAAGACATTATTTCTTAGGGAAATAAAAGGCAAGATTTTGCTAGTGCAAATCTATGTCGACGACATTATCTTTGGCTCTACAGATAACAACCTCTGCAAAAAGTTCTCAAAACTTATGCAAGGGAAGTTTGAAATGAGCAGTATGGGCGAGCTGAAGTATTTCTTAGGGCTTCAAGTGAAACAATCTGAAGATGGAATTTTCATCTCACAGACCAAATTCACCAAAGAGCTAATTAAGAAATTCGGAATGGAGAACGCAACCTCTATGAGGACTCCAATGGGCTCAACTATGTCTCTGGACAAGGATGAAAAAGGGAAACCTTTTGATGAAACCAAGTACAGAAGCATAATTGGATCCTTGCTCTACCTTACTGCCAGTAGGCCTGACATAATGTTCTCAACATGTGTCTGTGCTAGATTTCAGGTGAACTCTAAGGAATCTCATTACGCTGCTGCAAAGCGGATCCTGAGATACCTTAAAGGCACACCAAATCTTGGCTTATGGTACCCAAGAAGTAATGACAGCGAACTAATTGGATTTTCAGATGCAGATTTTGCAGGTAGCAAAGACGACCGGAAAAGCACCTCAGGGACTTGCCAATTCTTCGGAAGAAGGCTAATTTCCTGGAGTAGCAAGAAGCAGAACTGTGTCGCAATCTCAACGGCCGAGTCATAGTATATCTCTACAGGCAGCTGTTGCCCACAGTTGCTATGGATAAAGAATCTGTTCGAGGACTACAACATGCAGTTTAAGGATATTCCCTTGTACTGTGACTCCTCCAGCGCAATTGCAATAGCCAACAATCCAGTCTCTCACAGCCGGACAAAGCACATTGAGCTAAGGTACCACTTCATCCGGGAACATGTGGAGCATGGAGACATAGATCTCCAATATGTGCCTACAGATAGGCAAGTTGCAGATATCTTCACAAAGCCGCTGGACGAGACCAAGTTCTCATTCTTCAAGACAGAGCTTGAGATGCTCAACAAAGAGGACTAAAGAAGGCTGAATGACTAAGAAGCAAGTAATTGCAAAGGGTTAGTCAAAATCTACTCTCTCTCTCAACTTTTTCAATTTTCAACTCGAGAAACATGAGACATACTCGAGTATCTAAAGACCTACTCGAGTATATGGATGAACCTACTCGAGTATGTGTTCTGACCTACTCGAGTAAGTCTCTCACCTACTCGAGTAAGTCCTTATCTACTCGAGTAGTTTTCTCACATACTCGAGTAACTCCAGTCGACCTACTCGAGTAGCTCCTTTACCTACTCGAGTAGCCTATCTCTCTCTCTCGTGTCCTGATTCCCAGTTTTTCAAAAATTGTTCTATTCGCCACCCAAGGCTATATGCCGCCTCTTTCTTTAAATTAATTAGCGGAAATTTAAGAGTTATATATATATGAAATTCCGAAACATCAAACCTACTCGACATCATTTCTATCTCTCGAGTACCCCCTGTCTCTTCGCCTACCCTGCCGACTCGCCTCCGCCGAAGTTGCAGAGCTCTCTCTCTAATTTCCTCCAGGCCTTCGCTTCGATGGCGTCTTCTCACAAGATCGGCGTCGGCTCCGAACTCGTCACCGATGGTATCGCAGAGCTTTCCGACGATTTTCACAACCTCCTCATTCTTCTCGACACCACCGGCCTCTCCTTCATCCTCCAAGAACCCTGTCGCGTTCTCTTCCCCGAAGTTGCAGAATTCTTCACAAATCTCAAGGTTCGACGCAATGGAAAAGTCCTAAAATCTACAGTAAAGGGATTGAAACTCAAGTTCACCAAGACCTCTGTCTCTCAACTTCTCTGTTTACCGATTGTTGATGAGGAAGATGAGTTAGATGATGAAGACTCTGACCGAACAGCGCTTTTCTGTGGCCTTTCTCCTGACGCTCAGTATATCAAGAGGTCCGATATGAATGCAAAAGGCAAATTCTTGGTTGATGTTATTGGTAAAATTCTCCTGTGCAAGACTCACTCCATTAGAGAAATTCCCTTATACTTCTTCGATATAATGCAAGCCATTGTCTGCCGCAAGAAATACCAATTTGGTATGCTGATTTTGGACAAAATCAAGGACAACATAAAATCCCCCAACTATGCCAGAATTATCTCCCTGCTCCTCCATGACACAAATCCTGAAGTCTTCAATCTCTCCAAAGGGACTCCACTTCACCATATGAAGAAGGTATCCATCTCTTCAATTCAGAGATGGGATCTCAAGCTCAAGAATTCTGCCTAAGCTGCAAAGGTTTCAGAAATTCTAGAAGTTCCAGCTGCAGAGGACAGGACTCCATCTCCCTCTCCTCATCATGTGGCCTGCTCCTCTGGTGCACCAAGTGAGGGGGAGCCTGCTCCATCTAGCCCAATCAGGCAACCCTCTCCTCAGCCAGAGATTCCATCCCTACCTCATACTCCAAAGAGTCCAGCCACTTCCTCAGATCAAGTACCTCAAGACACTCTTCTGTCCACAGCTGCTGCCATAGATGCCATGATTGCAGAGCTCACTGAAGATGTGCTTCCCCCTCCTCCTCTATCTCCTCCAGCTCCAACCACTGAACATCACAAGGACTTGTCTCCAGCACAGTCTCCTGCCCATTCTCCAGCCAGAACTCCAACACCTTCTCCTCCTCCTCCAGCAGATAAGCCAGACACCATTTTTATTTCTGATGAGCCTTCTCCTGAGCCAGCTGAGGCCCCTCTCAGACACCTTGATTTCTCCATCCCCCATGATACAGAAGAATTGGATGCTGTCATTCCTACCACCAGAGCTCTCTGCTCAGTGCTTATTGCAGAAATAGCTCCTTGGGTAACTCCTCCTATCCCTACTGCTGCTCCCTCTAATGCTGCTGCTACAGTTTCCTCCTCCTCAGATCTGCTGCAAAGTATTGCCATTCTTCTTCAAGAACAAAGACATTATTTTGACACCTCCCTAAAGGTGGTCACTGACAAGGTCACTGCTCTTGAGACTGAGATGAGCAGAGGTTTTGCTGAAATTCAGCATAACACTGACAAGCTAAAGTACCTGTTCCAAATTGGTGGTAAAGCTCTTGACCATACTATCACTAGTATTGGCAATGTCATGGAACAAGGTGTAACCTTGACCAACAATCAGATTGAGCTAGACAAGAGGAATGAATCCAACAAGATGACTATATGTGAAGAAGTTGGCACTTTCAAAGATGACACCATAGAGAAAGTATCCGTTGAAATCAGAAAGGGGGAGGGTTTGATAAAAGAACTCAAAGAACAGGTAGAAAAATCTACTGCTCAGAAGACAGTTGAATGGGAAGATCATGTAAAGACCATTCATGATGATGTGCTTGCCCAGATACAGAGTGTCAAATTTCACTCCTATGACACTGCTGTATGGATGCACAATCAGATCTTGCCAGATCTTGCACTTGACCCAAACATCATTCCCCATCATCTCAATCCTCTAGCCACATATGTCTCTGCTCCTGCTGTTCCTCAACAACCTACCTTCTCTCCCAGGCCTGGAGACTCAGTTGCTCCTCCAGAAACTTATGTTCCAGGCTGGGAAAAAGAAGATCTTGCTGATATATTCCTTCAAGCCCCTCTAGAGATCAGAATCCACAAGAAGAAAAAGAAATATGGTGAAGGTCCCTCTGCTAGCAGGACAGCTCCTTCTAAGGCCCCTGAACATGCTGAAGCCTGGTCTCCAACTTCAAAGTCTCTCATCTTGGACACACTCAGGCTGGTCATGGATCACAATGAGAACAGGAACATGGACTACAGTTCCCAAGAATGGGAGTTATATGAGAAGTCTATGCTGAAAAGGAAGATCCATGATAGAGAGTTTGGGAGAAATAACCCTGCTGCTCCTCCAAGGCCTCCTAAGTACTTTCCTAAGCCATTCGGCTACATAAGGAGACAACAAGATAAGATGGATAAGCTGCAATCCCAAGCCTAAACCTAAAAGATGATGAGAAATTGAAATGACAAATTGTAGACTTGATGTTTTTGGAAACTTACATATATATACAATTATTCATTACTGTCTAATTATCTTTTTCATTATCCTTGCTTACCTGCTCATATTTTTCTACTTAGTTTCTTTTATATCCATAATTCAGCTTAGTGTAAAGGGTTCTGACTTCAACAAATAGGGGGTGATTGTTGGGTATTTCATCCACATGAACCCAGATTTGATGAAGTCACCCTGGAACTAAGATGAATTAAGTTGTATTTGATGCTTGGTTTGAGCTATATGTTTGCAGGAGTTTCACTGGGAAGTGTAGGCCAATGTCAGCCCACAGTGGGTCACCAAACACAGGAACTGTGCAATGTAATCCCTCATTGCATATTCCAAGGTGTTGACTCATGTGTGGTCTCTCTATTGGGATACACTTCATATTCAAGCTATTGGACTATGGGAAAGGCATTGGAAGTTGGCTACTCTAGAAGAATCAGTTTTTCCAACATCAGAAAATTTCTAAGTGTTTTACTCGAGTAGAGCTTTCACCTACTCGAGTAGTCTGGGTATAAGTTACTCGAGTAAAGGAATCTTGTACTCGAGTAGACATAGTCATATACTCGAGTAGTTAAGTCACTTACTCGAGTAGACCAAGTCATATACTCGAGTAGCATGCTTATATACTCGAGTAGATTACTCTTTATACCCGAGTACTAAAGGTTTTTCTCATCTAAATTTCTCTAAGTCATATACTCGAGTAAGTATACTCACATACTCGAGTAGATAGAAACATACTCGAGTAGTTCATTTTACCTACTCGAGTAGTTCATGTGTCACCCGTGTACCTTGCTATTTCCCTACTCCAGAATTTTTTTTTCTAAGTCTTTTACTCGAGTAGAACCTTCACCTACTCGAGTAGATTACTTCTCTCGAGTAGTTTAGTTCAACTACTCGAGTAGTTGCCAGCAGACCTCTTCAGAATTCTTCTAAGTATTCCACTCGAGTAGTACTTCTTGTACTCGATTAGGTTATGTAATATACTCGAGTAGCTCTTCCAGTACTCGAGTAGATCCTCTATATACTCGAGTAGGTCCTTCACATACTCGAGTAGTTCTGTCTGCCTACTCGAGTAGTTGATCTCTATATACTCGAGTAGTCTTTTTATACATACCCGAGTATGTTTCCCATCATATACTCGAGTAGTTATTCAACTACTCGAGTAGTCATTGACTTACTCGTGTAGTTGGCTGAGTCTTTCCGAAACTTTTTCTAAGTCATTTTTCTGACGGGATTTTTCAAATCACGCGACATGATTGGTCCACGTGTACATCATTATGGCCGATTATGACCGTTAGTCTCTCCTATATAAGGTATTATCAGAAAATGACAAACCCTAAGTATTCTCAAGCTTTCTTGTAAATTCTTTTTCGAGAAATATTCTTCAGCCGCCTCCTCTCTGACTTTCGCGAAAAGGAAGCCGCCGCCGCCGCCTTCTTCTCTGGCCAAAGCTTCTACTTTCAGAGGATTATTCTGAAGAAAAGTTACAGATCGAGATCGACTTCACTGATCATATTCTCTCTCGATTTCTGTAAAAGCGAGTAGATCTAGATCGAGGCCGAGAACTTCTTCACTGATTTCTGAAAGTGCTACAAAGTTGAAAAGAAGAAGATCTTGGCCGTTTTCTTCAGATCTGAGTGATTTACTATTTGTATTCTTGTAAACTCTTTATTAATCTTGTAGGAGAAATCTTCTCCGAGTGTAGAAGTTTTTCACTCCGAGTTTGTAGGAAGTGCTATCTTCCGAGGTGTAGATCCTCTTGGTTGGATCGAGTTTGTAGGAACTTTGTTCCGAGGGTAGGATCGATTTTTGATCCGAGATAGTGAAGTAGCCGAGTCTAGTTGATTGCTAGATCAGTGAGGGAAAGTGGATGTACCCAAGGTTGGGGAACCACTATACATCTTGTGTCGTATGTGATATTGGTAGATATTTCTGTGCTGTGTTCTAATTATTTTTTATTCCCGCAAAAGACGCACAAACCACCTATTCACCCCCCTCTAGGTGATTTAGGTTGACAACAGTTTTCTTTCAGGGACTCACCCGAAGATTCCTCGACAGCTCAGCACAACACTCACCGAACACGCGGGTTGGATGATTCTTTCCAAGCTTGGTCAAGCTCAAAAAGAGCGGAGATTGTGTACAATCCCGTGTTTGCCGAGTGCGCCAGCCAGGCCAGGCGAGCGAACCAAGGCACCCTGCCCGCACCAGAATAGCATGCGGGCAGGCACCGGATGGCCAGCTCGCTCTCGCCCAAGCCAGGCGGGCGAGCCGCATGAGCTGGCCCCTACCCCATCGCACTCGCCTTGAGTTCGTCGAGTAGAGTTTGGGCTCGGCATTCGTCTAGCAGAGTTTGGGCTCGGCATTCGTCGAACTAAAATTCAGGGTGGAGCTCGACGAGTCCAGATCAGCGAGCCTCCCTCCGGGGCTCCCGTAGCGACAGTTTGAGACCAGGTCAGCCCGCTCTCCTACAGGCGACCTGGCCTCCATCCCGCCTCGGAACGGACATTGGCGGGTCGCGGTGGCCTGGCTCACGCTCGCCCAAGATGAGAAGACGAGCTGCGGGAGCCAGGTTGCACCCGCCCTATGGGAGTGGAGAGAAGTGGCGAGCCGACCTCCATATCCTTGGGACCTGCCCAGTGGGACCCAGAGGTAAAATTACTTGGATGCCCCTCCCATAGGTGCAAATAGCTTGTTAGAACAACGTGGTTGCGCTGTTGGCAGACCAAGTTGGGCTGCACATAACTCTTCAAAACAGCGGAGGTTGGCTATTTGCAGACCGTCTTCAGAAATCTATAAATAAGACCCAATGGGCACCTCAGAAAGCACGCTTTCATGCTCATTTTTTCCCTAATCTTTTAGCACTTTCTGAGGCAACCTTAGTTCGGTGTTTGGATAAGGAGAGGAAGCGCTCTAAGATCTTCCGGGTGTGTGGTGGGTCCTCCACGTCGAGCCCTTGGGTCAGTTCTTCTTTGTTTCCTTTGTCATTTAGCTTGCAGGAGAGAAATAGGTGCGCGATCACCCCTTCCCCAAAGGTGAACTACACAATAGACCGAATTTTCGGTTTCAACACCAGTCATAATTGATCATTCATTCTTCAAAGAGGCGTGAACAGGAGCGACGGATACTTGCGATTACTGTTCCTCTTCCCGTTCTTTTCCATCTTTTCGCTTACTGTTACTCCATCTAGATCGATCCTCTTCTTCATCGCTTATCATTACTGTTCCTCTGCCAACGTTGAAGCCAGAAGGCTTTTCTTCACTCTGAAGCAGGAAGTCAAAGAAAGGACAAACAATGTTTGCTTTGATATTCTCAATGCACATTGATCTCCACTCACACATTATTGACCGCTGACCTCTCTCCCTCCAAGTACAACGTATATAAGAGACTGTGCACTCTTATATATATATATATATATATATATATAATATAGATATATTTATATATATATATATATATATATATGTTTATCTTCAACAAGTGCACAAGCGCATTATTAAAAATGTCGGCTACTATTCGATAAGACACAAGGCCGAGTCCAAAAATAATGTGCATGTTTAATTTGTTTTCTGCATTTAACTTTAGTCCACTCCGTACAACATTTCAATTTAGTTTCAACTTTCTTCATACCAAATCGATCATATACATTTTACAAGTGATTAATTTTTATCATTGATTACACTATACCATAAGAACAAATTATTTATGTTCATGACGATTCTGGGCGCATTGGTCACATCACATTGATTAATTTTAATATAATATTTCTGCACGTTTGTGACCTTATGCGCTTGGTATCAGAGGGAACTTGAACATATTAATTAGTTTCATTCATTGCTGGTATAGTTGATTTGAATTAATCACTGCGAGCGTACATATAAAACCTATTATTTTATTTCAAAGAATATCAGTGTGACAGAGACTTGTGAAGTGCATTAATTTTAAGTCCCTAAGTAGTCGTGATCTTGAGACACTTCAGTGCCCTTTTGTAATTAATTATAAGATCATGACACTTAATTTGAGGGTATTTTAGAGAATCCCAGTGTAGGAGGATCTTGTAGGTTAATTGAACTGTAGCCGCCAAAGTGACCTGTTTGATTGATTTACAAGATTTCATCCCTACACGGCTTTGGGATTTATCTAGTTCTAGCCCATGATCATTCACCCAAAGGTGGTGGTTGTGTGATAATATTAGAGGGTTGCACAGAAGCCTTTGAGCGGTGTGGGAGTGCGAAGGTTCTAGTGATCTATTCACACAAAGGTGGTAGTTTTGCAATAGCTAATTGCACTGCTGTGTCTCCAATCGGTTAGTGGATGATAACTGCGTCGTGGCACGGCATTCTACCAAAGGTGACTGCGTATCAATGCGTCTGAATTCTCATGTGTGTTTTAATTTAAGGTTTCTAGAAACACTGTCTTATCCTCATTGCTAAAATATTGCATTGCTTTCTTTTT